>CAMRHE010000007.1:2277500-2840000 GCA_947044405.1 Leptodactylus fallax
ATTAGTTTAATGTGGAATGAATGAGTGCTCAAAATACTTTCCTAAGAATAAGGCCTCACATAGCGGGCTACAGCAAAAAAAAAGCGCTGTGGGAAAACCGGATCAGTGCATTTAGCTTCAGCTTCCAAAGTGCCAATTAGGCTCCCTACTATCAGGTGAGTGTTCCTAGGCTGGAGCAGACAGACAGGGACCTCCCACCTAACAGAGCATAACTATTCTGAAATTAACAGAAATTACTACTTCGGAAAGGACCAGAGAACAAATTCCTCGTGGGCTGGAATCAGCCAAGAAGCAACTTTTGAATGATGTAGGAGCGTATAGTCTACATACATCGCAAGTGCCCACAGAGGTTTCAAGAAGTTTTAAAAGGTTTGGGAGTTCTGGCTTCATACATCTTCCTCCTCTAAAGCTATAGAGGAGCTACTTCGAGCAATGAAAGTTATTTCAGGGTTATAAATTAACTGATCAACACAGTTACCACACTCCGAACAACTACGTGCAAGTGTGACTCGCCTTTCCTGGCCCCTAACATCAGATCTCAACATGACCCCTAATGTTTGTTCTTACTTTGTTTTTATGCTCCTTAGCTTCTATTAAATCAAGATGTATAGGAGTATAATGTATTTCAAATGCACATCTCTAAACATGTTAGATTGGTCTAGTGAATTTCATGACTAAGTTTCGAACTTGCATTATGTGGCATCCCAGAGCTGGCTATGGCTGGGCTGAGGGTGATCTCTGTGCATTGTATTATTTTCTGTTGCTTCATAGCCTGTGTGACATAGCAGGGGGTCCTGAGTCTCACACAACACAGCGCCACCTAGTGAGCCTCACACATGCATTACACCTCCCATAGGATTGAATAGTAACCAAATGTCCAATGGGAGGACATCGCCTGGGAAAAGGGGAGGAGTCAGCTGATCACTGGGATCCCATGGTAACACCCCTGCAGGAAGGTCCTGCGTGTGAGGAGTTAGAAGTGTGGAGTGTTAGGAGGAGGAGGTGAGGAGATAAGTGTGATGTCCTGTGAAGAAAGCAGTGAGTTTAGTGCAGGAATCTCAAGTCCTAGACAGGCCCAGGAAGGTTGGAGAGCTGACATACTCCAGCTATTCAGAAGATCCTGTCCCCTGTCTGCCTAGCCATCGCCCTGAAGGAAGTCAAGCATCATTATCTTGTCAGCATGAGACTGTGGAGAGAACATTCTGGAACACGTGCTCCATAGCAAGTATCACAGGATCCAGGGGCCAAGGCCAGACCTGTGGAATATCCTGCCACCCTGACTATTGCACCCCGAAACTCTGAGCTATCAGGACCACATAACGTGAGTGGGGAATATTATGTACTAGTATCACGGTGGGCATCCTCCTATGAGCCAAATAGGAGCCCAGACGCACCTCAGGGCTGTAAAACTGAAGTATAAGGGGCTAGGAACACCTTTCATCAAGTCTACCCTGCACCCCAGGACTTTGCTGTGTCACCAGGCGTACCCCGTTGTTTTGTATGGAAGAAACTGTTTAAGCATTTGTGCCTCCACACCCATGGAAGTAAAAGTTCAACTTTACAACCGTTTCTGTGTCTGACTCTGCACCGACAACATCAGGGCGCCCCAAACACCACCAGTCGGCACAGTATAGGGGAAGCGCCCCGGGGGAACAATCACCACCAACATTTGTGCAGCCCCCTCATCACCGGTACCAGTGGTGGTAACGTGGGACAGCACCAGCGCTGCGCCCTCGTGCCCAGAGACCGTGACAAGTCTGTGCTGTTTGCACCCCGCAATCCCAACTGCAGCGTTACCTTCCATCTGGTCACCGCAAGAAAAACTGGCGTCACGAACAGGATACGGGTGTGTGCCATTTTGAGAAAGTTGCCACGGAAAGTGCGCCAAATTGTCTCCAGAGCATCGGTCTTTATTGTGGACTTTGCTAAGATCAAGTTTATTCCCTGAGAGTGCTTGCCACAAAGAGGGGGAGCCCTATACCCCTGAAGTAAGCCCTAAAGACTGTCCTCTCAGTGTGTTACAGCCCTGGAAGAGTTAAAACGCCCAGGACTTGTTTGCTGCGCCACATCGCTGTGTAAGAACGCCCACAAAGGGTTAACTGTACCTTGCAAAAGTGCGGGAGATTTTTAGCACTGCCCATGAGGCCAGGAGACCCATCTGCCGCCATCTTAGGAGAGCCCAGAATGCTGAGCGCAATGCTCCAGCGCACCCATACAAGAAAGTGAAAGGCGAACGTGCCGGCACCATTTCTGACTCTCCGGTGCCGCATCACCGTCCCTGCTGTGCACCGCTGATCTCTGGTCCACGCTGCAGTTGCTGTCAGTAAGTACTGTGCCTCCCTGTCCTTGTCTTCAGTCCTCCCACGGCCCCAGCGAGTGTTTTCCGTGTACAGTGTCCGTGGGGAGTGCCACCATTAAAGAGGGGGAGCACACCGTCAGCCTGCATCACAGTGACTCTGTTAATAGCTACAGCATTCTTAAAGGGACAGCATTCCAAGTTGTAGTCTCCATTCCCTGCCAGCAAGCAGTTGAGTTTCTTAAAGAGACGGCGACCTAATTTCAGTCATACCTGCAAACAACATGACTGAGCAAAGTGACATTGTGCCATCTGTTTCTAGTGATCCAGCAGTGCCCATGGCGAGCAGCCTACCATTCTCCATGCCATTTTACCCTGGCGCACCATGGCTGCCGCGCTACAAAGGGGAGGCGCATACCCTCAGGGACTTTCGTGAGAAGATGCTGTCTCTCTTCCAGTTCTATCCTCTGAATACAGAACAGCAGATACAGATCCTGCTGGGCCAGCTTGAGGGTGCTGCAGATAGGGAGGTCAAATCCTGGCCTGCCTCTGACAAAAGAACCCCTGGGCAAATTCTGGACAAACTCCAGGTGAACTTTGACGTGCGATCTGTCTCCGAGGTAAAGATGCGCTTCTTTTCCAGACGACAACTACCTGGTGAGACCCTGCGGGACTATGCTTTATCCCTCCAAGAGGCGTTCAGAGCTGTGGTGCAAGTGGATCCACGTGAAAATGTGGACTCTGATAAAATCTTGCTTGACCGCTTCATAGAAGGGGCGGGTACCACATTGCTCCAGAGTCAGTTGCGAATGCTTGCTGCACAACATCCCAGCATCACGTTTGCTGACTTCAAGGCCCTTGCCATCCAGGTCTTGGGACAGGAGCAGCCCCAGCCGAGCCCAGTCATCTGTGCTCCCTCACCTGGACCCTCAACAAACATCGCTCCAGTTGTCCTGCCACTACCTCTGGGTACCTCACCTGCTGCCCAAACTGCGCAGACTACACCAGCAGACTCCAGAGATGACCTTCTGGCCCGAGTGGATCATCTGACCCGTGCCATGGAACAGATCACCGTCCGTCTAGATCGTCTGACCCAGCCGTCTTCATCGTCCAGTGATCCTTTGCGAAGTCTCAACATCTCACCTGAGTCGCCGCCCAGACGTCCGTCTTCATTGAAACCTCCGCAGAGTGAGAGGCCATACTGTACCTATTGCCATAGATATGGACACACCAGGCCTCAGTGTTTTCAGTTAAACGGGCCACCCCCGAGGCAGCGGGCCGCCCCTCGGGAGGAAAGAAGAAGGGCCCAGGTGAATCTTCAGTGCCATTGTCACGCTTCGTCTCAGCCTGCCCACACATCACAATCCGGGTGAACGGCGTCCCTCTGACAGCGTTGGTGGACACTGGATCTCAGGTAACAACCCTGCACAAGCAGGTGTTCCTTGAACATTGGGATTTAGGTGTGTTGAATAGAACACCTGACACATGGATAAATCTGTGTGCCAGCAATGGACAGCCCATACCACAGCAGGGTTATTGGGAACCCACTATCCAGATTGGGGACTTGAAACTGCCTAGACAGGGTGTAATTGTCACTGATGTAGAGGATGATAGGTTTGCAGTTGTAATATTAGGCATGAATGTTTTACGCCATTGCTTTGCAGAAGTGTTGGATGCCTTGCATGCCTCTCTCCTTACAGCTTCTCCCAGTGACCAGCAGACCATTCAGCGGGCCATTCGTGTACTCAATGCCCAGCACAAGTTCGCCAACAAACAAGGTGAAATTGGTCGAGTCCGGATCCAAGATACCCGCCCAGTAACCCTACAGCCTGGAACAGAAACTATGGTGTGGTGCCGTGCCCGTCCGGGCATAGAAAATCAGGACTACGAGGCCTTGCTACAACCCATACAGGTAGATGGCCAACCACTTGTCATGGCTGCCCGCAGCCTTGTCACAGTTTCCAATGGACGTGTTCCTGTCCGCTTAGTCAACTTGGGCGATGCTCCAGTGAACCTCCACAAGTTCCACTCTGTGGCCCTGCTACACCGGTTAGCACCAGAAGACATTCTCTCTGGTGATTCTACCGCCACACAGCGTTCCACCCAAGCTGCTGAGAACATTCAGAATGGAGCCACGAAGTCCTGGTGGGATGAATTGAACGTGGGAGACGCCAATACCCCTATAGAGCACATCAATGGGGTTCGCAATGTGGCCAAGCGTTACCAACAGGCATTCAGCAAACACCCATTGGACTTTGGTAAGACCACGACCATACAACATCGCATTCTGACTGGCGACCACCATCCAATCAAGGAGCGTCACCGTCCAATACCACCCGCGATGTACCAACCGGTGAAAAAGTTGATCCAAGAGATGCGAGATGCTGATGTCATCCGGGAGAGTAACAGCCCCTGGGCAGCCCCGCTAGTCCTTGTCAAGAAGAAAGACGGAACCCTACGATTTTGTGTGGACTATCGTAAACTCAACAACGTCACGCACAAAGACGCATACCCATTGCCACGGATTGAGGAATCTCTAACGGCTTTGGGATCAGCTACCTGTTTCTCGACCCTGGACTTAACCAGTGGATACTGGCAAGTCCCTATGGCGCCTGAAGATCGTGAAAAGACTGCGTTTACGACCCCGATGGGACTCTTTGAATTCAATAGTATGCCATTTGGGCTATGTAATGCCCCAGCCACATTCCAACGGCTTATGGAGAGGTGCCTCGGCCATGAGAATTTCCAGAGTGTGCTACTGTACCTGGACGATGTTATTGTATTCTCCCGGACATACCAAGAACACCTTCGTCACCTGTCCGAGGTATTCAAGGTACTTATACAGCACGGCCTAAAGTTGAAGCCCTCCAAGTGCTACCTGTTGAAACCCCAAGTTCACTACCTTGGGCATGTCGTGAGCGCACAAGGCGTCCAACCTGATCCTGAAAAGATCACTGCAGTCCAGAACTGGCGAAGACCAACTACCGTCAAAGAAGTCCGAAGCTTCCTAGGATTCGCAGGTTACTACCGGCGTTTCATACCACACTTCGCCCAAGTAGCCGAGCCTCTGAACGAGTTGTTGCGCGGTTGTCCCAGAGAAAACTGCAACCGAAAGCTTCCGGTAGACTGGACAGCGCGTCAAGAGGAAGCCTTTCAAGCGCTTAAAGCACTTCTGACGCAACCACCAATTCTAGCCTATCCCGACTACAGTCAGCCATTCCGCTTGTACACAGATGCAAGTCACCAAGGTTTGGGTGCAGTGTTGTCCCAGGTTCAGGACAACAAAGAGCGAGTCATCGCCTACGCCAGCAGGAGTCTGAGAGGCGCGGAGAAGAACGACCAGAACTATAGTTCTTTCAAACTCGAACTTCTGGCGCTTGTCTGGGCCGTGACAGAGAAGTTTAAAGACTACCTGGCTGCCACACCCTTTACCGTGTACACAGATAACAATCCGTTGGCGCATCTGGACACTGCTCGACTGGGAGCCCTTGAACAACGGTGGGCCTCAAGACTCGCGAATTACAAGTTCTCTGTCAAGTATCGCAGTGGCAAGTCCAACGCTAACGCTGATGCACTCTCAAGGTTGCCTGTGGGAGAAGAACCACCCCGAGAAGACATCTGGGAAGAGGTGGAGATGCCATCATTCTACAACAAGTTTGCCCAACAGGTTGCTATTGGTGTCCCTGTAGAAGGAGAATCTCTGGCGAAAACAGCTGCCGAATCCCTCCAGGAGCCATCTCTGTGGAAAACGTTCCAAGAAGAGAGCAGAGTTTTAGGAGAATTGTCAGATTTCCTGCTTACAGGAAGAATACCAACCCGTGTAAAGAGAGGTCTTCATGATGTGGAATTAAAACGCCTTTGGCGACAGAGGAAGCGCCTGTTTGTCCAACGAGGCCTTCTACATAGAAACACTCTTGATCCTGTCACAGGTGAAAGGCTTCATCAGATCCTCGTACCAAGAAGAGACGCACAGATGATACTTGAGGCGTATCATGACAGATCTGGTCACTTCGGGGTACAAAAGACCGAAGCTACCATCCGTCGTCGCTTCTATTGGGTTGGGATGAGGAGTGACATTGAGAGTTGGTGCCGAGAGTGTCCCGCCTGTAGTATCACCAAGGAAGGTCGAAGAGATCAGAAGGCCCCTCTACATCCAATTAAGACTCAAAAGCCGTGTGAAATTGTTGCTCTGGACCATGTGAAGTTGGGTCCCACACGTTCCGGCTACAGCTACGCTCTGACAATGGTGGATCATTACTCCAAGTTCCTTGTCATCGTGCCTGTCAGAGATCTTACAGCAAGAACTACGGCTGAGACCTTCTACGCAGAGTTTGTCCGCCATTACGGTTGTCCTGAGCATATCCTCACCGACCGTGGATCGGCGTTTGAATCCCAATTGTTCCGTGAGCTGTGTCAGTTCCAAGACTGCAAGAAGTTGCGAACCACAGCGTATCACCCTCAAGGGAATGGGATGTGCGAGAAGGCAAATCAAGTGATCATCGGCATGCTAAGAACAGCCGCAGTTACACCTGGTGTTGAGTGGCCTGAACGTATCAAGGACTTGGCCTATATTTACAACAACACACCCCAAACATCTACGGGATACGCACCATTTTATCTAATGTTTGGAAGACAAGGTCAACTTCCTTCAGACTTAACCCTTGGTCTGAAGGTCCCTGACACCATCAATCCACTACCCATAACAGACTGGGTTGTTGAACACCGCCGACGTATGGAGGAAGCTAAAGAGATAGTTGAAACGCGCATGGATGAGGTTCGTAGGAGACAACAGGAGGATTACAACCGTCACGCCCATGCAGCGCCCCTGAAAGTTGGCGACCGTGTATGGTTAAGGAATAACCATCGGAATGGGAAATTGGATCCATTCTGGGAGAAAGAACCATACAGTGTCATCTCCATACCATATCCTGAATCCGACGTGTATGAGATCTCTAAACCTGGGAGACAGCCCCAAGTAGTACACCGAAACCGTCTGAAGCTGTGCCTTAAAGAAGGACTAACCACAGAGGTGCCCCCAGCTGAGACAACGAGTACAGAGATCTTGTCACCTTCTGAAGCGAAAGAGAGACCCCCAACGTTAACTGAGCTTATGTGGGCGCCTAAACTACTACCATTTAGCTGTTATCCACCAATTGCTCTAGTGCAAGAGAACCCTTCGACAGATGATTTAATTGATTTCAGTGACTCTGTTCCTGATTCAAATCTCGTTCCACTTAGGCGTTCTGAGCGTACCACAAAAGGCATACCTCCAACACGCTATAGTGATGCCATGGCTGTCCTTGGGTAAAAGAGGTTAACTGTCTCTGCTTCTGTATATATGTTATTCCTGCTCTGATTACATTAATGTTTTTCCTGTGTGTATATACAGTATATATATAATATCTTGCCATGTAATATAGTATTTACATTTATATGCAACAATCCAAGCCATAGTGCCTGGCTCACCGAGCCAAGGAAGTTCTGTTACCCCATTGCGGTATGGACATTGGTGCTAGAGTGCCTACTCTTCCTTACAGAAAGGACTGTTTATTGTTTCTCAGAGAGACTCTCATGATAATGGACACTCACAAAATTTGTGCCAGAGAGCCTCTGGACCCATTTGCACTTTATTCGTATTTATTAACGTTATGTTACATTTCTCACCTTCACCCCAGCCCGTCGCCGAGGTCGGCTCAGTGAAAGAGGGGGAGTATGTGGCATCCCAGAGCTGGCTATGGCTGGGCTGAGGGTGATCTCTGTGCATTGTATTATTTCCTGTTGCTTCATAGCCTGTGTGACATAGCAGGGGGTCCTGAGTCTCACACAACACAGCGCCACCTAGTGAGCCTCACACATGCATTACACCTCCCATAGGATTGAATAGTAACCAAATGTCCAATGGGAGGACATCGCCTGGGAAAAGGGGAGGAGTCAGCTGATCACTGGGATCCCATGGTAACACCCCTGCAGGAAGGTCCTGCGTGTGAGGAGTTAGAAGTGTGGAGTGTTAGGAGGAGGAGGTGAGGAGATAAGTGTGATGTCCTGTGAAGAAAGCAGTGAGTTTAGTGCAGGAATCTCAAGTCCTAGACAGGCCCAGGAAGGTTGGAGAGCTGACATACTCCAGCTATTCAGAAGATCCTGTCCCCTGTCTGCCTAGCCATCGCCCTGAAGGAAGTCAAGCATCATTATCTTGTCAGCATGAGACTGTGGAGAGAACATTCTGGAACACGTGCTCCATAGCAAGTATCACAGGATCCAGGGGCCAAGGCCAGACCTGTGGAATATCCTGCCACCCTGACTATTGCACCCCGAAACTCTGAGCTATCAGGACCACATAACGTGAGTGGGGAATATTATGTACTAGTATCACGGTGGGCATCCTCCTATGAGCCAAATAGGAGCCCAGACGCACCTCAGGGCTGTAACACTGAAGTATAAGGGGCTAGGAACACCTTTCATCAAGTCTACCCTGCACCCCAGGACTTTGCTGTGTCACCAGGCGTACCCCGTTGTTTTGTATGGAAGAAACTGTTTAAGCATTTGTGCCTCCACACCCATGGAAGTAAAAGTTCAACTTTACAACCGTTTCTGTGTCTGACTCTGCACCGACAACATCAGGGCGCCCCAAACACCACCAGTCGGCACAGTATAGGGGAAGCGCCCCGGGGGAACAATCACCACCAACATTTGTGCAGCCCCCTCATCACCGGTACCAGTGGTGGTAACGTGGGACAGCACCAGCGCTGCGCCCTCGTGCCCAGAGACCGTGACAAGTCTGTGCTGTTTGCACCCCCGCAATCCCAACTGCAGCGTTACCTTCCATCTGGTCACCGCAATTAGTCTTAGTGTAATCTGCGGCGTTTGATACACCATGTTGTAACATATATGTGCTATTACTCCTGATCTTCGTACACGGATATGCTCATATCTTGATTTTACTGTATGAGAACGCTCTTAATAAAATGAGTTTTAAACAAATGAATCCTTGTTAAAAAGAGTGGGTATATGTACCAGCAAATAAACTTTTTTAGATCTACTAGTAAAATATGATTATAATTCTGTTTACCATATTTTAGAATGAGGTATGTTGGGAAGTTGACAGTATAAATCTATAAATCTTTACCCCTCCATTAGCTTATCCATAAAGTATGGAGCAATATTAAAAATTGGTGAGAATCTCTAGTTTCTTGATTTTACCCACTTATGGAAATGTGTATACTTGCAGGACTTATGCCAAGACTTTTTATACTTCTATATACTTAGTTGTGTAAGGGGTAATTTTTTGCAGAACAAGATGTTTTTAATTTAGACCATTTTGGGGAATGCCTGACGCTTTGAACACAACTTTTGGGCGTCACATTAGTGAAGAAGCAGCAATTTGGCCATTCTGATTGCTTTTCACATTACAAAATTCACCATAGGAGATAAATATTTTATGCCTCAATAGTAAAGGTATTTTTGAATGTGTTTATTTACTTTATGTGATTTAGCGAAAGGGGCGATTTGAATTTTTATGGTTTTTTAAATTACATTTTACTCCTTAATGACAGCCAATGTGCCTTTTTACTGACCTTGGAAGTATTAAACCCTTCTATGGAGTTATGCCAAAACTACACATCAGCTGTTTCTGCTGTTTTACACAGCTGCAGAGTAATTAGAGACATCTCCGATCACGGACAATTAACCCCCCTCAAATGCTGTGATCAGCATGCGACCACAGCATCTGCGATGTTGCCTTTACCTTTAGTTTTCCTTTAAGCAAAAGGACAACTCTCCCACAGGGAGATTGTGGGAACTGTTTCATTGACTTGGCAGCCAAAAGCTTTGTGAAGACTCCT
Source organism: Leptodactylus fallax (assembly GCA_947044405.1). NCBI lineage: Eukaryota > Metazoa > Chordata > Amphibia > Anura > Leptodactylidae > Leptodactylus > Leptodactylus fallax. Next base: position 2,287,635 of record CAMRHE010000007.1, read on the forward strand.
ACGCTGGCCAGTGCTATATTGCTATTGAGAGCTGTCTGTGGCAGGATTTAAAAGAAACATAGGAATTTAACCATAGACTAGAATACTGTAGTATTGTAATCTATGGTATAAGCATTCTAAAGATTGCTAGTTGAAGTCCCCTAGATGGGTTAAAAAAAATGTGTTAAAAAAAAAAAAAGTTTACAAAAGCTTGTAACCTCTTAGTGTTGTAGACATTTTTTTATTTTATTCATTTTCTTTTTTCCTCCTAATTTTCAAAAAGCCATAAGATTTTTTTTTCCCCATTTTCAAAGCTGTATGATGGCTTATTATAATTTATAATGGCACCATTATATATTCCATATGCTTTACCGAGAAGCTGGAGAAAAAAAAAAAAATCAGAATGGGGTGAAATTGTGTGTTTTGTTTATACTGAATTTACTGATCAGCCAAAATGATGTTACCTATATTTTGCATGCTGGTACATTTAATGTCGAGATCTAATGAATATAGTTTTTGCTGCGTTTTAAAACACCTTTAAAAAAAAAATCCAAAACTTAAAAATAAAAAAAAATTCTTGCCATATTCTGACACCCACAGCTTTTTTATACTTCCATGTACAGAGGTGTGAAAGGCATCTATATTTGTAGAGCAAGTTGTACTTTTTATTTAGACCATTTTGAGATTTGATAATTTTTTATTACATTTTTGGGGGACGTGAAACAACACTACTTGATGACATTTTTGGAAGTGGGGATGGCTAATGTGTTTATATTTGACTATTTAAATTTTTATCTCCAACCTAGGGAAGTAAGCCGGGCATCTTTCTTTATGTGAAAAAGAATAGGACCATTATTATGTTGTGCTGAGCCATGACTCACTGTGCAGGGAAAATGTGATGGAGATGCAACACTAAAACAGTACACACAGTACCCTAACACTGTACTGATGCCCCCTTAGTGCCATGCACACATTAACCCTTTAATGATGCAGGGTAGTTTGTACGTTAATGCTCATTGACTTTTTTCATATTTTACCTCTCAGTCTTCCAAACGTCATAACTTTTTTTTTATTTTTCTGTCCACATAGCTATGTGAGGTCTTAATCATTGCGTGAGGAGTTGTACTTTCATTTGCCACCATTGTGGGATACATATATTTTCATTAACTTTTATTTACGTTTCTGGGGGTCCATGTGGAATAAAACACAATTCTGTCATAATTTTTTGCATTTTGCTTTTACAGCGTTTACTCTGCATTAAAAATGACATGGCAGCTTTGTCCAGCAGGTCATTACAATTACAGCAATACTATATTTACATTCGTTTTTATTATGTTTTATCGCTTTTACAAATAAAATGTTTTTTGAAATTGAACGATTTTCCTGGGGTCACCGTCTTCTGACACCTATAACTTTTTTACTGTACTGTTGACGGAGATGTGTCAGGGCTCTTTATTTGCGGGACAAGTTGTACTTTTTATTGGTTCCAATGTTTGTTATGTGACTTTTCGATCACGTTTTATTGTTATTTTTTGGGGGAAAGCAAAGTGACCAAAATACCTTAATTTGCGCATTGCGGTATATTTTTTTGACAGCGTTCACCGTACAGGATAAACAACACTATTTTTGGATATTGGGGACTTATACGCACGCGGGGATACCTAACATGTTTGTTTCTTTATTTTTGTTTAAATTATATATTTTTGGAATATAAAGGTGTTTTTTTTTTTACTTTTTATTATTTGCCTATTTGTGTGTGTTTTTTTCACTTTTTACATGTCCCACAAGGGGACTTGAAGCTGGGATCTCAGATCCCCTGTGCAATGTCCTGCAATACATAGTATTGCAGAACATCGCACAGTAGTTCCTATGGGAACTGTACATAGGAAATCAGGAACCTGTGAGCAGGCCAAGAGCAAGATGTAATGCCTCAGGTTCAGCTTCTGTGCCTGCGGCATTACAGTGCCGTAATAGTATTGAGCTGAGCGTGAACTATACATATGCCACGAAGTACTATTACGGCACGCAGCGAGAAGGGGCTAATTATGTTCCTACACTATATACAAAAAGACTTATAACCAGTTGTACATATATTATTATATATCAGAAGATGCCCAGGTTATTCCAGCATGGTCCATATCACTGTATACAACAAGACATATGTTCCAGCTATACATTTGTAATTGTACACTAGAAGAGGTACTTGAGCTTCTGGCCACATGGAATATTTGAATGCTGGAAGATTACAGGTTACAGAATGCACCTGTGTCAGCGTTCCATTCCCACATCAAGTGTCCTATTACAGACACTTATTTCCTATCCACAGGATATAGGATATGTGTTACATTGAAGGGGGTTCCAACCGCTGGGTCCAGCAGGGATCAGGAAAATGGGGGACCGAAAGTTCCCCTGCATTCTCCCTGTGAATTAAGTGCTAGTGCACTTGTGTGACTGGTGCTCCATTTACTTCTATGAGGAAGAAGAAAAAGATTGCAGTCCTGGCAGCCCCATTGAAGTTAATTTTTTTTTCTATTCCAAGCGTTCCTGAGCAATGCATGCTGTTATTTTAAGCAATCTATTTTAAGTTGGGTGGTCCCTGTCTTTCTGCTCCAGCGCAGTACCATCCACTTGCCAGTAGAGCTTAGTTAGCATATTGGGTGCCGTAACGAACAGCACATATTGCTCAGGAACGGTGGGGGTTTGAGAAAAAAAATTCCAACTGCAAAGAATTGTTATAGGTGCTGAAATGTCCTCTTTAATCAGATCCCGACCATGACCCAAAACGCTCATACATGTTGGGAACTGAAGAGGTTGTTTTACAATTCAGGGGTCTGTTCCTAGCTTAAAAGGCCAAAAACCAAGAGCAAAAGACGTATATGTATAAAATTACAAATCTTTATTAGATATACAAAATATACAGTATATAGTTATCAAAATTGAGCAATACACATCAGTGCAAATATATAGATAGGAAAAAGGCATTAAATATAACCTGTCTCCACACTACAGGTAGAAAACAAATGGTGATGAAGGGATTACCTACCACATTTACATAGAACAACATTAAACTTTAACCCCTTAATGACCGGGCCATTTTTTGTTTTTGCATTTTCGTTTTTCCCTCCCCACATTCCAAGAGCCATAACTTTTTCATTTTTCAGTTCACAGAGTCACATGATGGCTTATTGTTTGCGAAACAAATTGTACTTTGTAATGTCACTATTCTGTGCAATGTACTGGGAAGCTGGAAAAAAATTCAGAATGAGGTGCAATTGGAGAAAAACTGCATTTGCGCCAAATTCATATGGGTTTAATTTTTACACCATTCACTGTGTGGTAAAAATGACATGTTACCTGTATTCTGTGGGTCAGTACGAACACGGCGATACCAAATTTATATAGTATTTGTAATGTTTTGATACCTTTTAAAAAATTAAAAACTTTGCTAAATAGAAAAAAAAATTTTGCATCGCCATATTGTGTCACCTGTAACTTTTTCATATTTACATGTATGGAGCTGGGTAAGGCATCTTTTTATGCGGAACAACATGACGTTTTTATTAATACCACTTGGGGAAAGATCTGATGATTTGATCACTTTTTATTCAATTTTTTATAGGAGACAAAGTGTTGAAAAAAAACCCTATTTGGCCATTTTGATTTTTTCCCCGCTACGCCGTTCACCGTATGGGATAAATATTTTAATATTTTGGGCATTTTGGAGCGCGGGGATACCTAATGTGTTTGTTTACTTTTGTTTATTTACTTTTATATCTGATCTAGGGAAAGGGGGGTGATTTGAACTTGTGTTTTTTTTAATTTTTACATACTTTTAAAAACTTTTTTTTTTTTATACCTTTTACTTGTATGATTAGACTCCCTAGGGACCTTGAAACCTAGGGAGTCTGATCGATCATTCTATTCACTGCGATACTACTGTATCGCAGTGAATAGCAAAATGCCTTCACTGCTATTAGACGATGCCTCTGGCATCGTGTAATAGCTATACTGAAATGACAGGCCTGGGAGCCTTCAATAGGCTCCCGGCTGTCATGGCAACCAAGCACCGCCCTTGGTTTTTGTGTTTATGTGTCTCTCCACTTTATGTATCACTTTTTTGCATGTTCACTTTGCACTTGTCAAATTTTTTTTATTTTTTTTTTTGTTCTATCCAATCCGGATTTCTGTAATTATGATTAGGATATAGATATATAACTTTACATATGCGCTTATTATGCATCCTATAATGATATTGTTTATACACTGTGTATATATTATTTTGATGAGATCTTTTTCTTGATGTTTCAATCTATGTGGTACCGTTTATTATGGGCAGTTAATTACTTTTCATGTCTATATTCTTTCTTACTGCTTTGTCTGTTTTATGAATATGGTTTGGTGCTGTATATTTGCTGTTTAATATCCGTGTATTTTATTATGAGAACTATATTGATTTTATTTTTATTGTTCATAATTATTTCACCAGTTTGATGTCTGTTGATACCACTTATAATGTCAGTAGCGGGCACCATGTTGGTTTGGTCTTTCTCTTTATAATTATACTTGTAGCTGTGTAGGGCTTCACTAAGATGGCGCTAGTCTATGCATGTTTATTATTCATGCCTCTTGTGATGTCTTTAAACAAGCACCATTTTTGCTGTGTCTTAGCTTCATTATTATACTTGTAGCTGTGTAGGGCTTCACCAAGATGGCGCTAACTGATTGTGAAAGATCCTCAGTGCGCCAACACCGCTGTGGCTCCACCTGAGTCTTCTTTCATATAAAAACCACACTCACCGCCAGTGAATGTCGGGTTCACCAGATAAATACAATACAAGCTTTCTAAATTTTATATATTTATTAACCCCTAAATGGGTCGGTATTAACATCTAACATATACAGTTCAGAACAGATATGCAGATATATGCAAGCATTGACAGTTACTAGTTACAAGATACAGTACAAATAAAATAAAAGGGATAAAGGTGAAATAGTTACTTTACCACACATCTCCTTGATGTGGTTCTGTAGTCCAACACTCACACATGCTCTGGTATGTGTGAGATCACCAGTGTAGGCTTCTTAGCATGTGGCATAAACACAGTATTCCAGCCTGCATGCTTTCATCACAGTCTCTCTCAGCATTAGTCCAGTAGTCTCATCACAAAAAAATCTCCTCATGGTCTGTCTGTAACAACTCTGTAGTCTGTGATGGTCTCAGCCCAAAACTCCATAGCATAATCTCTATAGCATAATCTCCTCCCGCAGACCTCTTACCTCATCTTTTATTCCCTTTATGCCACCTCCCAGAATGAGGTCACCGGCAACAGCAAGTCTGATGAGTTAATGCAATCAAGTCCAGATCTTTTGTATAGTACTGAGACCAAGTGAATTGATACAATGTTATCAGGCAGGTCTGATCAACAGCCCAGGCTTGAACAATGCACTATTGTTTCTTTGATCACTCAGGGCTGTATAGGAATACAATGGAGCCCTATTGTTACAGTGGTACTTCTATTTACCATATACCTAGGATTAGGGCTGCGCACATTATGAGTAAATGGAACTAGAGAGAAATACCAAAATACATCTGAGTTATAGCCACACTTAAGCAGAATCATCACACTGATGTTTGTCATCGATATCTCTTGTGATGTTTATCACTGAGTGTCATTTTTGCTTTGTTAGTTTACTTTAATAATTATGCTTTTTGGCTTTGTAGACTCCATTAATATGACGTCTTTTGAGTACGTTTTATCACTTATGCCTCTTGTGATGGTACTATTGGTTACTAATAAGCTTCATGCTGGTTTTTCCTATGTCTATTGTACACTATATCACCCTCTCGGCGGTAGTTGCTGATTCACTTTTCAGCTGTTATGAATTTTCACTCTTTTATATAAGCCTCCAGTTTTTAATCATTATTTACCTCCTGACGAAGTCTTCTATAGACAAAACGCGCGTCGGGGTTCCATAGTGCTTTGAGAGGGGGTTCTCCCACGTTTAACATGTCTATGGGTAAGCTGATATCACTTTGATTGATCTTTATTACCAATAGAGCTGTTACCTTTGCATTACCTTTGCATTATATTTGTATTATCTGCCAGCTTAGGGTGGGTTCACACCTGCGTTTGAGTCCGTCCGCTGCCAATCCGAGTGAAAATCTCGGGGAACGGGATCGGATACAGACAGGTTAGCGACGCATAGGTTAAAAACCCATTCATTTGAATGTGTTTTTAAAGCAATGCGCGGGTTGTCCGATTGCACCCTCTGCGCTGCGAATCCTTTTTTTTCGTCAGAAACAAAGTCGGACATGCAGGACTTCGTGTCCAACGAAAAAAAAAACGGCTTCGCAGCGCAGAGGGTGCAATCGGACAACCCGCGCATTGCTTTAAAAACACATTCAAATGAATGGGTTTTTAACCAATGCGTCGCTAACCTGTCGGTATCTGATGCCGATCCAGGTCCCCGAGATTTTCACTCGGATTGGCAGTGGATGGACTCAAACGCAGGTGTGAACCCACCATTACTTTAATATTTATCATCTGCTTTGTGTTATATATTTTCAGTTTGTCTGTTATAACTGGTATGACTCACTGGATTAAAGTTTAATGTTATTCTATGTAAATGTGGTAGCTAATCCCTTCATCACCATTTGTTTTCTACCTGTAGTGTGGAGACAGGTTATATTTAATGCCTTTTTCCTATCTATATATTTGCACTGATGTGTATTGCTCAATTTTGATAACTATATATATTTTGTTATATCTAATAAAGATTTGTAATTTTATACATATACGTCTTTTGCTCTTGGTTTTTGGTCTTTTTTGTCTGGTTGCACTTCCAATGAGCTTTATGTGCAGTTCATTTTAGGATATGTGGAGGTAGTTGTTGTACTAATACTTTGTGTCTGTTCCTAGCTTCTTTTTTCTACCACTGCAATGCCTCAGCATAAATGGTGTGGGTGGAGTTTGGAAGCCCCAGATTAACTAAGGCTGCCTTTCCAAACACCTTTCATGCAGGGGTGTGGAGCCACTCCTTAACTCATTCTACAAGAGCAAGATATCTCTGAGGGAATAACTTTAACGACTTCTTTGGCCCCATGTGGATGTGTGGACTACTGACACCCACTGGGACATTTTTTTTCCCAAGGCTTTCACCAAAGATCCTCTCCTGCCCTCCGAATGTTCCCTATAACACTGCTGCTCCACACCTTTGCATGCGAGCAGTTCGATTGCACGTAACTCACTGTGGCTGACTATCCAGCCCTATTTACAATGCTGGCAAATTAATGAGAATTGCCCGGCCCTATCCTAGAAGGTTGGTGGCAATCAACTTTACAGGGGAGATAATTCAAACCTCCAAACCTGGGGATGGAGCCCTTGTAAGTTATGGCTTGTCCATTTGGGACAAGGGAGACACTTCTCCATATTTCTAAAATCTGCTTTTTCAAGGAAACAGACTATTTAAAGATATGATGGTGTTCAGCATAACATATTCTACACTGCACTGTAAATGGTTTGCTATCAATTTTTCTGGTGATAGACTCCCTTCTCAGATCTATACACCAGCCAAACATATCTGTTATTGCTTTAAATCACTTATCCCCGTTTATTCTTTCCAAATATCATAATAATAATAACAACAACAACAACAACAACAACACCTTTGCTTATATAGCGCCAACATATTCCCTAGCACTTTACAAATCAGAGGACACATGAGACATTACAATGTGACAAAGAAATAAACATATCAAACAATAGGAGTGAGGGCCCTGCTCGCAATAGCGTACATTTTATGAGGAGATAGGGCGACACAAGAGGTCAGAGGGCTTGTTTGCTACCATGGTCCAGCCATCTTTTAATAGAAAAGGTTGTGTAACTGAAGCTGTATGAACCCGTCACCAGCCAGTATCTGTGAATAAACAGATACTAAGTGCAAGGAGTGCAGTGTAAGTTCTAGATGGAGGGGCCAGGATCTGAGGAGCAGAGGAGGAAGGATAAAAGGTGTTATTGTTCTACACCCTCCGCACACTACACTGATCAGGGCACGTGATAAGCCTGACCATACAGATGTGATTTTAGGGCAGTTCTGAAGCTGCTGTAGTTGGGGATTAATCACATTGTCTGGGGTAAAAGCGTTCCAGAGCACTGGTGCAGCTCGAGAAAAGTCTTGGAGACAGGAATGGAATGATCGGATAACAGGGGGTACAAGTCTAAGGTCATTGGCAGAACGGAGAGGACCGTTGGGGGCGGTACACAATGATGAGAGAGGAGATATAGGGGGGCACAGCGCTATGGATGGATTTGTGGGTCAGTGTGATAATTTTATATTGTATTCTGTGATAGATGGGCAACCAATACAGAGACTGACACAAGGTAGATGCGTCTGTGTATCGGTTTGACAGAAAGATGAGTCTGGCGGCTGCATTCAGGACAGATTGTAGTGGGGAAAGTTTAGTAAGAGGAAGTCCAATTAGAAGAGAATTGCAATAGTGAAGACGAGAGAGAATCAGAGCGACAATTAGGGTTTTTGATGTTTCCACGGTGAGAAAAGGGCGAATTCTAGAGATGTTTTTAAGGTGCAGGTGGCAAGAGCGTGCAAGTGTCTGAATATGTGGGGTAAAGGTGAGATGTGAATTAAATACAACCCCCAGACAGAGGGCATGCCGCCTCAGGGTAATAGTAAGGCCACAGACAGAAATGGAGATATAAGGGTTAGGTCGGTTAGTAGATGGAGGGAACACAAGAAGTTCAGTTTTTGAAAGATTCAATTTCGAATAAAGAGAAGACATGATGTTAGAGACAGCAGAGAGACAGTCACTGGTGTTCTGTAGTAGTGCAGGGGTGACGTCACGGGATGAGGTATATAGTTGGGTATCATCTGCATAGAGATGGTATTGAAAGCCAAATTTGCGAATGGTTTGTCCAACTGGGGCTGGGTACAGAGAGAAGAGGAGGGGACCTAAGACCGAGCCTTGAGGAACCCCAACCGCAATGGGCAGAGGAGAAGAAATAGCAACAGCGAATGATACACTAAATGAACGGTCAGAGAGATAGAAAGAAAACCAAGAGAGAGCGGTATCCCTGAGGCTAATAGAATGGAGCATAGTGAGGAGGAGTTTGCGGTCTACAATGTCAAACGCTGCTGAGAGATCCAGAAGAATAAGTAGTGAATAGTTCCCTTTAGATTTAGCAGTCAAGAGATCGTTGGAGACCTTTGTGAGGGCCATTTCTGTAGAATGTAGTGCACGAAAACCTGACTGTAAGGGGTCCAGAAGAGAGTTAGCAGAGAGATAGCGGATTAGGTGGGAGTAGACCAAGCGTTCCAGGAATTTAGATATGAAGAGGAGGTTAGAGACCGGTGGGTAGTTAGCAGCACAGGATGGGTGAAGGGAGGGTTTTTTTAGAAGTGGGGTTATGGCACCATGCTTTTAGGAGGAGGGGAAGATTCCAAAAGAAAGAGAGGTTAAAAATTTTATTAAGGTGAGTTGTAACAGTAGGGGATAGCGACCAGAGGTGGTGTGACGGGATAAGATCACTTGTGCAAGTAGTAGGGCGAGAAGAAGAAAGGAGCTGGGAGACGACTTCTTCTGTTACCGGGTCAAATAAGAAGAGTTCATAATGAGGCTTTGAAATCAAGATAATTCTGAATCCTAAAGTTTAACAATCTCAATTTCCTCAAAATATTGGAGGAACAGGTCTTGTTCACATTATTTATAACAGGAGTGTGATTCTCAGATACAGTGTAAAGCAGGTTATGGATCTATCAAGCAAGCCATCAGAATAATGGAAATTCTATATGCAGGAATCTTTCCCTTGTAAATATCACTATAATACCCTAAAATTGTTGGTAGGATTATTTGGTTACAGTAGGAGTTTTTCATTACCTACTTTTTCTAAACAAATACACAGTGCACTTACAGACAAGCCTATTCTTTTAAGCTCACTAAAGAAAAGGATAAAAGTTGCATGTGTGTAAATTAATGTGGAAGTTCAATAATCTGTAATGGGAAGTACTGCACTACCTTGATGAATGAAGGAACTTCCTCTGTCTCCTTGGGGGTCACTGCTTCCTCTGTTTTCAGTTCTTCAGCAGACTCACGTGACAGGGAGATTGTGAAGAGTACTTCCGTGCAAATATTTAAAGTGGACCCTCTTTTATCTTCTAATAATGTTTCATTTCCACACTGTTTATATTGGTATAATTTAGACTGCTCTGCTTCTGTCTGATTCAAGCCTTTGCAGAGAATCCGCACTCTTTCGATCACTTGAGTTCTTTGGACACAGACTTCATGGTCACCACCTTTTTGAGGAACTGATCAGTGAGGTACAGCAGCCATCCATCGGAGATGCAATGCTCTATTCTGACTGTCTCTGATAGAAGCTGAATACATGAAGTTGGCAAAACGTGAAATACAAAATTCAGGATGCTGAATAAATTCCTCTGTAATTGAATAGGCATCAGGAAAAGTTTTGGCTTTCTGTGAATAAAATGTAACAGAGAATTATGGCACATACCTGTAGAACAATACTACTAGTATAGGCTGGGAGATTATAGCCTAAATTAACCACGATTTACTGAACATTTTAACTCTATTAGGAGTAATGATTTTAGGACACTACCCTTTTTTACATGCCATGTGCAGTTATTCAGATATCAGCAAAGCTGATTGGATAGCGTCAGTTAATGACATATCCTTTATCCAAATGCAGTGTGAGACAGTATGGCATGAATGCAAAATAATTAGTGTGTGCAAGTTCACAACAATTAAATTGAGGTGACTTTCGGTTGCAGTTATTTTCCAATTCATTGCCCAGCCCTAACTGCTAGTTTTGTTCTTTTACTTTTACGCTGAGGGCCCATTTTGCGCTAACTCAGTTTTTTTTGCTACAGATTTTTTTATTTTTTTTTTATATAGAAAAAAGGCAGGAGTGGAAGAATTGTGCAAGTTCTCCCACTAAAAAAGATGAGGCTGGCCTGTAACTGACATCATAGGTAGACCTCAACTATGAGACACAAAATGAGAAAACAAATCCAGAAAATCACATTGTCTGATTTTTTTTTTAAGAATTTATTTGCAAATTATGGTGGAAAATAAGTATTTGGTCACCTACCAACAAGTAAGATTTCTGGCTCTCACAGACCTGTAACTTCTTCAAGAGGCTCCTCTGTCCTCCACTCATTACCTGTAGTAATGGCACCTGTTTGACATTGTTATCGGTATAGAAGACACCTGTCCACAACCTCAAACAGTCACACTCCAAACTCCACTATGGTGAAGACCAAAGAGCTGTGGAAGGACACCAGGAACAAAATTGTAGACCTGCACCAGGCTGGGAAGACTGAATCTGCAATAGGCAAGCAGCTTGATGTGAAGAAATCAACTGTGGGAGAAATAATTAGAAAATGGAAGACATACAAGACCACTGATAATCTCCCTCAATCAGGGGCTCCCCGCAAGATCTCACCCCGTGGGGTCAAAATGATCACAAGAACGGTGAGCAAAACTCCCAGAACCACACGGGGGGACCTAGTGAATGACCTGCAGAAAGCTGGGACAAAGGCTACCGTCAGTAACACACTACGCTGCTAGGGACTCAGATCCTGTAGTGCCAGACGTGTCCCCCTGCTTAAGCCAGTACATATCCGGGCCCATCTGAAGTTTGTTAGAGAGCATTTGGATGTTCCAGAAGAGTATTGGGAGAATGCCATATGGTCAAATGAAACCAAAGTAGAACGGTTTGGTAAAAACACAACTCGTCGTGTTTGGAGGAGAGTGAATGCTGAGTTGCATCCAAAGAACACCATACCTACTGTGAAGCATGGGGGTGGCAACATCATGCTTTGGGGCTGTTTCTCTGCAAAGGGACCAGGACGACTGATCCGTGTACATGAAAGAATGAATGGGGCCATGTATCGTGAGATTTTGAGTGCAAACCTCCTTCCATCAGCAAGGGCATTGAAGATGAAACGTGGCTGGGTCTTTCAGCATGACAATGATCCCAAGCACACCGCCAGGGCAACGAAGGAGTGGCTTCGTAAGAAGCATTTCAAGGTCCTGGAGTGGCCTAAGCAGTCTCCAGATCTCAACCCCATAGAAAACCTTTGGAGGGAGTTGAAAGTCCGTGTTACCCAGCGACAGCCCCAAAACATCACTGCTCTAGAGGAGATCTGCATGGAGGAATAGGCCAACATACCAGCAACAGTGTGTGCCAACCTTGTGAAGACTTACAGAAAACGTTTTACCTCTGTCATTGCCAACAAAGGATATATAAAAGTATTGAGATGAACTTTTGTTATTGACCAAATACTTATTTTCCACCATTATTTGCAAATAAATTCTTTAACAATCAGACAATGTGATTTTCTGGATTTGTTTTCTCATTTTGTCTCTCATAGTTGAGGTCTACCTATGATATCAATTACAGGCCTCATCTTTTTAAGTGGGAGAACTTGCACAGACTAAATATTTTTTTCCCCCCCATATACAGTCATATGAAAAAGTTTGGGCACCCCTATTAATCTTAATCATTTTTAGTTCTAAATATTTGGGTGTTTGCAACAGCCATTTCAATTTGATATATCTAATATCTGATGGACACAGTAATATTTCAGGATTGAAATGAGGTTTATTGTACTAACAGAAAATGTGCAATATGCATTAAACCAAAATTTGACCGATGCAAAAATTTGGGTACCCTTATCATTTTATTGATTTGAATACTGCTAACTACTTTTTACTGACTTACTGAAGCACAAAATTCGTTTTGTAACCTCATTGAGCTATGAACTTCATAGCCAGGTGTATCCAATCATGAGAAAAGGTATTTAAGGTGGCCAACTGCAAGTTGTTCTCCTATTTGAATCTCCTCTGAAGAGTGGCATCATGGGCTCCTCAAAACAACTCTCAAATGATCTGAAAACAAAGATTGTTCAACATAGTTGTTCAGGGGAAGGATACAAAAAGTTGTCTCAGAGATTTAACCTGTCAGTTTCCACTGTGAGGAACATAGTAAGGAAATGGAAGACCACAGGGACAGTTCTTGTTAAGCCCAGAAGTGGCAGGCCAAGAAAAATATCAGAAAGGCAGAGAAGAAGAATGGTGAGAACAGTCAAGGACAATCCACAGACCACCTCCAAAGAGCTGCAGCATCATCTTGCTGCAGATGGTGTCATTGTGCATCGGTCAACAATACAGCACACTTTGCACAAGGAGAAGCTGTATGGGAGAGTGATGCGAAAGAAGCCGTTTCTGAAAGCACGCCACAAACAGAGTCGCCTGAGGTATGCAAAAGCACATTTGGACAAGCCAGCTTCATTTTGGAAGAAGGTCCTGTGGACTGATGAAACAAAGATTGAGTTGTTTGGTCATACAAAAAGGCGTTATGCATGACGTCAAAAAAACACAGCATTCCAAGAAAAACACTTGCTACTCACTGTAAAATTTGGTGGAGGTTCCATCATGCTTTGGGGCTGTGTGGCCAATGTCGGCACCGGGAATCTTGTTAAAGTTGAGGGTCGCATGGATTCAACTCAGTATCAGCAGATTCTTGAGAATAATGTACAAGAATCAGTGACGAATTTGAAGTTACGCCGGGGATGGATATTTCAGCAAGACAATGATCCAAAACACAGCTCCAAATCTACTCAGGCATTCATGCAGAGGAACAATTACAATGTTCTGGAATGGCCATCCCAGTCCCCAGACCTGAATATCATTGAACATCTGTGGGATAATTTGAAGCGGGCTGTCCATGCTCGGCGACCATCAAACTTAACTGAACTGGAATTGTTTTGTAAAGAGGAATGGTCAAAAATACCTTCATCCAGGATCCAGGAACTGATTAAAAGCTACAGGAAGCGTCTAGAGGCTGTTATTTTTGCAAAAGGAGGATCTACTAAATATTAATGTCACTTTTCTGTTGAGGTGCCCATACTTTTGCACCGGTCAAATTTTGGTTTAATGCATATTGCACATTTTCTGTTAGTACAATAAACCTCATTTCAATCCTGAAATATTACTGTGTCCATCAGTTATTAGATATATCAAATTGAAATGGCTGTTGCAAACACCCAAATATTTAGAACTAAAAATGATTAAGATTAATAGGGGTGCCCAAACTTTTTCATATGACTGTATGTATGTATGTATGTATATATAGCCTGCATATATATGTATCTATACATAGGCCTATTTCCATGTTACTTTTTTTTTTTTTTTCCACTGTACATTTCATGGCTGGGAACCGCACGGATCATTAGAGCAGGGATCCTTTTCTGCAGGACTACATGTTTAATCAGGTGATTGTTTCTGGTGGTAAATTTTTTTTTTTTTTTTTTTTAGGCAGTGGCAGCAAGTAGAGGAAACGCCGCAGCAAAAAAAAAAAAAAAAAAAAAAAAAAAAAGTGGATGGAATTCTAGCTAATCCAATCCACACATTGTAGAAAAATATCCGCAGCGTTTTTGTAAATCACAGCATGTCAATTATACCTACAGATATGCTTTCTATATAGGTATAATTAAAGCAGAAAGTTCGCAGAGGAAAACTCTGCAGACTTTCCATGAAAAATGTGTTGGGGAAAGAACGTGATGCGATTCCACCGTGGTCTTTTCTGCATCTGCCCAATACATGAGGCCTTAGCCTTCAGTGGTTTTCTAGGATAGTTAAAAAAGGCTCCATATATCATTCCCACATTGTACATAACTGATGGCTGGGCAAAATCGTGAGTAATTGAACATTTTATCTCAATTACAATTATTGTGTGATGACCATATGCATGTGCCCTGTTCATTGTAAACCGGCACAAACGGTACATGGGTTATCTGTGTGTCGCCCGTGCCTTCACTGACCCCATTAATTTCATCCAGTGAGCATGGGCCACAAAACGAACAGGTATAGGACCTTTCCTGAGTTTTTTCCCAGGCTCACTGCCCCTTACCTATGCCCCTGATTACATACTGACCCATTCGTGAGTTAACTGTGAAAAACATGGTTATTACACTAAAAGCACAGTCTTATTCACATATCAGCAATCCAGATTGGATACTGTACAGTTAATGAAACATCCTTTAGTTAATAGATGTGAGAAAGTTTGCACCGGATATTTGAGTGGACTTTTGCTTTCACTTATTTTAGGATTAATTGCCCAGCCCTAAGTTCACACAATATAAATACCTGAGGTATTGTTATATAACGCCACTTTAGTGACCCCACACAGTATAATACCAACACACAGTATAATGCCCAGTTAGTAACCGCCTCATCGTATAAATGTTCTATTGGCGCCACCATAAAATAAGATGCCCTTTAGTGCCCCCACACAGTATAATGCTATATTTTTGCATCGCCTTCCCCCTCAACCCCAATAAATTTTTGCATAGTGTCACTTCCTGGAGATGTGGAGGGCTGACAAGAAACTCCTTTCTTGTTCTTGCATAATGACACTGACAGCAGTCAAAAGAAAGACTGATCTCTCCTGATCCGTCACTTTTGTGCTGATTTAGCATAATAGCGGCAGCAGGGATTGGCAATTGTCCCTGATGCCTACACAGCAGTGTTACTAACAAGGCTGTTGGGAGTCGGTAGGCCTCCAAGTCCTGCTTCAACTGCAACTCCTTAATAAATAGCTGACAGCCAAGGTCAGTCAGAAATAGTAAATATAATAGTAAATGATTGAGTTCCTATGAAACTCTAGTGACTGAATTCCTGAAGGTGCTAAATATAACAAGTTAGGATCAGTGGCCTCAACAAATTAAATTCTGAAAACCCACTGAAGAACTACTACTACTACTACTATTAAACAGACAGGCAAAGAGTGGCAATACATAAATTGTGCAGTAGTGTGACATCACCTCTAATCTCCCCATTAATACCTTGTTTATAAACAGTACAAATGCACTGAGGAAACTAAAATTTGATCACAAGCGATGAGCAAATTTTTACTCACTATGTTGATTCGACAGCAAATATTTAAATAATATAATGCTTTTAGATTCCCTTGCAGCAAATTTAAGAATATGCAAATTGATTGTATCACTGCATTATATAAAAGGCCAAGTCCACCAAAATATCTATATCTTATATAACAATAATGATGCTCTTACTGTGGCCCAGATAAATCATTATATCAGTAGTACAAACAGATTTTTTTTTTTCACACTACATACAATTTTCCCTGGCATTTTCATGTTTGATAATAGTATACGGGTACAGCAGCAAGCTCTGGCTTCCACATGCGGCTGAAACCACGTCCACCTGCGGAGGCCACTGACTACACAATTTTGTAGGGAATTCTGATATCGCTATAAACATCGTGTGGCCAGTTGACCACTATGGGTGTGGGGGGGTTTAGACACTGTGTGGCTGTACCCTAAATTTAAGTAGAATTAGTATAAATATATTAATCAAACATAATAATTCAGACCATATATACAATATAAAAGAATTATTTCTCACAAGATCAGTTTCCCACTTGGTCCATCTTGGGACGGCACTTTCATGCAAAGATTTTCCAAAATATTGTTCCAAGGAAATGGTCCTGGGAAAATCTGAAGAACCCTGTAAGCTGCCAGGAATCCATGAGAGCTAGTTCCCAGGGCCTGAAGGAAGAGATGGCTAACCCTGTCATTGTTGTAGACAGGGAAGCTTGTCATGATGGTTTCTAAGAGAAAGTTTGGAAAAAAAACATTTTAAAATTCAACTGCTATGAGAGGTGCTATCTAAAAGCACTTTAAGGGTAAGGCCCCACATAGCGAGCCACAGTGAAAAAGCACTGCGGGAAAAACTGCAGCGGAAACGCATTGCGTTTTTTCTTGCAGCGCTTTTAACAGAAAGTCTGCAGTGCAGAGTTTTTCTCTGTGGACTTTCTGCTTCAATTATACCTATATGGAAAACGCCGTTTCAAAATAGGTATATTTGACACTCTGAGATTTACAAAAATAAAATGTTTTTTGAAAATCGCAGCATGTCCACTGCGGATATTTTTCTGCAATGTGTGGATGGGATTAGCCAAAATCCCATCCACTTTGCAGATACTGTAAAACGCTGTGGTTTTTGTTGTGGCGTTTCTGCTGCGGTTTCCGCAACGTGGGACCATAGCCTAAGTCAATAAAAATTGTCTGAACATTCTTTGCTCAGACATCTCCATATGCCAGTATTAACCTAAAGTTCCTTGAAGTAAAATTCATTAACAGGCACACACTCCTTAATAAATGTGGTACATTTCGGTCTGATTTTAAGTCAGAAAATCTTTCGCTTTCTTTCGCCTACACCACTTTATGACTTAAAAGGGGTTGTGGAGGAATAGGACCAACTCCTGTGGAGTACGAGGAAGGTGTAAAATAAATAATTAAAAAAAAAAAAAAAAAAAACACATACACCACACACGCACTCAGGTACCCCGCCGCTCTGTTGTCTGTCACCATTTTCCGTTTGGTCTTGTGCCGATCCCTGGATGCCAGCAGCCCTGCACCATATGCAATCATTGAGATCAATCATTGACCTCAATGGTTACTGGAGAGGGACCAGTGACCTCACTTGCATACAACACTAAGTCATAAATTATTGCACAAAAATGATGTGCTTTTTTGTTTGTTTTTAATAAACCAAAAGAGTTGGGCAAAATCCATGACAAACTGCTCCCTTCACATCTGTGTTTCCAAAGATCACTCTTTTAAAAGGGAGACTTTGTAGATACAAATCACCATTTACATAAATGTAAACATAATTATGTAGATAACTAACTACTGAATGATTGAACTGCGTCACCTGATTCTCCAGTACATACAATATATTTACGGTACGTTCAGTTTTTTGCATGCCGATTTTTGAGGCAGAATTTGCCTCAAAAACATACCTCCCAACTTTCCTATTCATTTCAATAGGCTTCAGGATATATCTTCAGTCAGATATGCATTGCAAAGTCCATTGAAAGTCCACTGTGAAATTAAAAAAAAAAAAAAAAAAAAATCTACCACCCATTCATTTTAATGACGTTTGAAAGGCAGAATCCACCTGAAATGGGAGAGTTGGGAGGGAGATTTTAAGGTGGAATCACATTTGAGTTTCCAGTGTATGCAAATTGTCAGTCAATTGCAAACTGGAAAAACTTGAAAAAGGTTGTGGAAAATGATACGGCTAGTGCTTTGAAAGGGCATAAAAGGAGTTAATTTTGCCAGTCTCTCTGCATATCATCCCAGCCAAGCAGATAAATGGATTCAGGTGACCCTATCTAACAGTGTTTTTCCCTTGTGAATCAGTCTCCATTTCCGAGATATTGCTGATTTTGTCAATATACAAAGGAGCTCTTTGGAGCAATGAGAGTGTTGTTCCAAAGAGTTAAGTGGCAATGCAATCATCAGGGCACATTAGCATAATCACAATACTGGAAATGGAGGTAATGATTTAAAAGGGGAAAAACCATTTGATTCAGGTGATCCTAACTTCTCTTTGGGGCTGGCTTGTGGCTAGGTTCTAGAGATAGACGCCTGTTAAATTATCACTAACCTTTAATAAATTTTGCATAAGTCAATGGAGTAAAAGCAAATACAAGAAACTTTGCAATATATCTGGTCACAGAAAGCTACCTCTTTTTCCACTAAACTAAGGGCAAGACAGACAGAAAAATACACAGGTGTTATAATGATGTTTGTTTGTTTGTTTGAGTTGGAAGGGACCTCAAGGGCCATCGAGTCCAACCCCCTGCAAAGCAGGAATTCCTAAAACATCCCAGCTATATACCTATCCAGTTTCCGCTTGAAGATTTCAATTGATGGAGAACTCACCACCTCCCGTGGCAGCCTATTCCACTCTCTCACTACCCTTACTGTTAGAAAGTTTTTCCTAATGTCTAATCTGAATCTCCTTCCCCTTAGTTTCATTCCATTACTTCTCATGCTTCCTTCTGCTAATGAGAATAGGGTAGATCCCTCTGCACTGTGACAACCTTTCAGATATTTAAATACCGCTATTAAGTCTCCCCTTAGCCTTCTCTTCTGCAAACTAAGCAGTCCCAATTCTTTTAGCCTCTCCTCGTAGGACATGGTTTGTAGACCTTCCACCATTTTGGTTGCTCTTCTCTGGACCTGCTCCAATAAATCGATGTCTTTCTTAAACTGGGGAGCCCAGAACTGTACACAGTATTCCAGGTGGGGTCTGACCAGGGCAGAGTACAGCGGAATAATTACCTCTCTTGATCTAGCTTCAATGCTCGTCTTGATACATCCTAGAATTTTATTAGCCTTTTTAGCCACCGCACCGCACTGTTGACTCATGTTGAATTTGTGATCTATTATTATGCCCAGATCCTTTTCCCCTGTACTCTCACTTAGTACTATTCCTCCCATACTATATATGCTTCTTGCATTTCTGTTACCCAGATGTAGAACTTTGCATTTGTCCCTGTTGAATACCATTTTGTTCACCTCAGCCCATTGTTCCAGTGTGTCCAAGTCCCTTTGGATGCATTCTCTCTCCTCTCCAGTGTTGGCCATTCCTCCTAGCTTTGTATCATCTGCAAATTTTATTAGTTCCCCATTAACCCCATCATCCAGATCATTTATAAAAATATTAAAAAGTACTGGGCCCAGGACAGAGCCCTGCGGCACCCCGCTTTTTACTTTCTTCCAGTTTGATGTATAGCCATTTAGAATTACTCGTTGTGCCCGATCATTAAGCCAATTGTGAACCCACCTCACTGATATTTTATCAAAGCCATACTTGATCATTTTTTCAATAAGAAAGTTATGTGATACTTTATCAAAGGCCTTACTAAAGTCAAGATATACTATGTCCACTGCATTTCCCTGGTCCAACCATTCGGTGACATTATAGAAGGAAATAAGATTAGTCTGACAAGATTTATTAGGCATAAAGCCGTGCTGGCTCTGATTAATTAAAGCCTTCCCATCCAGGTACCTAATTAAATGTTCTTTAACGATTTGTTCAAAGATTTTTCCTACTATCGAGGTCAGACTTACCGGCCTATAATTTCCTGGGTCGTCCCTATTCCCCTTTTTGTAGATGGGGACCACATTTGCCCTTTTCCAATCTAGAGGGACCACTCCTGTTTCCCATAACTTATTAAAGATTATTGCAAGGGGTTCTGTTATTTCCTCTGCTAATTCTTTTAAAACTCTAGGGTGTAAATCATCCGGTCCTGGGGACTTGGTTTCCTTAATCTTAGCTAAATGTTCTCTTACCAAACCTTCGCTTATAATCAGCTTGGAGTCCTCTTTCCCCTCATCACTATCACCATTAATGTTGATATTTCCATCCATTTCTTGGGAGAAGACGGATACAAAATATGAATTCAGTAACTCCACCTGCTGATCCACCATGTTAACTTTTTCACCCTTTTCGTTCTTCAGGACTCCAATGGTTTCCTTCACTTTTCTTTTGCTCTTAACATATCCCCAAAAACCTTTTACATTACTCTTAACTTCTTTTGCAAGCTTCAATTCGTATTCAGCCTTGGCTTTTTTAATGCTTATCTTGCAGAGTCTGCAAACTGCTGTATACTCTCCCTTAGATATAGCTCCCATCTTCCACTTGTTGTATGTTTCCTTTTTCTTTTTTAGTAGGTTATGTAATTTTTTGGTCATCCATCCTGGAGTTTTTAGGTGATTCCCATTTTTCTTGCTTCTAGGTATTGTTAGTTCCTGTGCATTAATGATTTCCCTACGGAAAATTTCCCACCCCTCATGTGCATTTTTGTCCTTAAGTAATTTTCGCCATGGAATTCTACTAACCCTTACCTTTAGGCCCCTAAAATCTGCCCTACTAAAATTGAGCCTTCTAATCTTTGTCTTCTCAGGTCTTCTTCTTCTTACAACCCCAAACTCGAGTATAGCATGGTCGCTGAATCCCAATGTCTCTGCTACCCTTAATTCCTTAACCATGTCCTCCTTATTAGTTAAAACTAGGTCCAGAATGGATGTTCCTCTCGTGTTTTTTTTCTACTAACTGGGCAATGAAGTTGTCTGCTAGAGAGGATAAAAATTAGATAGAGCCTTTGCTCGTAGCTGTGTGAGTTTCCCAATGAATATCTGGGTAATTAAAGTCTCCCATATGTGATGTAGCACACTGTAACCAGGGCTGTGGAGTTGGAGTCGTGGAGTCGGAGTCGGTGCCTATTTTGGTGGAGTTGGAGTCGGTATAAAATGGACCGACTCCGACTCCCAAAATATATAATAAATTGGTACAGTTAGTAGTACAATGCAGTATGTGCTGAATATATTTTCATAAGAATTTGGGAAAATGATGAAATGTTGAAAATGATGAAATGTCCTGTAAAGGTCTGTTCTATTCCTCATATAATGATGGGACTGAGTTCTGAGTGAACCTATAAGGTTTAGCAGTCCAGGGCTGTGGAGTCGTGGAGTCGGAGTCGGTGCCTATTTAGGTGGAGTCGGAGTCAGGGGAAATTGAGGAGTCGGAGTCGGGGCTTTGGCGTACCGACTCCACAGCCCTGACTGTAACATTACAGTTAAGTATTGGCAGCACAGTTTAACATGAATTTTCAATTTTCTTTCAACGGCTTTTGTTGTGTAACATCAGTGCGGTATACTATATCTGGAGCATGAAGAGTTTTATATAACAAGAAAAGAGATGGGCATAGGAAAAAGAGGAAGAAATTATATTAAAAAAATCACTTTTAATGATGTATTAAAAGGGGTTGTCCATGATATACAGTTTTTCACAAGGAGGCTGGGGAAGGTGAAAAGAAACAAAACAAAGACACCATACTCTCCCCACTGAGGTCCGGTCCTGCTGCTCCTGGGGTCTTGATCCGGTAAAAGACCTCGTCTTATGTGACTGTTGAGGCTAATCAGCGGCCTAGGGAAAGGACACCAGACATGGCCATTGAGACTTCCGCCAGAAGGAGCACCAGGGTGCTGCAAAACCGGAAAGCAGCAGTGGACACAAGAGCACCAGGGACAGATAAGTATTTTTATTATTTTTCACCTTTCCTGGCCTACTTGCAGAAAATTGTATATCTTGTACGACTCCTTTAAAATCTATGCCATGTAAAATATAAAACATTCCAGCTATTAGAAAAGACATTTTCAGCCTCTGTCTGTCGCCATAAATCAGTACAGTGCCTGGCAGCTTCCAGAACACAAGTCCATATTTATAGACTCAACCCCCACACTTCCTGTTCTTTATTAAAAACAGAGTTATAGCAGTACTCATGAACCGCAGGAGGTTCAGACGTTGGGAGCAATATGTGAGCAAAGTGAAAGCGGCCCTGGAGTTGAAAAGGCTGAGGCTACATTCTTATCTGCATCATCATTGTTCTGGTCCATCATAGGATCAGATCAAGAGACAGGCGGAACGCTAAAATAGCAGACACACATGGAGCCAGTTGTTTTTAACCTCAAAGTGGTGGACAGAAAAGTTCAGGCGAACACTTCGACGAAGTCTCTTTTTTGCAGTATACACTTTGCATGAGGGCTGTGCTTGAATACACACTTTAGTAGCAAATTTTACTTTTTGTGCAATTTTTGCTTATGATCACTACACAAAAGGCGGTTGTGTGTATTATTAATTTGCATTTTATGTACGGTATGCTATGCACTCTTGGTATATATTTTTAACATATTTGCAGTATTGGAAAGGGTTCTGGCTGAATAAGCCTCATATACCTATAGGATCTCTGACCAATCACTTAGCCTGGGGCAACTACACTATACATGGACCAATGTGTCCCTATGCCCCCTGGGTATATGCGTTTCACATCCACCAATGATACCATCTGGATATAATCCTATAGTTTTCTGCCTTTATCTGCAATGCCACAGACATTCTATGTGTAGATGTGAAAATTTTTTATATCTCTGACTAAATGAAATGCCCAGGTTTCTCTCCCAGGGTTGGAAAAAGCCATGTCTATGTATAGTGAAACATATTACACTAGCGTTCGTCTCTCTGTCATTCGGGTCTGCACGGGGACCCAAAAGAAGGAGGGCCCATGCACTAAAAAGGAGTTACCCGCAAACATCATAGACTATAAATTCTAAATTCGTCACAGAGAAAAGTCATACGGAGAATCCAATGCAGATTTAAACTTAGCCTAAGAGAGACACCAGGGCATTGCCTCAATCTGAAAAAACACTGTCAAAATCTGGAGAGAAACATCACAAGGGGAGGACTGAAAGAGTATGCACCTCCATCTGCAAGGCAATGCAGAGGTCTAATGGGTATAAGGCATGTTCTATCTGAACCCTGAGCTTAGAGTCTTTGTTTTGCGAACAATCAAGTATACAGCATAGCAGAGCAGCCTCATGTTACAACCTCACATCTTGGCATCCTGGCCCTTCCAACCGCCTTTGTTTTAGTTAATACTTGTTTACCCAACTGGGGCTTAGAGGATTGCCATATTATCTGTTAAAGGCTCAGTGGAGACCTAAGGGTAGGTTCACACCTGCACACGCTTGGGGATTCCGTTCCCCATTCCGCTTTAAAAATGCAGAGAAAAGTCTTTCAAGCAAGACTTTTTTCTCCGCATTTTTCGGGCGGAAACCCAGCAGACCCCATTATAGCAGGTAACCGCTTTTTTAAGCGGATTAGGTTTCCGTTCGTGGGGTACCAAACTATGGTAACAGAGTAAATTCTAAACCTTTAGTATGCTGGTTAGCAAACAGGTAAAACCTATAGTAACACGTGCTTCTCATCACTAAAATTAAAAACTACATCCAACTTTGCAGCAAAAAAGATCCATGTAAATCCAGCCAGTGTGTAGAAACTGCAGATAAAATGATTTTCAGTGGAACATTGGGGACATTGTTATTTTAATGTCTGAACCTTCAAAAGTGTTCATTTTTCTGGGGATAATCATCCCATTTTGCTTGTACCTCTGAGCAATGGGGGTACATACTGTCAACCTCTGGCAGTAATTTACAACTCTTCCCCATGAGGCTCAGTAGTGTGCACAAAGCCTCATCCAATTGTCTATGTATTATACATTTTCATGCTAGCTATGGTACTATCTGGACAGATCTTACATATGTAATTTATATACTAAATAATGCCTGTGATCCTACACAAGCTTCTCTCTCATCTCATTTCTTCCCCTTGCAGAAGAGTTAACTAATTTGCAAGTCTTTTCCCTGCTCCATCTGTTATAACAGGCATAGATCTCTGCACTGATAAACAATTCAAAACTCTACACAACTTCACTGGTGCTCTCCTCAAGGTGAGAGATTCCTGTCCCTAAGCCACTCATTGCCTCGCACAAAGCCAGCCAGTTCACTTTGCTCTGCACCGATGAGGGATAGAAATCCTGAAACAGCACTGTATGCAGATAAGTGAAGTAGGCTTGGCTAAAATCCCATTTGCTGTCAAGACTCGGAGTCAAAAGCAAATTGAGGATCTGTTACATCCAACAGAGGGCGCATGAGATCCCCAGCTCCTTTTCCCATAATGCCTTGTGACTGATAAACATGAGTCATTCTATCCATGGAAGAGAAGGCCAGCCAGCAAGTAGAGAGTAGATAGTATAGAGCTGTGCAATGGGCTATGAGAGAAGTGCCTTTGCAGAGATTATGCCTGCGCAGATGCTGCTGGACCCACAAACCTATTTCTTACATTTCCATCTCTGTAGCCTTTGCTGCTATATCTCTGAAAATAATACATATAGATCTATAGAAGAGAATCTCCTCTTTCATATGACACCACAAGCAAGTTTCTACATTTTATAATGCCAGAGATATAACTCGGAAATGACCCTCCCCACATTCATTTTCTATGCAGATTACACAGCCCCTACTCCAAGCATGTACTCCATACACAGTTACTGAGTGACAGAGAGGAACAGCTCTCAATGCAGAAGCAAAGGAGAAAAAAAGATGCAGGATTTCACAGAAAGGAGACACATTTTGAGATGTAGTTCAAACAAGTTTTATTAATGACACAAATACTTCCAGAAAAATCAAAAGTTGCCCCTAAGTTTAGTTATGGTTTAAAGAGAATCATTCATGCATGTCCTCTTGCACTGGAGGGAATATATACTGAGCTGAGAGCGCTGAATTCAGTCAGCTTTGCCGGTATGCGCTGGGCACCAATATCTCTTCACTGTCAAAAGGGCAGGCCTTACAGCTCAGCGTCATTGCTGGGCTGTGAGGAAAGCCACCCTAACCGTACTCTTTCATAGCGGTATATAGTCAGGGAGGGGGGGGGGCATTCCTCACAGCCCAACAACAGTGGAGGGATATCTGTGTAAAAACTAATAGCACTAATATCTGTAGCACCGGGGCGCATACCGTCACAGCTTAGGGTGCGTTCACATATTTCCGGCGCAGCTGTCAGTTTCCCTCCAGCGTGGTGCACACAAGCCGGAAGAAAACTGATGCCAGGATGGATCCCATAGTTTTCTATGGGATCGGTTCTGGCACAAGAGGCATCAGTTCTGCTACTTGCAGAGTTTTTCCATCCGGCTTCCTTCAAATTTCATTAGTGCCGGGTGCCACCAGCTTCTGCATAGTCTATGTACTGTACCTGGACTCCGATCGCGGGTGTTAACCCCTTAGATGCCGTGATCAAACATGACCGCGGCATCCAAGGGGGTTGCACTATAGTAATGACCCCCGATTGCACCCCCCGCGGCGAGATCGGGGGGTGTCGTTATGCCGTTTCAGCATTCTGGCCAGTGACCCCAGGCTGTTAGGTCCCCCAAGTACCTGGTTGATCCTGCCTGCGATGGAGAAAGTCAATCTATGCGTCTGCATAGACTAACTTTCTCTATAGACTGAAATACACATGTATGCTCGTGTATTGCAGTCTATAGTACTGAACCAGCGATCAGTGTTATAATTTAATTTTTTTTTTTTTTTTTTTTAAAGTTATTAAGTCCCAAAAATTCTCTTTTCCTATATATACAGTGCTGGCCAAAAGTATTGGCACCCCTGTAATTCTGTCAGATAATACTCAATTTCTTCCAGAAAATGATTGCAATCACAAATGCTTTGGTAATAATATCTTCATTTATTTGCTTGCAATGAAAAAACACAAAAGAGAATGAAAAAAAAAAAAAAAAAAAAAAGTCAAATCATTGATCATTGATCATTTTACACAAAACTCCAAAAATGGGCCGGACAAGAGTATTGGCACCCTCAGCCTAATACTTGGTAGCACAACCTTTAGACAAAGTAACTGCGAACAACCTCTTCCGGTAACCATCAATGAGTTTCTTACAATGCTCTGCTGGAATTTTAGACCATTCTTCTTTGGCAAATTTCTCCAGGTCCCTGAGATTTGAAGGGTGCCTTCTCCAAACTGCCATTTTGAGATCTCTCCACAGGTGTTCTATGGGATTCAGGTCTGGACTCATTGCTGGCCACTTTAGAAGTCTCCAGTGCTTTCTCTCAAACCATTTTCTAGTGCTTTTTGAAGTGTGTTTTGGGTCATTGTCCTGCTGGAAGACCCATGACCTCTGAGGGAGACCCAGCTTTCTCACACTGGGCCCTACATTATGCTGCAAAATTTGTTGGTAGTCTTCAGACTTCATAATGCCATGCACACGGTCAAGCAGTCCAGTGCCAGAGGCAGCAAAGCAACCCCAAAACATCAGGGAACCTCTGCCATGTTTGACTGTAGGGACCGTGTTCTTTTCTTTGAAGGCCTCTTCTTTTTTTCCCTGTAAACTCTATGTTGATGCTTTTTCCCAAAAAGCTCTACTTTTGTCTCATCTCACCAGAGAACATTCTTCCAAAAAGTTTTTGGCTCTCTCAGGTAAGTTTTGGCAAACTCTAGCCTGGCTTTTTTAATGTCTCTGGGTCAGAAGTGGGGTCTTCCTGGGTATCCTACCATAGAGTCCCTTTTCATTCAGACGCCGACGGATAGTACGGGTTGACACTGTTGTACCCTCGGACTGCATGGCAGCTAGAACTTGTTTGGATGTTAGTCGAGGTTCTTTAGCCACCATCCGCACAATCTTTTGTTGAAATCTCTCGTCAATTTTTCTTTTCCTTCCACATCTAGGGAGGTTAGCCACAGTGCCATGGGCTTTAAACTTCTTGATACTGCGCACAGTAGACACAGGAACATTCAGGTCTTTGGAGATGGACTTGTAGCCTTGAGATTGCTCATGCTTCCTCACAATTTTGCTTCTCAAGTCCTCAGACAGTTCTTTGGTCTTCTTTCTTTTCTCCATGCTCAATGTGGTACACACAAGGACACAGGACAGAGGTTGAGTCAACTTTAATCCATTTCAACTGGCTGCAAGTGTGATTTAGTTATTGCCACCACCTGTTATGTGCCACAGGTAAGTAACAGGTGCTGTTTACACAAATTAGAGAAGCATCACCTGATTTTTCAAAGGGTGCCAATACTTTTGTCCACCCCCTTTTTTATGTTTGGTGTGAAATTATATCCAATTTGGCTTTTTGACAATTCTTTTTGTGGTTTTCCATTGAAGACAAATTAAATGAAGATATTATTACCAAAGCATTTGTGATTGCAATCATTTTCTGGAAGAAATTTAGTATTATCTGACAGAATTGCAGGGGTGCCAATACTTTTGGCCAGCACTGTACCCCATTAATTTGTAGCGGTGTAATTAGAGCTCAGTTTGTATATTTCATAACCCCACTACATGGTTTTTATTTTAGAATAGATAACAAATTACGGTTTTAATCAGCTGACTATTTGCATAATCTGTGCAGCAGACTAGTGATGTGGGGCTGGAGACTAGAACTTGGCCCCGACACCAGCTGATTCAGGATGAACACACCTCCTGGAATCTGATTGGCTGCTAGGTGTCAATATTGACCCACAACGTGCTCTTTAGATAAACAATAGTGTGATCATATGGTTGAAAGGTGAGTGTGATTACATCCCTAACGAGAGTAAGCTGTGTTTACATAACTTGCTGCCAATTTTGAGTACCACGTGTGTAACTTTTGCAGGAAATGTGTATTTTTGGGTTTTTAAGGATGCTAAGATATCAATTAATATGTGCATACAGCAGACACAGTATTACTCTTTAAAAATTATTGTGCACGATTGTTTAATTTTTTTTTTTTTATCTAATTGGTCACATGTCAGTGCTTTCTACTATATAAGACTGCACTAAACAATGGCTATCAGTATACCAGTGAAGTCTGAGGAAGGAGCAGCAGGCTCCGAAACGCGTTACTACCTGGTTTTTCTTTTTTTGTGTTTTATTTTGTTCCATTTATTGCTCTCTGTATACTCCAAATAAAAAATCCATCCTTGGACAACCATATTCGGCGTTAATTCCATTTAATCTGGAGGGATCACGGCCACAGTGGTGCCTACGAGGGAGCGCAGGAAAATTGGGTCCAGCTTTATGGGTGTGTGAATCTTCACAAAAAACACATTATTTATCTTTCTCCTGGTCTCTCTATTTTGGAGTTCAGGACTGGGACACCATCACTGCAGCACCCCCACAAAGCCTCTCTAATAAGATGCAAAAGTTGTTGTGTATCGCACAACACCTCAAGGTAATTTTCCACCTATAAGGGGAGCTTCGGATTATTTTACTTGCACATTTAAGGTCCCGCACAAGGGAGCGCCCTGTTGTATTTTTTTCTTTTCAGAATTTGTATTGAGCTTGATATGATAATCATATATAAATGCCTATAAGCCTATAAGTTTTATAATTATGTTAAAGGTCATTGTTTTGCTTAATGGAAAACTTAAAGGAAGTATTGCGTGAAGTCTGACCGGTGTAAAAAACCCACATATAGCATCCGGACCTTTAGATCATTAGCCCACGTTAGAACTGATAAGTTCATATATCGTAATGATCTTCTTCAGGCCTGTTTAACCACCAACTGTTTCCTGTTAGTGACTATGATATAAGGCCGTGTTTTAATATTATTTTTTTAGACATTTGACTTTAGACATTCAAGGCACATGGATGTCTCTCTCAAGATATATCATCTATCTATCTATCTATCTATCTATCTATCTATCTATCTATCGTGTGCAAATAAACTTCCTGATTTAGCTGACTATGGATGACCATTACTGATAATTAAATTATCCTAACAATCTGGTCCTTCAAGCGGGAATTCTACATCTTCAGAAACGATCCTCAAGAATTGGGCTGAAAACGGTGGATCGGGGACCAGGTAATTTATACCTCGGTTCTCAACGTGAAAGACCTCTGGCCGAATTGCCGTAAAAAGATGCCGGTCCAACAGGATCGAGATTGAGTGACGAATTCTGAATAGTCTGATGAGAATTGGACACCAGGTCATCTGAATTCAGGTAGGACAAATTAAATGACGAATGAGTGAAGAATGAATAGAAAAATTCCCTATAGGGTGTAAAACGTCTGAAATAACTTATGGGACTATAGTTAGCTTTAAGGATAATAGTTGGCTTAAGGGTTCATAGAGTTGGTTGCCTGGAGGATCCTTCGGGACGAAATCCAGACAAAGGATACCACCTGGGGTCTTTTGGGTAGAATACCACAAAAGACTAAAACTTCCATAGCCTGGGTGAGTGGGCTACAGAAAAAAAAAAATATATATATATATATATATATATATACTCCATGTCAATATGTAAAAGAAGTAGTACTTGGAGACGTTTGTGGTTTTCTATGGTTTGATTGATATCTACTACCTGTTTGACATTTGTTGTACTGTCTGTCATTATATGTGTCTTAAATGTTGCAAAAAGTAAGGGCTAAGACAGTCTCTTACACCTCCTGTCACGATTCATCATGGATGAGTGACCCTACTGTCTGAAAGCTATGCTTCAGCAAGTACTTCTACATCCGAATATATGGAAGTTTAGTGGGCACAATAGCTTCTGAATATTCCCCAATATTGTTGTTTAACCGATTAAGGACCGGGCCTAAAAGTGCCTTATGGACCAGGCCTCATTTTTCAAAACTGACATGTATCATTTTATCTGACAATAACTTTGAGATGCTATAACTTACACAAGTGATTTTGAGATTGTTTTTTCAAGACACATTGTACTTCATGTTAGTGGTAAACATTGATCCAAATTTTTGTATTTATTTATAAAAAATTAGGACATTTGAGGGAAATTTAAAACAAAAAAAAAACCCAATTTTCAAAATGTGAAATGCTCTGCTTTTCAGACAGATAGTCATACCACCAAAATACATGAATAAATATTATCTACCATAACTCTGCTTTATATAGGCATCATCTTTTAATCATCCTTTAATTTATTTTGGATGTTAGAAGGTTTACAAGTGTAACAGCGATTTTCCAGATTTACAAGAAAATTTCCCAAACTCATTTTTTAGGGACCACTTCAGTTCTGAAGGGGATTATAAAGGCCTATATATTAGAAACACCCATAAATCACCCCATTTTCAAAACTGCACCCCTCAAATAATTCAAAACAGCATTTGGGAAGTTTGCTAACCCCTTTAAGCATTTCACAAGAATTAAAACAATATGGAAGTGAAATTTAGACATTTCATTTTTAGCCAATAATACATTCATTTATCCCTAAAATTAACACATTCACAAAGGGTTGAAGGAGAAAATGCATCTCACAGTTTGTTGTGCAATTTCTCCTGAGCACAGAAATACCCCACATGTGGGTGTAAAATGATTTTTGGGCACACGGCAGTGCACGGAAAAAAAAAGAGCGACACTTGGCATTTGAAAAGCAGATTGATGGAATAGTTTTCAGGTGCCATGTCTCATTTGCAGAGCCCCTAGGAGTACCAATACATTGGAACCCACCTAAAAGTGACCCCATTTTGGAAACTACACCCCTGACAGAATTTATCAAGGGGTATACTGAGCATTTTGATCCCACAGCCGTTTCACAGATTTTATTAACATTGGGATGTGTAAATGAAAAATTACTAAAACATCACTTTATCCCCAAAGTTTTCATTTTCACAAGGGGTTAAAGGAGAAAAAGCCACCCACAGTTTGTTACACAATTGCTCCTGAACATGGCAATACCCCATATGTGATCGTAATTTGCTGTATGGGTACATGGTGGGGCTCAGAATGGAAAGAGCACTATTTGGCTTTTGAAGGGCAGATTTTGCTGGAATAGTTTTCAGGTGCCATGTCCCATTTCAGAGACCCTAGAGTACTAATATAATGAAAACCCCCAAAAGTGACCCCATTTTGGAAACTACACGCCTCACAGAACATATCAAGGGGTATAGTGAGCATTTTGACCCCACAGCCGTTTCACAGATTTTATTAACATTGGGACATGAAAAAATTACTTTCTTTCCAATAAATCATCAATTTAGCCCCAAATTTTTCATTTTCACAAGAGGATGAAGGAGAAAAAGCTCCCCAAAGTTTGTTACACAATTTCTCCTGAATACAGGAATACTCCCCATGTAGTTGTAATCTGCCGTATGGGTACATGGTGGAGCTCAGAATAGAAAGAGCGCTATTTGGCTTTTGGAGAGAAGATTTTGCTGGAATAGTTTTCAGGTGCCATGTTGCATTTGCAGAGCCCCTAAATTACCAGTACAATGGAAACCCCCCCAAAAAGTGACCCCATTTTGAAACTACACCCCTCAGGGAATTTCTCAAGGGGTATGGTGAACATTTTGACCCTACAGTTGTTTCACAGATTCTATTAACACTGGAATGTAAAAATTAAAAGTTCCTTTTTTTTTTTCTCAATAAACTGTCCATTTAGCGACATATTTTTAATTTTTACAAGGGGATAAAGAAGAAAAAACTCCACAGTTTGTTACACAATTTCTCCTGAACACAGAAATGCCCCATATGTGGTCGTAAACTGCTGTATGGGTACATGGTGGGGCTCAGAATGGAAAGAGCGCTATTTGGCTTTTGGAGGGCAGATTTTGCTGGAATAGTTTTAAGGTGCCATGTCGCATTTGCAGAGCCCCTAAAGTACCAATACAATGTAAACCCCTCAAAAGTGACACCATTTTAGAAACTACACCCCTCAAGGAATGTATGAAGGGGTATTAATCATTTTGAGCCTAAAAATGCTTCCCAAAAATTAATGTACAAAGTGAAAACTGACAATTTTAAATAAATATGCCATTTTGGTGCCCAATACGTTGTACCCACTTTGTGGCATCAGAGACTAAAACTATTAAGTGGGCTATCCCGGGGGAAAAAAAAATTATATATGTGGTTGTAACCTGCTGCTTGGGCACACAGCAGAGCTCAGAAGGGAAGGAGCACTGCGCTTTTTAGCTTTTGGAGTACAGATCTAGAGGGACTTTCTGGACGCCATGTTTTTGCAGAGGTGCCAGTAAATTGGAATTCCCCAAGAAGTGACCCCATTTTGTAGGGGCAATTTTAGGGTCTTTGCCAATTTGACATGGTGTCCAAAATCCAACAAATCTAAATCTATGCTGCAAAAGCCACATAGCGCTCCTTAACATCTGCCCCCTGCTGTGTATCCAATCTCGCCGCGGGGGTTGCGGGGGGGGGGGCGTTAACATGGCAGAACCCCTTGGATGCCGCGGTCATGTTTGACCGCGGCATCCAAGGGGTTAAAACCTCCGATCGGAACTAAATTCCGACCGGGAGTTATGGAGCAGGGCGTTAGCTGACAGATACAGCTAACACCCGCTTCCGATCCCGCTCACAGGGTCTCTGACGTTCCGGCCGTAAATTTACTATTGGCCAGACTTCAGAGACCAGGACCGCTGGCCGTAAATTTACGGCCGGTGGTCGTCAACCGGTTAATGTTACAACATAATTCTCAGAGATACCTGAGTGAATGTATATAATGTATATACCTGAGCGTCAAATATATAAGATGCTCACTGTATAAGAGAATCACCTAGGAGTGAACTTGGCATGTGGCCAAAAGAAAGGCATATATTCACCCGCAAAGTAAAACAAAAACAAAACAAAAAAAAAAAAAAAAAAAAAAAAAAACACACTGATATAAATATATACAGTACAGACAAAAAGTTTGGACACACCTTCTTATTCCAAGAGTTTTCTCTATTTTCATGACTATAAAAATTGCAGATTCACACTGAAGGCATCAAAACTATGAATGAACACATGTGGAATTATATACTTAAAGTGTGAAACTACTGAAAATATGTCTTATATTCTAGGTTCTTCAAAGTAGCCACCTTTTGCTTTGATTACTGCTTTGCACACTCTTGATGAGCTTCAAGAGGTAGTCACCTGAAATGGGTTTTCACTTCACAGGTGTGCCCTGTCAGATTTAATAAGTGGGATTTCTTGCCTTATAAATGGGGTTGGGACCATCAGTTGTGCTGTTCAGAAGTCAGGTGGATACACAGCTGATAGTCCTACTGAATTGAGTGTTAGAATTTGTATTATGGCAAGAAAAAAAAGCAGCTAAGTAAAGAAAAACAAGTGGCCATCATTAATTTAAGAAATGAAGGTCAGTCAGTCCGAAAAATTGGGAAAACTTTGAAAGTGTCCCCAAGTGCAGTGACCAAAACCATCAAGCGCTACAAAGAAACTGGCTCACATGAGGACCGCCCCAGGAAAGGAAGACCAAGAGTCACCTCTGCTGCGGAGGATAAGTTCATCCGAGACACCAACCTCAGAAATCGCAGGTTAACAGCAGCTCAGATTAGAGACCAGGTCAATGCCACACAGAGTTCTAGCAGCAGACATATCTCTACAACAACTGTTAAGAGGAGACTGTGCAGCAGGCCTTCATGGTAAAATAGCTGCTAGGAAACCACTGCTAAGGACAGGCAACAAGCAGAAGAGACTTGTTTGGGCTAAAGAACACAAGGAATGGACATTAGACCTGTGGAAATCTGTGCTTTGGTCTGAGGAGTCCAAATTTGAGATCTTTGGTTCCAACCACCGTGTCTTTGTGCGACGCAGAAAAGGTGAACGAATGGAGTCTACATGCCTGGTTCCCACCGTGAAGCATGGAGGAGGAGGTGTGATGGTGTGGGGGTGCTTTGCTGGTGACACTGTTGGGGATTTAGTCAAAATTTAAGGAATACTGAACCAGCATGTTTACCACAGCATCTTGCAGCGGCATGCTATTCCATCCGGTTTGCGTTTAGTTGGACCATCATTTATTTTTCAACAGGACAATGACCCCAAACACACCTCCAGACTGTGTAAGGAGCTATTTGACCAAGAAGGAGAGTGATGGGGTGCTACGCCAGATGACCTGGCCTCCACAGTCACCAGACCTGAACCCAATCGAGATGGTTTGGGGTGAGCTGGACCGCAGAGTGAAGGCAAAAGGGCCAACAAGTGCTAAGCATCTCTGGGAACTCCTTCAAGACTGTTGGAAGACCATTTCAGGTGACTACCTCTTGAAGCTCATCAAGAGAATGCCAAGAGTGTGCAAAGAAGTAATCAAAGCAAAAGGTGGCTACTTTGAAGAACCTAGAATATAAGACATATTTTCAGTTGTTTCACACTTTTTTGTTAAGTATATAATTCCACATGTGTTAATTCATAGTTTTGATGCCTTCAGTGTGAATCTACAATTTTTATAGTCATGAAAATACAGAAAACTCTTGGAATGAGAAGGTGTGTCCAAACTTTTGGTCTGTACTGTAGATGTAACTCACGGTTCTGAAATGAGGACGATCTATTGGGTGGCCACCAACGTTCAAACAAGAGGGACGTCAAGAGGGTCGTATTTTGAGGCTTCAATTTCAAACGGAGACAAGAACACGGTCCATTAGGAAAAGACAGACACGGGAGGGACGAGACAGACTAGGGAGGGAACACAACACAGTAAAACATAACAAGGGAGCTATCCAGTAGGAACATGCTTCCGACCGCACCACAGGCAAATAAGCAAGTGCAAACATTATAACATCTCAAGTAATCAGAAAGGCATAAAGTGAACAGATAATATGTCTGGATGGCATGCTCAAAGTTAGTTCACTGGACGACATCATAGCAACAGACTATCAGGTATCCCCTAAAGGAGGGGTGGAGCAGAGGGGTCTCCGGGGAGGTGAGCTGCAAGAGGATGGTTGTCTGCGTTTAGTCTTGGTAGGTTTCCACATAGGCTAAGAAGCAGGAGGCAGGGACTCCAGCTCCCAATCCTGGAGTTTAGGGACCAGGATGTCCAATGTATCACAGAATGGAACCAGATCAGCAAAAGTTTGCAGAGTGACTGTAAAACCATCATGGCATGCCATCAAAGAAAACGAAAAGCCCCAGCAATAGAGTATGCGGTGATCCCGGAGAATAGTTAAAGGGCGAGGGACTCTCCTCTTTTGTAGTCACCCAGAAAAGATCAAGATAAAACTGAAGGGGGGCCCCATAGAAGTCCACAGATTTTCATAGCCGAGCCTTTTGCATAATTTCCTCAAGCGGAAGTCATGGACACAACAAATCATCATCTTCAACATCATCATCTTAAACGCAGCAGAGGCAAGGTGCGGTGAAACAGCGGTCCTTGAGACAGAAGGTCAACCTGCAGAGGAAGAGGCCAAGGAACGTCTGCCAGCAGGAACATGAGATCCGCATACCAGGCCCAACAGGGCCAGTCCGGCGCCACCAGGATGGCTGGAACCCCCTCGGTCTTGAGATTCTTGAGGACCCAAGGGAGAAGAGGAAGAACGATAGCTCGAGGATCCAGAGAATTGGCCATGTAGTGGGGACCTTATAGTTCAGGCAGGAGGCAAAGAGGTCAATGTTGGGAGTGCCCCAGCGGGAGCACAGCTGAAGGAAGATCTGCTGATGAAGCGACCACTCGCCCAGAGCGAGAATTCTCAACTTAGGTAGTCCGCCGCCCAACTGTCCATGCCTGAAATTTGGACCACTGAAAGAGCTAGAAGGTGGCGCTCCACCCAAGGAAGAGATTGGGAGGCTTCTAGTAAGGCTGCACCACTGAAGGTTCAAGTAGGCGACACTGGTGTAGTTGTCGGTCTGGACTATGACCGGACGTCTTTGGAGGAGAGAGGTCCAATGAGAGGGGCTAAAAAGATAGCCCTCAGTTCCAGCAGGTTGAATTGGAGGGAGGACAGACCACAGGCCCTGAATGGTCAAGGCATCGAAGACCGCTCCCCAGCCAGAGAGACTGCTGTCGGTGGAAACCACCTGCCAATGTAGGGTAAGAAGGACTTCCCCTGAAATATTCCAGGGGAGGAGAGCCACCAAAGAAGCTCTTGGAAAACCCGAGGAGGCAGGAGAATCAGGCGTCGGGGCTGGCCGAAGCTTTGTCCCGGTGGGTCAGAATCGCCAACTGCAAAGAACGCGAGTGAAACTGAGCGAAAGGGACAGCCTCTAAGGTTGAGACCCGCAAGTCCAGGACCAGCATACAGAACCGAAGAGAGCAAGGAGTTCCTCCGAAGATGGGACACACGGGACCTCTGGGAGGAGAATCATGCCCCAGAATTCCCTGCGCTGAGAAGGCACAAGAAAAGAACTTTCCTCACTGATGAGCCAGCAGAACCGTTGAAGGTGGTCCAAGGAGATCTGCAAGCTGGTCAGATTGTCCGAATTGGAGGGGGCTTCACCAGTATGGAATCACGGCAACACCTCTGGAGCGGAGATGGCCATGACAGAGCTTGGTAAATACCCTGAGAGCAGAGGCCAGCCTGAAGGGGAGAGCGACAAACTGAAAAAGTCGCAAGTCCACAACAAAATGAAGAAAATGCTGATGGCACAGCGCCATGGCGATGCAAAGATAAGCGTTGCGGATGACAATGGACAAAGGAATTCACCCGTCTCCAGAGCTACCACCACAGACTCCAGTGGAACCTGCAGACACGAACAAACCTGTTGAGCCCCTTAGGGAGCAGTCCTTCTTGGGAACGGAGGACAGGTAGGAATAGTAACCCCAGAAACGCTCAGAATCGGGAATCGGGATGCTGACTCCCTGCCGCTGGTGAGTGGAGGCAGCCTGGAGCCGTGCGGGGGAAGGCAGCAAAAGTGGTGTAGATGGACGACACCACGTATCGGACCCAGGACCCAGTCGTCCCCCACCCGAGAGGCCCCGAGTGGGGGAGGGGGACCTTCAACTGAGGAGGACTGTCAGGCAGGTCTGGGCTAGAAAGAGGGCTTCTTGGAACAGGAGATCCAGGAAGGCTGTCCTCTGAGCAAGAGATGGAGCCACGAAAGGGGAGAAAAATGCTGAGAACGGCTGGAAGAGGATGGCTGGTGCTTAGGGTGCCTCTGGGGCAGGAAGAACCTTTTTCCCCCTATAGCCTCAGGGATAAGCTTCTCTAGCCTTTGCCAAAAAGTCATCCCTGTTCGCCCAGGAAAAGGGCCATGACGGCCTTCTTGCAGGCAGACTCAGTGTTCCATGAATGAATCCAAACAGTATGGCAGATAGCCACTGCATTGTCACCAGCCTTAGCAGAACTGGGAGGCATTGCATAGGTACTTGGAAGCGTTCAGGATTTGAGAGACGAGCAGCTGGTTGTTCTAAAGGGAAGCTTCATCAGAGATGTTTGTCTGGAGCTGTTTGGCCCAAGAAATGCAGGCCTTGCTGACCCAAGAGGCAGCAAAGGAAAGCCACAGGGAGAAACCAGACGCTACGAAGGCCGCATCCACCCTCTGGTCCAAGGCAGAGTCCGCTGAGGGCAGGATGGGGCCTTGGAGAGCCTAGCTATTGTGGGGTTCACCGCAGGAGCTTCTAAATGTTAGGAAGGAACTCACGGGGAAACTGGCTGACAAGAGATGTGTGTGCTTCTTTTAGCTCCACCCTGGCTAGCAAAGATAAACATCCAAGCTAGACACATGTATCACAGCTTAGACTGGCAGTACAGGCCTTAAGCTCACCTTTCAATTGGGGACACACAGGTCAGGGAAAGGAAACAGAACATTCAGCTTCCTAGTAGGAGACAGGACGGTCCGGGAGAAGCCACTGTTCCTTCAAGATACGGTCAAACGCCCTGTGGATAGGAAAGACCAGAGGAAGGCGGCGACTGTGGCAGAAGGAGATGTCCACTTGAGAGTATGGATCCAGACCCTACAGATCTCTGAGTACATATCTAACTGCACGAATAAGCTCCCGCGTAGCAACGGATATAAATGAGCCTAAGCTGATGCTCCAGGTCGGAGTCAGACACGTCCCCAAGAAAAGTGGGATTTTTGTGTACTCACCGTAAAATCCTTTTCTCGTCTACTTCACTGGGGGACACAGCACCATGGGATGTCCTAAAGCAGTCCCAGAGGGTGGGAATAACACGGCCATGCAAACCTGTAATACTCAACCACTTCCAGAAACTTACAACCCAAATTGGCATCAGCAGAGGCCACAGAATGGATCTGGTGAAACGTAGAGAAAGAGGATGGAGGCCCAGTGGGATACTTACAGACCTGGGAAGCACAAGCCTGATGCCGGAGGCCCCGGGAACTCCAACAGCTCTAGAGGAGAGAGCCGTCACACGGGAAGGCAGAGCCTTACTCTTAAACCGATAGGTCTCCCTAATCTCAGACCAAAGCCATCGGAAGATGGGAGCTCTGGAAGCAGGCAGGCCCTGGCAAGGGCACTCAGGGAGAATGAGCAAAGCGTCCGAACAAGAGAAATGAT
The DNA here is from genome assembly GCA_947044405.1 of Leptodactylus fallax. Classification (NCBI taxonomy): domain Eukaryota; kingdom Metazoa; phylum Chordata; class Amphibia; order Anura; family Leptodactylidae; genus Leptodactylus; species Leptodactylus fallax. The sequence goes on from CAMRHE010000007.1 coordinate 2,326,048, forward strand.
CCGTGAGGGACAGTATACACGCAAATTGCCCGGAAAACAACCGGGCAGGGAAGAGCAAGCACTCACATGGACGCCTGGGGACCGAGCAGAAAGAGGGCAAGACCAAGTCCTCGAAGTGGAAGCAGGAAAAACACCCTAAGAAAAAAAAAAAAGACTGTGGCAGACAGAGGAAAACCTTATCCTTGTGGAGGACCAGAAAGGGAGGCTGCCGAAAAAAAGGGGCAGCCAATTCTGGACCCCTGCGGATGGAGGTAATGGCCACCAGAAACTCATTCTACCAGGACAGAAGGCAAAAAAAAGGGATATTATAGGCTCGAAGGGGAGAACCTAAAGCACCTTAAAGACGAGGTTAAGATCCCACGGATCCAAGGGTTCCAAAGGAGCACAGAGTGGGGTGGAACAGCAGTCCCTGAGACAGAAGGCCGACCAGCAGAGGAAGAGGCCAGGAGCATCCGCCAACAGGAACATGAGATCCACAGACCAGACCCGGCAGGGCCAATCTGGTGCCACCAGGATAGCTTGAACCCCCTTGGTGTTGAGATTCTGGAGGACCCAAGGGAGAAGAGGAAGCGAAAAACCGAACTTACAAGAGCGCCAGCGGTGATGGTTCGAGGATCCAGAGGCCTGGCAATTTAGCCGGGGACCTTGTGGTTCCGGCGGAGGCTAAAAAGGTCGACGTTTGTCACGCCACAGCGGGAGCACAATGGATGGAAGATCTGCAGATAAAGCGACCCTCGCCCGGAGCAATATTTTCTCGACTCAAGTAGACTGCCACCCAGTGGTCCACTCCAGAAAAAAGGTTGACCACCGAAAGAGCGGGAACAAGGCGCTCCACCCAAGGAAGAAATTGTGAGGCTTCTAGAAAGGCCGCACGGCTCCTGGTGCCCCGCTGAGGGTTCAAGTAGGCGACCATGGAGGAGAGGTCAGTCTGGACTGTGACAGATGTCCTTGGAGAAGAGAGGTCCAAGGAGTAAGGGCAAATAAGATAGCCCTGGGATCCAGCAGGTTGAACCAGAGGGAGGAATTGGCCCTGGACCACAGGCCCTGAACAATCAAAGCATCGAGGACCACTCCCCAGCCGGGGAAATTGGCGGCAGTGGGAATCACTTACCAACAGAGGGGAAGAAGGACTTCCCCTGAGAAATTCCTGGGGAGGAGATCATTAAAGAATCTCTCAGTGAACCAAGGTGGAAAGAGAACCAAGCAGATGAGGCTGTCCGGGGATTTGTCCCAGCAGGCCGTAATCTTCAAGAGGAGAGAACGACAGAGTGAATGAAAGGTACAGCCTATAAGGTTGAGGCGATCGTGCGCAAGACCCACATGCCGATTCAAAGAGAGCAAGGAGAGTACCTCCGAAGGTGGGACACTCAGGATCTTGGCCTCCGGAGGGAGAATCACACCCTGGAGCGAGCAGAGGATCATGTCCCAGATTCCATGTGCTTACAGGAAACGAGACATCCTCATTGATGAGCCAGCAGAACCGGCGAAGAAGAACCAAGGTGAACCACAAGCTGGTCAGATTGTCTGACCTGGAGGGGCTTCACCAGGAGGTCGTCCAAGTCTGGAAACACGGCAGCACCTCTGACGCAGAGGATGGCCATGAGAGAGGCCATCACTGAGGAAAAAAACCCCTGGTGGCAGAGGCCAGCCTGAAGGGGAGAGAGACAACTGGAAAGGTCAAGGATCCACCGCAAAATGAAGAAACCGCTGACGGCACAGCGCGATGATGTAGATGGACGAAGAATTCACCCATCTCCAGGGATGCCACCACAGACTACAACGGAGCCGGCAGGCAAGGAAGAACCTGTGGAGCCCTTTCAGGTCCATGATGGGACAGAGGAAGCCGTCCTTCTAGGCGAATGGAGAACAGGTAGGAATAGTAACCCAGGATACACTCTGAAACGGGAACAGGGACGCTGACTCCCTGCCACTGGAGATTGGAGACAGCCTGGATTGTCCGACATAGGGAAGGCAAAGAGACTCCAGCGAAAACTGGAGTAGCCGGACGACACCGCCTCTCAGGCCCAGGCCCCAGACGTCCCGCCTTTTGAGATGCCCAGAGAGGGGAAAAAACTTCATGCCGAGGAGGCTAGGAAGAGGAAGACCTGGAGGACCGGGTGCAGAACCGACAGGGAGGCCTGGATTTGAAAGAAGCTTTCTGGAGCAGGAGAACGGCTGACACATAGGACGCCTCTGAGGGAGGAAGAATCTATTCCCCCGTGGCCTCAGGGATAAGCTTCTCGACACCCTTAACAAAAAATTTGGCTCAGGACGACCTGGAAAGGGAGAAGGGCTGCGTTCGCCTTCTTGGAGGCGGACCCAGTATTCCACAACGAATCCAAACGGTATGGCGGATAATCACTGCATTGGCGGCCGCCTTAGCAGATTTGGAAGGCATCTCTAGTTATTGGGAAGCGTACAGGATCTCAGAGACGAGCGGCTGGAGGGAAACTGCATCAGGGAGGTTTGACTGAAGCTGTTTGGCCCAGGAAAAGAGGCGTCCCCAGTTAAGTAGACCGAGCAGAGGGAGGGAGGTATCCGCCTGTCGGAGTGGAGCCGTGAGCTGAGTTCCTATCTGGGGAGTACCCAGAGGAAGGGGTGGCGGACCGTGAACTGTAGGAAGACTTCCTGGTCCTTTTGAGGCTCCTGGAGCTGCGACGGGAACTATGAGGGTGTCCAGGGAGATCCCTAGAAGCAGCCGACTGAGCGGCGATCTGGGAAAGCAGCCATTCCAAGTTTCCAGCACTGACTAGTTAAGTCTGGCCAAGGTTAGGGAGGCCGCCCAATCTGGGGGATGGAAGAACCGGAGAGGGGCCAGGAGGTTCCTGACTGGCTGAGGCGGAAGGCAGAGAGAGCACATGGGCTCGGGCTGTCCGCACGGCAACTGTTTTTGATACAGCGGGTGCACGTATAAAAACGTGACGCAAGCAGAGGGGCCGGAGGGTGAGAGAGGGAGCCCAAGGAAATTAGGGGGTAACCCAGGGGGTTAGCCTACCAGACTGCAAAAGATGGCCGCTCACAAACTGCTGCAGAAAGGATTCCGCAGGAGCAATGTCTCCCAGGGAACTGGGAGGAGAGTAAGAATCCCTGCTGTCCCAGCAAGCCAATAAATAAATAAAAGAGAATATGAGGAGAGCAAAGCTCTTCCCCTGGTAAATACAGGCTCTGTAGCTACTGGGCAGGCTGGATGGCTTGCCAGGACAGCCCCGTGGCCAATGGAAGGCCCTAGGCGGAGTCTGGGTACCAGAAAAGCCCGGGAAAGGGACGGGCCCGTTGCGGCCTAGTTCCCGGCCAGGCCTCGGACTCGCGTTGAACACGGCCGACCGCGAGGCACCGTCGGCGGCGCGAACTCCGGAGGATCCGCAGAGGCCTGGGAAAAGGTACCGGGGGGCCAGGAAAGGGGGTCCCCACACGAGCGAGGGGGGGGCGGGACTGGGGAACTGGGTGCCCTCCCCCGACGGGGGCCGCTCGGTAGGAGCGACCAGAAAGCTCAAAAAAGCCCCAGAAAAAAGGGGCTTATTTACTAAGATTTAAGCCCCCCCCCCCAGTTCTGGGGAACCCTGTGATGCCCCCCCCTAAACAGGACCCATGCTATTGTTGGCACTGAGGGGCTGAGGGGAGGTGGAGAGGGCCTGAAGGGGAGATGGAGAGGGGCTGAGGTAACTTTCATACTCACCTGCCTTCTATTCTTCTCATACTCACCAGTCTGGCGTCTTCAGGCGCCGCAGGGTCACCCCCTCGGTAGGACCTCGCACGTGGGAGTGGGGTCACCGGTACTCCGGCCGCTTTTGGGGTGCGGCGACTGGTGAGTGGGGACTGGGTGACCGGCGAGGCTGCTCTTTTGCAGAGCGCTGCGCCCGCAGGAGGGTACGACTAGTGTGACGTACACGCTGACTACCCCCTGCACCTGAAAGAAAGGTAAAAATAAAAACGATGCAAGACAGAAGACCTGAGTCAAGTCGTGTCTGCCTCCTATGACACTAGGTTTCAAACTGATTCATGCACAGTGCTGTGGCAGGGTATAGCCTGGAGGTGGAGCCAACAGCTTTTGCTTTTTCCTAGTGTCTTGTCTCCTAATGACCAGGTCTATACCCATGGTGCTGTGTCCCCCAGTGAAGTAGACGAGAAAACAGACCGAGCAGGGGTCCGCCTGTCGGAGTGGAGCCACGAGCTGAGGCCCTATATGGGGAGTGCCCAGAGGGAGTGGAGGACGTGACCTGTAGGAAGACTTCCTGGCCGTTTGTGGGGACGGCTCCTGGAACGGGAACTATGAGGGTGCCCGGGGACATCCCTAGAAGCCGCCGGCTGAGCGGCAATACAGGAAGGCAGCCGTTCCAAGTTTCCTCCACCGACTGGTTTAGTCTGGTAAGGACAACATGGCCCAGGTGAGGGAGGCCACCCAATCCGGGAAGGATGAACCAAAGAGGAGCCAGGAGGTTCCTGAACTGGCTGAGGCGGAAGGCAGAGAGCGCAGATATGCAGACACCCTGAGCTTGCCAATTTTTTTGTTACAGTGGGTGCATGTATAAAATGTGGCTGAACCAGAGGGGCTGGAGGGTGAGCTGGCTCTTCACAGGAGGACATGGCGGAGAGGACCAGGAAATTAGGGGTAATCCATGGGGGTTAGCCTAGCAGACCGCAGGAAGCTGGCCGCTCGCTGGCTGCTGCAGAGATGGCTGCACAGAAAGGGCTCCGCAGGTGCAGTGTCTCCCAGGAAGCTGTGAAGAGCTGTTCCAGCAGGCCATAAAAGCAAGAAATAAATAAAAAAAAAAAAAAGTCTGAAGAGAGCAGAAGCACTCTCCCCCTGGGAATTCCCATCCTCAGGGGATATTGGATGGGCTGGATGGCTTGCCAGGACAGCCTCCTGGCCAATGGAAGGCACCAGGCAGGGTCTGGAGGCTAGAAAAGTCCAGAAAGGGGCAGGCCTAGTTGCAGCCTAGTCCCTGGCTAGGCCTGGTACTCACGTGAAAATGCGGCTGGCCGCAAGGCACCCTCAGCGGGATGCAGGACAGAGGCCTGGAAAAGATATCGGGGGCCAGGAAAGGGGGTCCCCACACCAAGACCCCCCCGCACTTGCAAGAAAAGAAAAATAAAAACAATGCAAGTGTTATGCCAAGGGAAAAGATTCTTTGGATTCCGTGTAATAGAATAAAGTTATAGAATAAAACACTGGACTATCAACAATAGCTTAACATTTTATTAAGAAGAGTATAAGAAGATATCAAAACGGTCTTATAACAAGGAAAGGTATAAAAGATATTAGAATGTAATCAAATCAACACTTAAAAGTATATCAGAAGATATATCAAATCAACACTTGCAATAAAGCAAGGTATAATCAACACTTGCAATAAAGCAAGATATAGCAAGATAATCAAACTGTGATATAATCAACACTTACAACACTGCCAAGCTTCATTGATGAATTCTTCAGGAAATATCACTAAGCCGTAGTGACAGGTCTAATTATGAAGCACCAGGCGTCCCCAATCACTGCTATCAAGATTGCAACTTACGGCTAGGGGATGTTTCCCATCTTATATACCCTTTGTGTGCATCATAAGAGTGGGCGGTTACAGAAGTGTATACACCTCTGTAAGGCTTTACTCGTCTCCAAGCTCACATTCCTGTGAAAGGGGCCAATTTCCACTGGAATATGTCCCGTGACACGTACGCTTCATACAGCGTTAAACTTTAATCTGGCTTTTATGGACATGTAAACATCACCTCAGAGTTGAACCTTTAAGCTGTCCATGTAGACATAACCTCAGCGTTAAACCTTAAGCTGGCTTGATGTCCATGTAAAAATTACAGAGTTGAACTTTGATCTGGCTTTATGTCTATCTAGACATGATCTCATACAGAGTTGAAATTAAGGTTACTATGAGCTGGCTTCTATAATAGCTTATCATGGGCAGCCATTTTATCAAGGACAGCCATTTTGGTTTTTTGCATAACAGCAAGATAGAAAGACCTGAGTCAGGTCATGTCTGCTTCCTACGTACACTAGGTTTAAACTGATCAATACACAGTGCCTGTGGCAGGGTATCGCCTGGAGGCGTAGCCAAAAGCTTTTCATCTCCATAGTGTCAGCCTTCTAGTGGCCAGGTCTATACCCATGGTGCTGTGTCCCCCAGTGAAATAAGTACTCATCTCTCATCGCCCCAAGAAAGCCCTGCACCCTGATGTTGTTACGCCTGCCCATGTTACCTAGGCCCACCAGGTAGCATTGCATAGCTGTAGGAGGAAGATTGGGCCACAAAAGTAGACTGAAGGGCAGAGACAAGGCGCCTGGTATCGTTACGGTCCTCCACCAGGACCTCCACCCTAGCAATACGGTGAATGTCCTGTTGAACAGCATTGACCTCCATACGGAGAGCATCCTTAACTTCTGATAACATTTCCTTAAATTAATTAATGTATTTGTGTGGTACGACTGTCTGAAAAGCAGAGTATTTCAAATGTTGCTAATTCTTCCAAATTTCTTATTTTTTTTTTTTATAGATAAATGCTAAATATATTGATCAATGTTTACCACTAACATGAAGTATAATTTGTCACAAAAAAAAAAAAAAAATTAAAAAAAAATTCTCAAAAGCACTTGTGTAAGTTAAAGCGTTTTAAAGTTTTTGCCATATAAAGTGAAACATCAGTTTTGAAAAATAGGGTAGAAACTTACACATCTCACTCAATTGAGGAAACTTAACCCTCTGGCCATAAACCTTCAAGAACTGCTGGTCAAAAGCTCATTTGGCTGACAGCTATTCCGCCTCATACACATTCATGGTTGGTTCAGCCGAGCATGTAGGTACTCTCAAGAGAAAGGGAACATGCCAGAACATGCAATACACATAAAATGGTCAGCTTGCACCAACTTCAGCTGACCTTAGTCACTTGCGGTAAAGGAGTATTCTAGCCACAAGTTACCCTCTATATACAGGATAGGGGGAAACCTGCTTGTTGGTTGGGATCCAACCAGTGGGAAACCCACTGAAAAGGGCTTTTTGCACTCCAGTTTGAATGGAGGCAATAGTTAGAAAGGCACGCCCCTTCACCTTCATTGGAGCTGCCAGAGAATACTGAGCAATGAACTTTGGCTATATTGGATGGCTTCCATTGAAAAGATTAAAACAAAGGGCATACATTTACTACATTTTCCTTCATTCAATCTGGGATAGAACACCCCAACTCTCATGAACACTGGGGTGTCTGAGCAGCTGGACGCCCACTGATGAGCATGTTACCCTCTATGCTATGAACAGGTGGAGACTTGTGAGCAGAATAACTCTTCACATGAGAGTGTAAACTAGCAATCACTGTGTCTTGTGTAGTTGTTAATAGGTTTGTACGCACACTTTAACAACGTACTTCACTATGGCACATATTATACTTGAGATTAGCAGGTAGAAAATATACGGTCACAGCTGAGTTTGCACACTTTCGAGCACATTTCCGCAGTTAACTATAGAAATGATCCCTGAAATATACGGTCACAGTTAGTACATTAATCGGAGCGTTCCCACCGGGTCACTGCCTCAGATCTAAATAAACGAGCCCTCATTATACAAGACAGGCGGGTAATAAACACGCACAAAGTATAGCCGCTTTCATACCTTCTCCAGCGCATGTCCAGCGTAAGAAAACTCCCGCCAGCGGTGACGTATATGTCACATGTGCAAGTGGTCAGGTGATGCTACACAATCACACCCTTTATTCCATGATGTCAGGTTTGGAGGAAGTGGCAGGGTTCAATCACGTGTATTTGCTGGTCGTATGGTGTAATGTGGGGAAAACAAAATCCGGTCAACACACGGACCGACTTTAACGGCTGAAACTCAGTCGTGGTAATGTGACCTTATAGAAAGAAACATACAATAATCAGATGCTGACTATACTGTATTCTCATCCTGCATTCATTGTGAACAGTAGCTGCAGTCTGTTTTATTGTGTCCCTCCCTCTGATGATACTACGTACTGCTAAGATGCAATCACAGCTTCTGCACCAGCTTTTGGAAGGACGATGATTGCAGTGATCACGGACACCGTTTCCAGCTACAAAATATAAATAGAAAGTCAAAGCCTTTCACTGATAAGATTCTACTAAGCACCAGGACGGGAAGAGACAGCACATTAAAAAATAAAAAGAGTGCATTCCCTAAATTGTATAATAATGTGACATGCAATGAAAAGTCAGTTAAAAAAAAAATCAAAACATAGGCTTCAATAGCTAGACTCCCAAGGCAGGTCTGTGAACCGTCAGCTGTCATCCGTACCCTGTTTCCCCCGAAAATAAGACAGCGTCTTATATTAATTTTTGCTCCCAAAGATGTGCTGTGTCTTATTTTCAGGGGATTTCTTATTTTTTTTTCAATGAAGAATTCACATTTATTGCTGAACAAAAAAATGAACATTTATTATATACGGTACTGTACAGTAGTTTTCATCACAAACCAGCATAACCAGACAAACTGCGAATCCTATCAAGAATTTCTTACTACTACCGTACCATTATTTCCATGTACAACAATTAACAGCATTGTACATTTACCAATATTTACGGTACAAATAGAAAGTAAAATTTATTCAATGACAGTTATGTCATCATCTTCTAGGACATCATCATAACAATCCAAACCATTAATTTCCCTGCACACAGTATCATGTCCCATAGTGGCCCCTGCACACAGTATCATGTCCCATAGTGGCCCCTGCACACAGTATCATGTCCCATAGTGGCCCCTGCACACAGTATCATGTCCCATAGTCATGCACCACAACTTTCCAGATTGTTTATTTTTTGACCGGTTGTAAATAACTTCTCTACTTAGATTGCATTTTGTTGTTTTTTTGTTTTTTTTTAAGGACTCTAAAATCCTTTGAAGACCATGTGTATAGGGTATAAAAAATCTGTGAATCTTCAGTTCTTGTACAGCACCATGTCTGATGAAGGAAGCTAGTACTTCCGAAAGCTTACCATCAAATATACTCAGCCTCTAAAAGGTATCGCCTGATTTCTTCACTCTTCCACTACTTTCAATGGCTAACACAACATTATACTACTACTATAGCCTTGTACTGTCAGAGGGGGCGTTCCACACAACCCAGCAATGACGCTGAGCTGTGAGGAACGCCCTTCTGACAGTGGGGAGATATCAATGCCAAAATTAACGGCACCAATATCTCCACCATCGGGGCACACTTCGGGAAAGCCGGCAGTGCACTGAAGTCTTTTTTCTAGTGGTATATAAAACTGAACATTCATGAAGACATGAAAGGTCCTCTTTAAAGACCCAACATCTGCCATAATAGTACTTCACTATTATTATACTCCCACAAGTATTTATACAACTGAGTCCAGTCATTGCTGTACCCCTAGTCTTAATTTTTAGGGATTCTCTATTGATTGTTGCAGTGCAAAGGGACAGGTCTTCCCCAGGTAATTACAGACTGGTGAGTTTAACATCCATTGTTACTGTTTGAAACTGTTTGAAAGTATAGTTTGTAAACTGGATAAAGGATCATATCCAAAGAGTTGTGGTTAATGACTGGAGCTCAGACTGGTTTTATGTTGTGAGTGGTGTACCCCAGGCTTCAGTGCTGTTATTTAACTTATTTATTAATGATATAGGACAGATTACTCAACTACTTTTAGTAAAAGTCTGTTGACAGGGGTCCATCAAGAAGTAAAGGCTCAGTATTTATGGTATTTTTTGGCCAAAAAGATGCATCTGACTAAGATGCACAAGAAAAATTAGGAAACAATACTTCCTAATTTGGCATTATGCTGTGCGTGAAGGTACTAAGGAGCATTATACTGTGTGTGGGGGGAGCACTCACACAGTATAATGCCCCATTATTGTACCTCTCCCCTCCTAAACAAACATACATGCAGTATAATTGCCCATTAGTACCCCCACACATAACATTAACTGCGGCCGGGAGAAACTTTCATCTACTGCCCGCTGTCCCCCAAGCCAAGATCCCTTAGGGCAGTGATGGCGAAACTTTTAGAGACCGAGTGCCCAAACTGCAACCCAAAACCCATTATAATTATCGCAAAGTACAGGATTCCCCGTTAGTAAGCGATCGCTTCTTTCACCTGTATGTGCAAATGCGCATACCGCTGAAAACTGTCAGTGTAGGCCGCGGTCCGCAGGATCGCTGCTTACACGGTAGATGCTACATCAGTAAAGGCTAAATACTGTACTCCGGAAGGACCTTCTGACATCATAAAGTCACATGACAGGGTAGGCGTGTCTTTACTTGCAAGAAGGTCCTTCTACATAAAGAAAAGTTGTATCCTGAGCAGTGGAGGAATATGGAGAGATGTGGGGTGCGGGGTGTAGTGTGGGGGGGAGAGATGTGGGGTGTAGTGTGGGGGAGTGTGGGGTGCAGGGTGTAGTGTGGGGGGGCAGAGATATGGGGTGCAGGGTGTAGAGTGGGGGAGAGATGTGAGGTGCAGGGTGTAGTGTGGGGGGAGAGATGTGGGGTGCAGGGTGTAGTGTGGGGGGAGAGATGTGAGGTGCAGGGTGTAGTGTGGGGGGGAGAGATGTGGGGTGCAGGGTGTAGTGGGGGAGAGATGTGGGGTGCAGGGTGTAGTGTGGGGGGATATGTGGGGTGCAGTGTGTAGAGTGGGGGGAGAGATGTGGGGTGCAGGGTGTAGTGTGGGGGGGATATGTGGGGTGCAGGGTTTAGTGTGGGGGGGAGATGTGGGGTGCAGGGTGTAGAGTGGGGGAGAGATGTGAGGTGCAGGGTGTAGTGTGGGGGGGGAGATGTGAGGTGCAGGGTGTAGTGTGGGGGGAGAGATGTGGGGTGCAGGGTGTAGTGTGGGGGGGAGAGATGTGGGGTGCAGGGTGTAGTGTGGGGGGGCAGAGATAAGGGGTGCAGGGTGTAGAGTGGGGGAGAGATGTGAGGTGCAGGGTGTAGTGTGGGGGGGGGGAGATGTGGGGTGCAGGATGTAGAGTGGGGGAGAGATGTGGGGTGCAGGGTGTAGTGTGGGGGGAGATGTGAGGTGCAGGGTGTAGTGTGGGGGGGGATATGTGGGGTGCAGGGTGTAGTGTGGGGGGGGAGATGTGGGGTGCAGGGTGTAGTGTGGTGGGGAGAGATGCGGGGTGCAGGGTGTAGTGTGGTGGGGAGAGATGCGGGGTGCAGGCTGCATGCAAGAGGGGGGAATGGGGGATGCAGGGGAGGCAGGTTAATTTAAGGTGTTGCCGTGTTGGCACTTTGCAATAATTTAGTGGGCTTTGAGTTGCAGTTTGGGCAAACGGGCTCTAAAAGGTTCGCCATCACTGGTATAGAGTATAAATAATCTGTGAATTTTCAGTTCTTGTATAACACCATGTCTGATAAAGAGAGCTAGACTCTTGAAAGCTTACTTATCAAATATACTCAGCCTCTAAAACAGGGGTAGGGCAACCTTTTTTGTTCGGCGTGCCGATTTTGATTAAAAAAAAATCAAAGTTGAGGTACTTGGAGTGCCGGTCAATAATTGTAAGTCTGACGACCCCTGCATGCGGTATTATGTCACATAGCAGCCCCTGCACGTGGTATTATGTCACATAGCGGCCCCTGCACACGGTATTATGTCCTATAGCGACCCCTGTACACGGTATTATACCCCATAGCGGCCCCTGCACACGGTATTATGCCCCATAGCGGCCCCTGCACACGGTATTATGCCCCATAGCAGCCCCTGCACACGGTATTATGCCCCATAGCGGCCCCTGCACACGGTATTATGCCCCATAGCGGCCCCTGCACACGGTATTATGCCCCATTGCAGCCCCTGCACACGGTATTATACCCCATAGTGGCCCCTGCACACGGTATTATGCCCCATAGCGGCCCCTGCACACAGTATTATCCTCCATAGCAGCCCCTGCACACAGTATTATCCTCCATAGCGGCCCCTGAACACAGTATTATCCTCCATAGTGGCCCCTGCACACAGTATTATCCTCTATAGTGGCCCCTGCACAAAGTATTAGCCTCCATAGTGGCCCCTGCACATGGTATAATATTCTAACTTTTATAATATTCCAATTGTCACCACTCACTAGCTATTATCCTGTGGGGTCTCTTCAGACCCCAGAGTATAATAAGTGGAGGGCCAAGAGAGGTGACAAACATAAAAAACAATGTTAGGGTAGGTTCACATATGTCAGTTGCATCAGCATCAGTTTTTTTGTCCCTTAGTCATTATAACTGATGCCAAAACTGATGTGAAAATGCATCAGTTGTCATCAGGCTTTTTTTATAAATTTCTACTCCAAAACCATCAGTTGTCATAAGTTGTCATCAGTTGACATCAGTTTTTACTATCAGTTTTTACCAAGATGGTCCACAAGGCATGATGGGCTGCAGAGGCCAATAGAGTAGGGGCACTCAACTACTTTTAGTAAATTTCCATTGACTGGGATCTGCCATCAAGTAAAGGTCCAAGCTGAACACGTCCACTATTTACGGTATTTTTCGGACAAAAAGGCATGTCTGACTATAAGACGCACCCCAGGTTTAAACAAGAAAAATAAGGATTAAATTGGGGGCGACTAACGTGGCATTACACTGTGTGGGGTGACTAACATAGCATTATACTGTGCAGGGGGCACTAACGTGGCATTATACTGTGTAGGGGGCACTAACATGACATTACATGGTGTGGGGGGCAACTAATGTGGCATTATACTGTAGGGGGGCATTAAGGAACATTATATTGTGGGTACTGACATTAGTGCTCCCATTATTGTTCCTCCTTAGTATGCTCCTTAGCAGGGCTCTTTTAACATATTGGTTGGTTCAGTGCAATGGTTTCATAGGTGGGCCCCCCATCACCACCACTTAGGAATACCCGACTTGCACAAATTATAATGTCTCATTAGAGGCCCTACCACAGTATAATGCCTCCCTAGTGGTGCCTTACACTATAATGTCCCCCTCCAGCTATCCCCACAGTTAATGTCCCCATCCATCTGTCCCCAGTTTAAGCCTGTGCATGCAAATTAAATAGGAGCTTACATAAGAATATAATTTTCTATCCCCCTATAAAAATTGTAACTCTATTGAATAATTATAATCCCTACACCTAACTAATGTGATAACTAGGGCCATGTTCAGATTGGTGTAACATGACCACTTTATTGCACACATATTATGGTGATAATACTAGTGATAATTGCTATTACTATTATTTTAGCGTGTAACAGATACAGTCATATGAAAAAGTTTGGGCACCCCTATTAATCTGAATAATTTTTTGTTCTAAATATTTGGGTGTTTGCAACAGCCATTTCAATTTGATATATCTAATAACTGATGGACACAGTAATATTTCAGGATTGAAATGAGGTTTATTGTACTAACAGAAAATGTGCAATATGTATTAAACCAAAATTTGACCGGTGCAAAAGTATGGGCACCTCAACAGAAAAGTGACATTAATATTTAGTAGATCCTCCTTTTGCAAAAATAACAGCCTCTAGTCGCTTCCTGTAGCTTTTAATCAGGTCCTGGATCCTGGATGAAGGTATTTTTGACCATTCCTCTTTACAAAACAATTCCAGTTCAGTTAAGTTTGATGGTCGCCGAGCATGGACAGCCCGCTTCAAATTATCCCACAGATGTTCAATGATATTCAGGTCTGGGGACTGGGATGGCCATTCCAGAACATTGTAATTGTTCCTCTGCATGAATGCCTGAGTAGATTTGGAGCTGTGTTTTGGATCATTGTCTTGCTGAAATATCCATCCCCGGCGTAACTTCAAATTCGTCACTGATTCTTGTACATTATTCTCAAGAATCTGCTGATACTGAGTTGAATCCATGCGACCCTCAACTTTAACAAGATTCCCGGTGCCGGCATTGGCCACACAGCCCCAAAGCATGATGGAACCTCCACCAAATTTTACAGTGGGTAGCAAGTGTTTTTCTTGGAATGCTGTGTTTTTTTGACGCCATGCATAACGCCTTTTTGTATGACCAAACAACTCAATCTTTGTTTCATCAGTCCACAGGACCTTCTTCCAAAATGAAGCTGGCTTGTCCAAATGTGCTTTTGCATACCTCAGGCGACTCTGTTTGTGGCGTGCTTTCAGAAACGGCTTCTTTCGCATCACTCTCCCATACAGCTTCTCCTTGTGCAAAGTGTGCTGTATTGTTGACCGATGCACAGTGACACCATCTGCAGCAAGATGATGCTGCAGCTCTTTGGAGGTGGTCTGTGGATTGTCCTTGACTGTTCTCACCATTCTTCTTCTCTGCCTTTCTGATATTTTTCTTGGCCTGCCACTTCTGGGCTTAACAAGAACTGTCCCTGTGGTCTTCCATTTCCTTACTATGTTCCCCACAGTGGAAACTGACAGGTTAAATCTCTGAGACAACTTTTTGTATCCTTCCCCTGAACAACTATGTTGAACAATCTTTGTTTTCAGATCATTTGAGAGTAGTTTTGAGGAGCCCATGATGCCACTCTTCAGAGGAGATTCAAATAGGAGAACAACTTGCAATTGGCCACCTTAAATACCTTTTCTCATGATTGGATACACCTGGCTATGAAGTTCAAAGCTCAGTGAGGTTACAAAACCAATTTTGTGCTTCAGTAAGTCAGTAAAAAGTAGTTAGGAGTATTCAAATCAATAAAATGATAAGGGTACCCAAATTTTTGCACCGGACAAATTTTGGTTTAATGCATATTGCACATTTTCTGTTAGTACAATAAACCTCATTTCAATCCTGAAATATTACTGTGTCCATCAGTTATTAGATATATCAAATTGAAATGGCTGTTGCAAACACCCAAATATTTAGAACTAAAAATGATTAAGATTAATAGGGGTGCCCAAACTTTTTCATATGACTGTATCACTAGAGAGGCGGTCAGAGTATTTTAATCTATAAAGATCAGGTATGGACAGGACAGAGACAGTGAAAAAATGTAAACTTTATTGGTGACTTTGTGTATGTGTTGTGTAAGTGTTTGGTGCAACACTTTTGGCGCTGCGACCTGGACGATGGTAAACATCTGGGTCACAGCGGCAATAAACTTCCTGGCTATGTGATTAGACTCAGAGGGGTATTACATTATTCCTCTATGTGACTATCAGAGAGCAAAAGTATAGTATGCTCTCTGATTGATAGGAGAGGGGATAACATGGACAGAAGTCCCTGCTACCCCCCCCCCCCCAGGTCATCTGCAGCTTATGCACAGACAATGATGAGTTATCATTGTCTCTGCAGCACCCTCCTCCCCCCTCCTTCCTTAGCTCTAAGATGCTGCCTGAGGCAGGGGGGACACTTTTAGAGCCCCATTTCTAAGGATCTTTTAGGGCCACAAAGATGCAACTGGATTCATTTTAAAGAAGAGAATCTCATCTTTAAAAAGATACCAAGATCGCCATGATAGACCTTACACATTCAGAGCGATTCACTGTTAAAACGATGTCGGGAATTGAGATCTGCATTGGGATTTCAGTGCTGAACATCGTATACACCAGCTAATCGCTCAGGATGTGTAAGGACGATCATGGTGATCTTGGTATCACTTTAAAGATGAGATGCTCCTCTTTAAAATGAATCCAAGTGTTTCTTTATAGCTTTAACCAATCCTGAGCAATTCACTCAGGTACAGTAGTGAAGCCGGCAATTACCGGCTTCACTACTGTACACAGACTGCAGAAAGCTGGATGCTGCCACATCCATCTTCAGGCAGCACCCAGTGGCATCAGGCGTTAATGAAATTTTAAGGAAGCCGGATGGAAAAACGCTCCAGGTAACGTTTTTCCATCCGGCTGAGGCACAGATACGGCGCCAGAACTGATGCCTCTTGTGCCAGAACCGATCCCATAGAAAACTATGGGATCCGTCCTGGCATCAGTTTCCCTCCAGCTTGTGTGCACCACGCCCGAGGGAAACTGATAGCTGCGCCGGACATATGTGAACGCACCCTTACTTACTTTTTCCTGCGCTCCGCAGCCGTTGTGTGGGCGCTTCTCCCTGACGTCAGAGACCGCTGATTGGGTCTCAGGGGTCACGTCGCATCATTATGCGTAATGACGTCGGACGTGACCCCTGAGGCCCTGTCAGCAGTCTCTTACATCAGGCAGAAGCTCCCGAAGAGCACAGGGCGGCTGCGGATCCAGGGAAGGTGAGTTAACATTGTTTTTTATGTTTGATCACCTTCCCGGGGGCTCCGCTTATTATACTCAGGGGTCTGAAGAGACCCCACAGTATAATAATAGCACTTTCCTTTCGGCCGTGTTTGGTCCGATCGAAACTGCTGGGTGAGGACTCGGGCTGCCGTGCCAGGGAAATAAGCCTCGGCATGCGTGCCGGGGGTTGCCGACCCCTGCTCTAAAAGGTATTGCCTGATTTCTTCACTCTTCCACTAATTTCAATGGTCAACATGGTACAACATTATACTAATGTCTGCTATAAAACAGATACTGTGTGATATAAATAGTGAAGGGCCCCTAGAAAGATCAATGCGCTCCGAAGTGGCCTCCAACAATCTTATATTCTCCAGAATGGCCCCCACACAGTATTATATGCTCCAGAGTGGCCCACACTCAGTATTATATGCTCCACAGAGGCCCTCGCACAGTATTATATGCTCCACAGAGGCCCCCGCAAAATATTATATGCTCCACAGAGGACCCCGCACAGTATTATATGCTCCACTTTGGGCCCCCACCCACATTATATGCTTCACAGTAAGCCCCCCCCAAACAGTAGTATATGCTTCACAGTGGGACCAAACACAGTATTAGATGCTTCACAGTGGGCCCCCACACAGTAGTATATGCTTCACAGTGGGGCCCCACACAGTAGTTTATGTTACTTACCTTGTCCCACGAAGAGCTGCAGTCCCACGAAGAGTGTCCTCCTTCTTCTTCTGATCGCAGGCGCTGATGACTTATTTCATCGCACATGCGTCAAGGCAGAGGTTATACTCTGCAGTCAGTGTAGGCTGCGGTACTGCGGACCACAGCCTACACTGACAGCTTTCACGGTCTAGCTGCGATGGGATGCCAATGCAGTGCATCAGCATTCCGTCGCAGCATCCCACTCCTGATTAGGCCTGAATGAAAGGACCTAATCAGGAGGGAGTCTCAAGCTTCTTTTTTTCCGTGTCCTGCTGCGATCTCTGCCTCCCATTAAAAACAATGGCAGGCGATTCCGGGAGGAATCTGCTGCAGATGCGGGGGCGAAATCCGCCCCCAAATCCGCTGCAAATTCCTCCGTGTGAACACACTCTTACATTCTAAGCAGCAGCAGGGATCGGCAATCCTCCCTGCTGCCTGCACAACGTGGATGCTTACCGATCCCTGCTGCGCTAGTACTAGGGATTGGGGACAGCAGACAGGAGGTGAAGGTCGTCTGCCATTTGAGTATACCTGATATAGAAGATGGGATTAATAGCACTGTCACTATTTTTGCAGACAACACCAAGCTATGCAATACAGTACAGTCTACATAGGATGTATGTAGGTTACAAGCTGACTCGGACAGACTGAATGTTTGGGAATCCACATGGCAAATGAGGTTCACTGTGGATGAATGTACAGTAAAGTTATGCATCTGGGTAAAAACAATCTGGAAAATATGTCCTAGGGGCAGTAAAGTTGGGAGCAGGGCCCAAATGCTGATATACCAACAACGCCATATTTTCAGTGGAAGCCCCTTTAATAACGCCCCCTTTCTGCTCCCAAAACAGTAACAACCACCCCCTCTTAGGCCCACACACAATTCAAATAACCACCTTTGTACCGCCTAATAGATTTTCGCACCCCCTCATAGTCCCTGCTTATAAACAGTGCCACATATCAGTAATAGTTCCCCCTTATCAGTAATAGCCCCCCTCATAAATAATAGTTCACGATATAAATAATAGTCCACATTATCAATATTAGCCCTCTTCTAAATAATAGTTCCCCCTTATAAATAGCCCCTTTAACAATACCCTCCGTATAAAGTTTCCCTCTTATAAATAAGAGACCACATTATAATAGCCGCCCATATAATGTCCCCCTTATTATAGACCTATTATAAATAGTTCTTTCCTTATAAATAATAGCCCGCCTTTTATCTAATAATTTCCTCTTATAATAGCCCCCTTATAAATAGTTCCTTCCTTCTACATAATAGTCCTCTTATAACAATTCACCTTATATATACAGTAATACTCCTTTAATAGCCCCTTTATATATAATAGTCTCCCCTTATGAATAACAGTTCCCCATTTATATATAACAGACACCTCCTTATATATAATAGTTTCCTCCCTTATACATAATAGCCCCTTATTTATAACATTCTCCCCCTTATAACAGCCAACTTTATATATAATAGTTCCCCTTATAATAGCCCCCTTATATATAATAGTTCATCTCCTATAATAGCCTCCCTTATACATAACAGCCCCTCCTTATAATACCCACTATATATAATTCCTCTCCTATAGTAGCCCCCTGATATATACTGTATAACGGTCCCACCTTATAATAGTGTTCCTTATATATAATAATTCCTCTCTTATAATAGCGCTCGTTATATAAAACAGTTCCTCCATTATAAATAATAGCCCTCTTATGTACTATATGTCTCCACCTTATATATAATTGTTCCCCCTTATACAGTGCCTTGAGAAAGTATTCGGCCCCCTTGAACTTTTCAACCTTTTGCCACATTTCAGGCTTCAAACATAAGGATATAAAATTTTAATTTTTTGGTGAAGAATCAACAACGAGTGGGACACAATCGTGAAGTGGAACGAAATTTATTGGATATTTTAAACTTTTGTAAAAAATAAAAAACTGAAACGGGCGTGCCAAATTATTCGGCCCCCTTAAGTTAATACTTTTTAGCGCCACCTTTTGCTGCGATTACAGCTGCAAGTCGCTTGGGGTATGTCTCTATCAGTTTTGCACATCGAGAGACTGAAATTCTTTCCCATTCTTCCTTGGAAAACAGCTGGAGCTCAGTGAGGTTGGATGGAGAGCGTTTGTGAACAGCAGTTTTCAGCTCTTTCCACAGATTCTCAATTGGATTCAGGTCTGGACTTTGACTTGGCCATTCTAGCACCTGGATATGTTTATTTGTGAACCATTCCATTGTAGATTTTGCTTTATGTTTGGGATCATTGTCTTGTTGGAAGATAAATCTCCGTCCCAGTCTCAGGTCTTTTGCAGACTCAAACATGTTTTCTTCCAGAATGGTCCTGTATTTGGCGCCATCCATCTTCCCATCAATATTAACCATCTTCCCTGTCCCTGCTGAAGAAAAGCAGGCCCAAACCATGATGCTGCCACCACCATGTTTGACAGTGAGGATGGTGTGTTCAGGGTGATGAGCTGTGTTGCTTTTACGCCAAACATATCGTTTTGCATTGTGGCCAAAAAGTTTGATTTTGGTTTCATCTGACTTTAGCACCTTCTTCCACATGCTTGGTGTGTCTCCCAGGTGGCTTGTGGCAAACTTTAAACAAGACTTTTTATGGATATCTTTGAGAAATGGCTTTCTTCTTGCCACTCTTCCATAAAGGCCAGATTTGTGCAGTGTACGACTGATTGTTGTCCTGTGGACAGACTCTCCCACCTCAGCTGTAGATCTCTGCAGTTCATCCAGAGTGATCATGGGCCTTTTGGCTGCATCTCTGATCAGTCTTCTCCTTGTTTGAGATGAAAGTTTAGAGGGACGGCCGGGTCTTGGTAGATTTGCAGTGGTCTGATACTCCTTCCATTTCAATATGATCGCTTGCACAGTGCTCCTTGGGATGTTTAAAGTTTGGGAAATCTTTTTGTATCCAAATCCGGCTTTAAACTTCTCCACAACAGTATCACGGACCTGCCTGGTGTGTTCCTTGGTCTTCATGATGCTCTCTGCGCTTTAAACAGAACCCTGAGACTATCACAGAGCAGGTGCTTTTATACGGAGACTTGATTACACACAGGTGTATTATATTTATCATCATCAGTCATTTAGGACAACATTGGATCATTCAGAGATCATCACTGAACTTCTGGAGTGAGTTTGCTGCACTGAAAGTAAAGGGGCCGAATAATATTGCACGCCCCACTTTTATTTTTTACAAAAGTTTAAAATAACCAATAAATTTCATTCCACTTCACAATTGTGTCCCACTTGTTGTTGATTCTTCACCAAAAAATTAAAATTTTATATCTTTATGTTTGAAGCCTGAAATGTGGCAAAAGGTTGAAAAGTTCAAGGGGGCCGAATACTTTCACAAGGCACTGTATAATAGTTCCTCTAATAGCCCCCTTATATAAAATTAGTCCCCCCCTTATATATAATATGTCATCTCTTATAATAACCACCTTATATATAACAGTGTCTCCATTATAATAGCCCCCTTATAAATTATAGTTCCTCCCTTATTTATAATAGTTTCAACCTTATAATAGCCCCACTTATTTGTAATAGTTCTCCCCTTTTAAGGGGGTCTATTATAAGGCGTGTTCTATTATACTATTATTTATAATAGGGGCTATTATAAGGGGGAACTATTATTTATAAAGGTGCTGTTATAAGAAAGGAACTATAATATATAAGTGGACTAATATAAGGGGGGAATAATTATATACAATAGCTCCCCATTATACAGTACAGACCAAAAGTTTGGACACACCTTCTTATTCCAAGAGTTTTCTGTATTTTCATGACTATAAAAATTGTAGATTCACACTGAAGGCATCAAAACTATGAATTAACACATGTGGAATTATATACTTAACAAAAAAGTGTGAAACAACTGAAAATATGTCTTATATTCTAGGTTCTTCAAAGTAGCCACCTTTTGCTTTGATTACTGCTTTGCACACTCTTGGCATTCTCTTGATGAGCTTCAAGAGGTAGTCACCTGAAATGGTCTTCCAACAGTCTTGAAGGAGTTACCAGAGATGCTTAGCACTTGTTGGCCCTTTTGCCTTCACTCTGAGGTCCAGCTCACCCCAAACCATCTCGATTGGCTTCAGGTCTGGTGACTGTGGAGGCCAGGTCATCTGGCTTAGCACCCCATCACTCTCCTTCTTAGCCAAATAGCCCTTACACAGTCTGGAGGTGTGTTTGGGGTCATTGTCCTGTTGAAAAATAAATGATGGTCCAACTAAATGCAAACCGGATGGAATAGCATGCCGCTGCAAGATGCTGTGGCATGTAGAGTCCATTCGTTCACCTTTTCTGCGTCGCACAAAGACACGGTGGTTGGAACCAAAGATCTCAAATTTGGACTCATCAGACCAAAGCACAGATTTCCACAGGTCTAATGTCCATTCCTTGTGTTCTTTAGCCCAAACAAGTCTCTTCTGCTTGTTGCCTGTCCTTAGCAGTGGTTTCCTAGCAGCTATTTTACCATGAAGGCCTGCTGCACAGTCTCCTCTTAACAGTTGTTGTAGAGATGTGTCTGCTGCTAGAACGCTGTGTGGCATTGACCTGGTCTCTAATCTGAGCTGCTGTTAACCTGCGATTTCTGAGGCTGGTGACTCGGATGAACTTATCCTCCGCAGCAGAGATGACTCTTGGTCTTCCTTTCCTGGGGCGGTCCTCATGTGAGCCAGTTGCTTTGTAGTGCTTGATGGTTTTAGCCACTGCACTTGGGGACACTTTCAAAGTTTTCCCAATTTTTCAGACTGACTGACCTTCATTTCTTAAAGTAATGATGGCCACTCGTTTTTCTTTACTTAGCTGCTTTTTTCTTGCCAT
Source organism: Leptodactylus fallax (assembly GCA_947044405.1). Taxonomy (NCBI): domain Eukaryota; kingdom Metazoa; phylum Chordata; class Amphibia; order Anura; family Leptodactylidae; genus Leptodactylus; species Leptodactylus fallax. Next base: position 2,347,759 of record CAMRHE010000007.1, read on the forward strand.
AATACAAATTCTAAAACTCCATTCAGTAGGACTATCAGCTGTGTATCCACCTGACTTCTGAACAACACAACTGATGGTCCCAACCCCATTTATAAGGCAAGAAACCCCACTTATTAAACCTGACAGGGCACACCTGTGAAGTGAAAACCATTTCAGGTGACTACCTCTTGAAGCTCATCAAGAGAATGCCAAGAGTATGCAAAGCAGTAATCAAAGCAAAAGGTGGCTACTTTGAAGAACCTAGAATATAAGACATATTTTCAGTTGTTTCACACTTTTTTGTTAAGTATATAATTCCACATGTGTTAGTTCATAGTTTTGATGCCTTCAGTGTGAATCTACAATTTTTATAGTCATGAAAATACAGAAAACTCTTGGAATGAGAAGGTGTGTCCAAGCTTTTGGTCTGTCCTGTATATAATATGTCATCTCTTATAATAACCCCCTAATATATAACAGTTTCCCTTTATAAATAAGTTTCCTCTTATATATAACAGTTTACCCTTATAAATAATACTTCATCCTTACAATAGCCCCCCTTATATTTAATATCCCCCTCTATAAATAATAGTTTGCCCCCTTAGCAGGTAATCCATTTCCGTTACCAGAAAACAATAAATTTTTTACTCAACTTACCTCGCTCCCATGATGAGCGGAGCAGCTGGAGCTTCTCCCTGTAGTAGCAGCACAGGTGGCTCAATGCAATGACTTCATCATGACACCTGCGCTGCAACGTTCTGTGCGTTACCGTCGGTCCTCTATGGTGATAGCAGGGACTTTTCCCTGCTCCGTCATAGAATTAAACAGTATCGGCGATACAGCAGTGGAGCTCCTGGGATTCAAGTCATCAGGCTAAAAGCCTGATGCTCCGAATCCTGGGGGCTCCTTTGGGGATGGGGGCCCTGGGCAATTGCCCAGTTTACCCCCTTCCCCCCAACGCTGGCCCTGGCTGGGAGAGTCACTGTTGGAGAGAGACCTGGGTGTACTTGTAGATCACAGGTTAGAGGGGTTATGCAGCTTCCAAAAATTATCTGCAAATACATCCTTAGCAATGCTAAATACTCACTGTTCCCATTTTCACCCTTTGCTTGGCTTTATTTTACTTGTTGCTCCTTATATCACTGTTATTTACATGCAGTGAACTACATTTCCCATGATTCATCTGCCTGTTCTCACACTCTGTGTATCCCTCCCTTTTCCACTGTCCCCTACAATCAAATCACAGGTAATAAATAAAATGTGACTTTTATTTGCGGGCTGAACTGCTCACAGGGAGGGGCAGTGAGCTTGTACACATGTCACAGCTGAGGTCAATGACCTGTAAATAAATCAGATAAACTGTGCCGAATTTAAACAGGATATATAGTGTTTTGTATTGATGCATCTTGTTGCTTGGCCTATATTTTTTAGAAACCGAATAACCCCTTTTAATAACAGCATGTATTGTCAATCAACTGCTTCTAAGGCCAGTATGATATTGTCATGTATTAAAAGGCATATGAACTCGTGGAACAGGGATGTAATAGTACCGTTTTATAAATTATTGGCCCAGGGGCGTAACTAGGAATGGCTGGGCCCCATGGCGAACATTTGACATGGGGCCCTCCCCAGACCGCCGCCCCCAACCCCCCTCCAGACCGCCCATTATGCACCATCGCGGCCCCTACACACACTATTATGCTCCATAGCGGTCCCTGCACACACTATAATGCCTCATAGTGGTCCCTGCACACGCTATTATGCCCCATAGTGGCCCCTGCACACAGTATTATGCCCCATAGTGGCCCCTGCACACAGTATTATGCTCCATAGTGGCCCCTGAACACAGTATTATGCCCCCTGCACATAGTATTATGCCCCATAGTCGCCCCTGCACACAGTATTATGCCCCATAGTGGCCCCTGCACACAGTATTATGCCTCATAGTGGCCCCTGAACACAGTATTATGCAGCATAGTGGTCCTTGCACACAGTATTATGCCCCATAATGGCCCCTGCACACAGTATTATGCCCCACAGTGGCCCCTGCACACAGTCTTATGCCCCACAGTGGCCCCTGCACACAGTCTTATGCCCCACAGTGGCCCCTGCACACAGTATTATGCCCCATAGTGGCCCCTGTACACAGTATTATGCCCCATAGTGGCCCCTGCACACAGTATTATGCCCCATAGTGGCCCCTGCACACAGTATTATACCCCATAGTGGCCCCTGCACACAGTATTATGCAGCATAATGGCCCTTGCACACAGTATTATGCCCCACAGTGGCCCTTGCACACAGTCTTATATCCCACAGTGTCCCCTGCACAAAGTTTTATGCCCCACAGTGGCACCTGCACACAGTATTATGCCCCATTGTGGACCACCCATGAACGATTATTAAACTGGGGGGTTGGGGGAGGAGTACTGGTGACCTCCCGCCCCAGGCATATGGGTAAATATACATTTCTTTAAAGGGAGTAAATTAGAAGTTAGGCGGAGGAAGGGGGTTTAGCTTAGTGTTAAAGTTTTAGATTATGCCGGCCAAACCCTTTAAGGCTCAGTGCTGTACATAAGCCAAACTGGCTCAGAAGATGAGCAGCAAAAGCCAGCTATAAGCACAACAAAGTTCCTGCTGTAGCACCTACTGTATGTTGAAAATCCCTTATTCTTCAGAAAGAGTGGTTGAAGGGGTTTTCCAGGATTTTTATTTTTTTTTCCCTGGAGTCTGGGGAAGGTAGGAGAAGAAGAAGACAGATTCTTCCAGCAGAAGTCCTCGCCACACGTGACCGCTGAAGCCAATCAACAGCCTAAGGAAAGGACCTGTGACAGCAAAGATGACGTATGTGAATGACGTCCCAGGTCCTTTTCTTAGGCGCTGATTGGCCTCTGCGGTCACATGCGGCAAGGATTTCCACCCAAAAGCAGTCCTGGGAGACACCAGAAGACCAGTGAAAGGAGAATATGTGTTTGTGTGTTTTTTTTGTTTTTTTTTTCACCTTTCCCAGCTTCCAGAAAAAAAAAAAAAAAAACTTTTCTGGACAACCCCTTTAAGAAAAAGATGTAAATGGCTTGTATAAATCTGTGTATTGTATACATTTGAAAAAGGTTTATATAAATCTATATACAATCAGTGTTAGACGGATATGTGAATGAGCTTTTACCATGATTATCCTTCAGGCTAGATCCCAAACTTTAAACCAGACCACTAGAGTAAATAAGTTGAGACCCCAGAACAGACTCCAGAATACAGGTCCTGGTCGATAAAATTCAGACAAGTTCATGAGGGGGGAGACAACACTAGAAGGGTTGTGGATTTGATTGACGTTGCCAAGCGTACCTCTACGCATACTCTCCTCCTGAGTCTAGACGCAGAGAAGGCCGACCGCCTAGACTGGTCGTTTATGCATGCTACTCTTGAGAGAATTGGCTTCTCGGGACCCTTCCTTACAGCGGTTAAAGGGAGTCTATCATTCGCAAAAACAGTTTTAAGCTAATGGTATGTTGGAATGGCCTTTAAATAGGCCATTCTTCTACCTTTCTGCAGTTGCGAAAATTCGCTGAGAGCGAGAAGTAAGAAGAACGAAAGCCAAGAGGGAAGTCACCGCAACGACTGAAGGGGCGGTAAGAAGTGATGACACGAAGGTGCTCGCCGGAGAGAAGGTACGCCCCGGGTGCTCATTTACATATATGAAGAAACAAATTATCTTGGAATTGGCTGGGAGAAGAAAACAAGGAAATGTAGGAGAAGAATGGCCTTTTTAAAGGCCATTCCAACGTGCCATTAGCTTAAAACTGTTTTTGTGAATGATAGACTTCCTTTAAGACGCTTTACTCCTCCCCCACTGCAGTTGTGAAACTCCCTAATTCATCCTCCCCTTCTCTCCCTATCTGCAACAGGACTCGTCAGGGCTGCCCCCTCTCCCCCTTATCTTTGCACTTTGCATAGATCCCCTGGCCCCCAAAATCCGTTCTAACACAGATATCACGGGGGTGGCGGTTCATGACAGGGAGTTTAAGCTGTTTGCTGATGACGTCCTCCAGACACCACATTTCTCTTCCTAACATTATGGCCACACTTCGAAACTACGGCTCCCTCTCTGGTTATAAAGTTAACCCTGCCTATTTCCCTTATTGGCTGGATCATTGCGGTCAAGATAACCCTCCTCCCGAAGCTGCTTTACTTCTTTGAGACGCTCCCTATCGCTGTTCCCCGATCTGAGGTTCGCTCTCTTCAAAAGGCTATTTTCCAATTCATATGGAAAGGGAGACACCATCGGATTCCCTGTTCTTACAATGCATTCCATTTTGGGCGACGCCTCAGGCTTACACAAAATGGGTTGAGATTGAGAAGCTCTGCTTGGTGCCGATCCACCCCAATGCTTTTTGTGGACTCGTCGCCCAGCCCCGTTCCCTTTCCTTTTCAGCCTCTTCTTGGGCCTATCCGCTTCACAAGAGCTGTCTGGCTTGAGTGTTCCAGGCGCTTCCCAAAATTCCGCTATGATTTTTATCCTTTATAACCCGCTCCTCCCAGGAGGATTGACGGCTGCCAAGGTTCATCCTTGGCGTAGGCTGGGCCTTTTCCATCTCGCTGACTTAGTGGACCCGTCGACGTTGGAGTTGAGACCCTTTGCTTATTTGACTTCTAGTTTGTACTTACCGACTTCTGAATGGTTTCATTATATTCAAATCACCCACTTTATGACCTCCTTGTTTGGATATCCCTGGATTTCTGTCCCTACTGCTTTTGAGAAGATTTGCCATGCTGGCATGTCTACCAGTGACTTGATTTCAGGCATTTATAGGCTTCTTTTGTCTTCACAGGGACAGTCTCCCCTTCCACACAGGTACATGGTTAAGTGGTCTGAGGATTTGAACAGGCAGATCTCACCCAGCCAGTGGCAGATTATTTGATCTTGGCCGGCTAAGTCCTCCACATGTATATCCTTCCGTGAAACTCAGTACAAAATCCTCATGCATTGGTACCACACCCCGACCCTGTTTCATACCCTCAACCCTACCATCCCTTTCACCTGCTGGAGGTGCCAGGCTAACTCCTGTACTTTATTTCACATTTTTTAGGACTGCCCCCTGGTATGCCCTTTTTGGCAGGAGGTTAAGTTACTCACTGATGCTCTATTTATTGAAGGTGTTCCTTTGGACCATCTAGTTTATTTGCTTAATTTACCTCCTAGGCATTTGGGCAAAATGACTTCTAAGCTGTTTTTATATCTCTGTACGGCTGACAAAACCCTTATTGCTCTTCACTGGAAGAATGTGCATCCCCCTCCTGCAACTGTGTTGGTGGCCCGTATGAAGGTCTGAAGTCTAGAGTTTTTGACTACCACCTTTAACAACACTGTGGAGACATTCCAGGCTCTCTGGTCCCACTGGGATACTTACTGTATTGTGAGCAGTCTCTAATACCTTCCCTCTCCCTTGTTCCCCCCCCCCCACACCCCTGTTTTTTGGTGTCTCTCATTATTCTTGTTTAGTTTTTTTTTTTTAAACTGTAATATTTATTGAAGCTTTTATAAATAACAGAACAACAAAATGAGGAACGAAAGCAAAATAGCAAGGCAGAGGTGAAAAAGCCACACCATGTGGTCCAGACGCCCAACAATATAAATATAAACAGCAAATGGAAACACAAAAAATACAAAAAGGTGGGGGAGATGACAAGGGAAAGAGGGAGGGAGGAAAAGAGGGGGAGGGAAGTGGGAAGGAGTCAGAGACCATGTAAAGTACAATATGCGTCCCAAGATGACCACACAGCATCAAAAGCCACCCCTGTATGATTAAAGGAGGCCGCCAAATACTCCATACTGCGGACATCCTTCATGCGAGCAATTAGCTCCAGACCAGTGGGAGGAGAAATCTTCCTCCAGTGGAGAGCAATAAGGGTTTTGGTAGCAGTACATATGCATAGAAATAATTTGGAGGCCTGCTTACTTAGGTGTTTGGGGGGGAAATTAAGCAAATAGACAAAGGGGTCCAGAGAGACAACCTGAATAAAAAGGGCATCAGTAAGGGAGTTGACCTCCGTCCAGAAAGGGCAGATCCGCGAACACTCCCAGAAAATGTGGTATAGCGTACCCACCCCCACCTGGCAGCGACAATAAAGGGATGGAATGCTAGGATTAAGGGAATGGAGCAAGGCGGGGGTGTGGTACCAATGCATAAGTAACTTATACTATGTTTCACGATATAAGTTACTTATACACATAAGTTATACACATCGAGGACTTGGCCGCACGGGACCAAATTATCTGCCATTGCCCAGGTGAGATCTGCCTATTTAGAGCCTCAGACCACTTGACCATATATTTATGAGGGGGGTGGGCCCGTCCCTCTGGAGAGGAGAGGAGCCTGTAGATACCCGAGATCAGGCCCGCCATGGAGGTACCGGCTCGGCAAACCTTTTCAAAAGCAGTAGGAATTGAGACCTTCAGGGAACCAAACTGGGAGGCAACAAAATAGACGATTTGCTGGTAATGGAACCACTCAAAAATAGGCAAGCATAGCACAGAGGTGAAATAATCAAAAGGCCTCCAAAGTCATCGGATCTACCAGGTTAGCGGTGTGAAAAAGGCCCAGTTTACTCCAGGGCCGTACCATAGCCGTCGTAAGTCCCCCCGGGAGGAGCGGGTAATACAAGAAGGAAACCATAGAGGAACACGGGGAGGCCAGGGGAAAAAGTTTGGAGCAGGTAATCCAAATAGCTCGTGTGAAGCGAATGGGTCCGAGAAGGGGGTGGAGGGAAGGGGGGGGGGAACGGGACCACAGGAATGCATTAGCATGGATCGGTGCCAGCCACAGCTTCTCAATCTCGACCCATTACATGTAAGCCTGCGGCGCAGCCCAAAATGGAATATAAGGTAGGTGGGATGCCCAGTAGTAATGCAACAAATGCGGGACCGCCAACCCCCCCTCACTCTTGCCCAATAACATCGAGTGGAGAATGCGGAGGAGTTTACCATTCCAGATAAACTGGAAGATCGATTTTTGAAGGGAGCGGATCGAGGAACTGCAATTGGGAGGGTCTCAAAAAAGTAGAGAAGCTTGGGGAGGAGTTTCATTTTGACAGCTGTAATACGACCTATGAGGGAATATGGAGAGGGCACCACTTGTCCATAAGAGAACGTAATTCACTAAACAAGCGAGGATAATTGACTGAGTAGAGGGAGGAGTAAGAAGGAGACAGCTGAATTCCCAAATAACGGAGCGAGCGCTCCCTCCACTGAAAGTCAAAGTCTGAAGCAGACGTAGCATACAATCAGGGATGTTAAAAGGTAATGCCTCGGTCTTTAAGGGATTAACTTTATAACCAGAGAGATCACCATATGTTTTCAACACTTGGAGGAGGTTGGGGAGGGACGTGTGAGGGTTAGTAAGGGTCAGGAGAACATCATCCGCAAACAAGCCAATCCTAAAGTCCCCATCTCTAACCGTTACACCAGTGATATCGGGGTTAGACCGAATCAGGGAGGCTAGGGGCTCAATACATAATGCAAATATGAGTGGGGATAGAGGACAGCCCTGACGTGTCCCGTTATGAATGGGGATGAGAGAGAATTAGGGAGTTTTACCACAGCCGAGGGCCAAGAATATAGCGTTTCAACCGCCGTAAGAAAAGCTCTGGAAAACCTAAATTTTTTAAGGGTGGCGATCATAAATGACCAATCAAGGTGGTCGAAGGCCTTCTCGGCATCAAGGCTTAAGAGAAGGGTGGGAATGGCAGAGCGATTGGCAACATCTATTAAGTTCACAGTCCTTCTGGTGTTGACTCCCCCTTGACGACAAGGGACAAAACCCACCTGGTCCTTATGGATAAGAGACGGAAGCCAAGCGTTAAGCCTGTTGGCCAGAATCTTAGTGAAAAGTTTTAAATCGGTATTTAGAAGAGCGATGGGGCAGTAATTAGAACACTCTTGAGGGTCCTTGCGGGGCTTAGGGACTAGGGTGACATGGGAATGAAGCATGGACTGAGGGATGGGAGCGCCATCAAGGAAGGAGTTAAAGAGTCGGCACATGTGTGGGAGCAGGTCAGATTGGAATGTTTTGTAGTACAAGTATGTGAACCCGTCCGGGCCCGGAGCCTTACCATTCGGGAGACCGCAGTGAGCTCCTCCACCGTGATCGGAGCATGTAGATTAGCAAGTGCTGAGGTCGGGAGCTTAGGGACAGAGCAAGTGTCAAGGTAAGAACGTAAGGTTGTGTCCCGGGAGGCAGGATCGGCACCCGTGTGGGGGGGGGGGGGGATTATATAGTTTAGTGTAATATTCTTGAAATAAAGATGCTATAGAGTCAGGGTGGTGATGGAGGGTACCATGAGGCTCACGGATTGCATGTGGTATGGAAGAGGCCCGGTGATCGCGCAGGGTCTTAGCAAGCAAAGTGTGAGCTTTGTTACCTCTCTCGTAATAACGCTGGCGACTATATAGGAGGAGACGCTGGGTAGCGAGATCACGGAGATCCGCTCTGGCCGCTACCAATTTGCGAAGAGTGGAGACCAAAGGGGCTTGGGCCAGGTGATCCGATAGGGATCGGATCCGGGCCAACAAGGCCGCCACCCTGATCTTTCTATCCTTCTTAAGTCGGGTAGCCAGGGCTATGCAGTGACCCCTTATGACTGCCTTATGGACTTCCCAGAGGGTGGAATCAGAGGAGACCAAGTGTACATTGTGGCTGAAATAATCCAGGAGCTGAGTACGGAGGGTAGTACAGGAGGTTGGGGAGCAGAGGAGGGACTAATTCAGCTGCCAATGGCAATGTTTAGTCGGGATGGAGGTGGGGGACAATGTGAGCAAGACAGGGGCGTGATCTGACCAAGAAATGGGGCCAATATCGGCATCAGCCAGGAGTCTAAGGGCCAGGGTATTACCAAAACAAATAATCTACCCTAGAGTGCGTCTTGTGGGGATGAGAGTAGAAGGTATAGGTCCAAGCAGTAGGGTTGCGGACACTCCAGAGATCGTAAAGAGCGAAGGATCTGCTCAAGCGGCGGAATTCCCTGGCTAGGCGAAGCTGGGGGGGGCCTGGGGCACCAGTAGACAAGGACAATTTGTCCATACGTTCAGAGAAGACCATGTTAAAGTCGTCGCCCAACAGCAGGGCCGAGCCAGAGAAGGCCTGTAGTCGTCGCAACAGCCTCTTAAGGAAGGGGATTTGGGACGAGTTAGGGGCATATAAGTTACAAAGGGTAATGGGTTGGCCATGTAGGAGTCCCTCTAGAATTACATAACGTCCCTCAGGGTCTAGGTGGGAAGCAGAGATAGAGATGGGGCAGGAGCGAGAGAGCAAACCCCCCTTTCTGCGGGTATTATAAGCAGAGTAAGCAGTGGGGAAGTAACGGTGGGCAAAATTAAAAGTACCCATATGGTCAAAGTGGGTTTCCTGGAGGAAAACCACATCCGCCCGGAGGGATCTAAGTTCATGCAGGGCCAAACGCCTTTTAGAATTGGAGCCCAGGCCCTTAACATTCAATGTGACACACTTAGCCATGAGGATGCAAGAAGAGAGGTACTAGCAAATGTGTAGAAAAAGAAAAGATATATATAGGCATATCTCACCCAACCCCGAGAGAAGGAATCCGGCCTTAAAGCTCCCGTGGAGTGAGTCTTGGTGATCAGTCGCAAGGGTCGAGGGACTCCAAACCTAAAGAAGGGAAGGGGAAGGGAAGAGGGGGGAGGGAAAAAAACAGACAAAAAACTGTTAGACAGTACTACAAGAAAAAATTGTATCATGGCAGGACTAAGTCTCCTGACCGGGGGCTAAGAGCAAAAACTAAAGCAAGTGCAGGCAGACTAACCAAAAGGGTCCAAAGACGGGAGCAACAACTGGGTAGAGCCCCCACAGTGGGGGAGCAGGAGAGGACCATCAGTAGACAGACCAGCTATAGATAGTAGAGAGCAGTAATGAACTATATAAGTAGGAGGGAAAAAAAAAAAAACACACGCTAAAGGGACAGCATACTAGAAAGGGACTAAATATGAGCAAGATAAAACACAATAAACATGCGGCAACGATGGACGGGAAAAACCTCGTGTTCAACAGTCAGTCATCCAAAAGTGCAGGAACAGCTCCATACTGGGACCTAAGGAGATGGAAGGAAGAAAGGAAAGTCATTGTAATGGGGGTGGGGGATCCACCCGCTGACGTCTGGAAGCAGCACCAGGCGAGGGCAGTTGTCGTCTCTTAGGCTTCCGCTGGGACCACATGGAGGCGGAGGTGGAGAAGGAGCGGCCAATTCCCAATCAGTCATGTCCAGAAGGGAAGCAATGTCCATAGCCGAGCAGAATGATGGCAGGTCTACAAGGGAACGTAGAGTAGCCGAACGTCCATTGAGTCTCGCAGTCAGGGCAAAGGGGAAGCCCCAGCGGTACTGTATCTGATGTTCATGTAGCAACTGGAGGAGGGGATACAGATGTCTCCGCTTCTGCAGGGTAATCCATAAAAGATCCTGATAGAGTTGAATCTTCGTCCAATCAAAATCAATGTCCCTGAGGGTTCTGGCCTTAGGATGGCTTCCTTCAAGGCGAAATCATGCACACAACAAATAACATCCCACGAGTTGGGCCCAGCGCCTTTAGGGCGGAGTGCTCTGTGCGCATGGTCCAGCTTTATCTTGTGCATAGGAGGTTCCTGTAAGACAGAGTTAAAGATCGCCTCTAGAGTAGCATGTAGGTCCTCCTCACGGGTGGCCTCAGGCAGACCCTTAATTCTAATATTATTGCGCCTGCCTAGTTATCAAAGTCCTCAACATGGCATTGCAAATCAGCACGGATTTCCTTCCGGTATGCCTCAGTGACTTCAACAACCAAGGAGCGAGTGAGAAACTGTAGCCACTGTGGCGGGAGGGAGGTTGGAGGCAGATCACTCTTATCCAGCTGTAGGTGTTGAGAAGCAGGAGGAGGTGAATGAGGGGACATGGCAGCATAGGGGACATGGAAGGAGTAGTCCCAATATCCACTTCAGCTCCCCTGGAGCGTGCAGGAGAGGACACTGAGGGTTGCAGATCCATGGAGGAGCAGTCAGGAGTGCAGGCAGGAGCTGTAGATGAGTCAGCGTTACAGTCAGAGGCTGGAAGCACAGGAGAGGCTGGCAGTGCAGGGAAAAGCTGGGGGCTGAAGCGCTGCAGGTATGAGGCAGCGCTGGTATCCTGCAGGACCTGTGAAGCAGCGGGGTGAAACGCTGCCGGCGCCACCATATTAGGTAGCGGGGAAGCGGAAGCAAGGACCCCGCCAACTGAAGCCTCCAGGGCTGGATACAAGAGACCCTCCTGGGAAGTCATCGGGGGACAGACGGCACCATGGGGACTGAGAGGCTGCGTGAGGGAAGCGGGGCCGCCGTCAGCGGCACGGAGTGAGGGGGCAGGAGAGCCGATGTGGCCTGAGAAGATGGCCACCGCCTCGCGGAGGCCCGAACCGGAGCCGACAGTGGAAGTAGGTAGGAGGAGATCCTGGGTTGTCCTGAGCGGGCAGTGGAGGCAGGGGTCCCTAGGGCAGAGGTCTTAGTCGTTTTTTTTCCCATGGAAAAAAAGCAGAGGCGTAGCTAGCGGGGGGGCAGAGGGGGCGGCTGCCCTGGGCCCACTGACTCTTTGGGGCCCACCCTGGGGCCGCCATTATTACATCCTTTATTTCTAACTAGATCGGTGTCTGCAACTTAACAGTATTGTAAACCGCAAGTCAATACAGGCCTGCAGTTTACAAGACGCTGAGACCACAGACCGATGTCTGTTCCTCAGCACAGGCGGCGTGATGACATCACAACATTGCGCCACCTGCGCTCAGACACGGACGTCTTGTGCGTGGACAGGGAGGAAGCGGCAGCTCCATTCATCAGCATTGCAGATAGGTGAGTATGACTTTTTTTTTTTTGTGGGTATATTAATAGCATAGCTCCCAGTGGGGGAGTCACGATTTTACACAGCTGTCCCGCGGTCCCGCATAGCTTACGGTTTGCCCTGCTATGCCCCTGAAGTGTTTTGCTGTTAACAAACTTTATTAGGGTAGTGTAAAGGGTAGATGCTAAATCCTAGTGGGTAAAGGACCTTTGATGACGTCATGACCATGTGATCAGACTCTTGTGTGGGCGGAGCTATTCTGGATACTGCGGGACAGACTGTGATGTTATATAGAAAGCTGGGAACAGAGAGTGATCGAAGAGAAAGAGACACAGCATGTGTGAGCAAGAGGGGGGAACTGGGGGCAGATGTAGAGGCCAGTTAAACTGAAGGCAGATAAGGGGGGACATTAAACTGCTGGCAGATAAAGGGGGACATTAAGCTGGTGGTAGATGGAGGGGGCAATTAAACTGGGGGCTGATGAAGGGGGCATTAAGCTGGTGACAGTTGAAGGGGGACATTAAGATGGTGGCAGATAAAGGGGGACATTAATCTGGGGGAGCAGATGGAGGGGGACATTAAACTGGGGGCAACTGGAGGAGGACATTAAACTGTGGGGGGTAGCTGGAGGGGGACGTCTGCTTCTAGTTGCCCCCAGTTTAATGTCACCCTCCAACTGTCCCATAGTTTAATCTCACCCTACAGCTGCCCCAGTTTAATGTCCCCCTCTAGTTTCCGCCAGTTTAAACTGGGGCACGATTAGAGGGACTTAATACTGTGGGGCAATTGGAAGAGAACATTATAATGTGGGGGCATATAATGTTAGGGTTACTGTAGGAGCATTATACTGTGTGGGGGCCCATGGAAAAATAGATGAGAATGGGCGGAGTCAACATAGAAGTGGTTGGAGCTAAATTTGCCGCGGCGCACATAGCACCCCATATATTTTGTCCCTCTTTCTGTCCTTTGAAAGTGGGAAGGTATGTAATAATAAAAGGGGGGGGGGGGGGGGGGAAAAAAAAAAAAAAAGGGAGGGAGAAGGGGGGGGGGGGAGAAAAAGGGGGGGTTAAAAAAAAAAAAAAAAAAAAAAAAAAAAAAAAAAACAGACAAAAACCCAAAAGGGGGAAAAAGTGTGTTACAGCAGCAAAGATAAAAAGATACAAATACAAAACAACAGACAGGAAATCCAAGGTAAGAGGCAACATGAAGCAGACAGACAGGACGAGCAGGGGGGGGGGGGATAAACAGGCAGAGAGATATTTTCAGCCTGTGTGAATGACTCCGCAGGTCGGTGTTGGTGACAGCCTAACCGCGGTGGGGAGGAAAGACCCGAAGCGCCCCTCACACCTAGGGTGGAGCAGCGGCACTGACAGACGCCAGCGCGATCACAGCTCAGCATGGGATGGGACCTTCTTCTGCATGGAGCTCACCACGGACAGTACCTCTGTCACCCACCACCGCACTGGGTCCAGTGGGCTCCCCAGGACAGAGCTGGCCCTCTAATCAGCTTGTCAAGTTTATTTCTGTCCCTGGTTGATATACTGCTCCCCCAGCAGGCCACCCAAAGAAGATGGCTGATGCCACTACCGAGTTGAAGAAAGTCTAGAAGTGCCCCCGGATCCAAAGGCTCTCAGCTCCTAAGCAGGAGAGCCTGCTGTGGCCCTCCTGACAGGGCCTCCATATGATCTGCCCAGTCCAGCTATTATTAAGGAGCAAACCCAGGACATAGGTGTCACAACCGATGCCCGCCCCAGGATGTCCACTGGTTAGGAGGGCCTGCCGCGGAAGTCCACCACCACTCCTGGCCCCCGCGAACCAGGTGGCCGGTGGCACCAGCCACAAAACCCGGCAGCTCTGTACCCCTGCATCACATCTGTGATGAGACCCACATGCAGAGTCGCAGAAACTCTGTAGGTAGCAGCTGGATGAGTGCACCAAAATCTGCAGTGACAGTGGAAGAGGAAAGGGGCGAGAACCGACCCGAGGTGCCCCCAATACAGACACTGACCGACACACAGTCTCGGGCCTCACGATTGAGGCGATGTGAGGAGTCTAGGATCCAGTTGGAGAGGTGGGGCCACCCAGCAAGGCCCAGCTTGTCCCCAAAACCTGGGCTGTATGGTGTTAAAAGCACTGGAGAAGTCAAAGAACATTATCTCACTGTGTCCCTGGTTTCTCCAGGTGAGACAGAGCCCTGTGCAGAAGATGGATGGATGGCATCATCTACCCCAATGCCCGGCCGAAAGCAAACTGGAGTGGGCCATAGCGGGGCCACTAGAGGGCGGAGATGTGTGAGAACCAATCCTCCAAGACTTCATCAGGTGGGATGTCAGTGCTACAGGTCTGTAGTCGTTGAGGTCCATAGGGTGGGGTTTCTTTGGAACTGGTACCACACAAGAAGATTTCCATAATTCAGGGACTATTCCTGCCTCAGGCCATATTATACATATATGTAATTATACCACACAGCTGGTCCCCACAAGCTAATTAGCCTGCACTGATGCATCTGGCCCTCCGGCCCCGCCTGATCCATCTCCCCCACCTGGGCCCGGTGAAGGTCAGACTGTGGCCAGATAAAGATGGATTCTGGATTTACTGGTCTGTGGGAAGGGGCCGCATGGGGAGAAGTCATTGTGGTGGGGGAGCTGAAGGACATACTGGGGTGGGAGGAGCTGGTGTGTGATCAAATCTGTTGAAGAATAGGTTAGTTCATTAAGCCATTTAACACTGCCCAATCTGGCAGACAGACTGAGACCCGAAAGACAGCCCCCCCAGACCCCCTATGTTTTCTTCCATTGCTTCCATTCTATAACTGGATTTCCCTGCCTGATTTGATGCCTCAGCCCGTACCCCCAACCCCCCATCTCTGTCCTGAATGCCATCTTTCCCTAAGTAGTGTTTTTATATCAGAGTTAATCCATGGTTGTTATTGGAGAAGCACCCACCACTGTGGGACTGTGTTGCCACACAAAAATAATGTAGTCCGTATGCAGTGTGTGAGTCCCAATCCCCCAAAGAACCGCAGAACCCCAGCGGTTGTGCAAAACAACCCCAGAGCCCACACCCCCGGACCAACCACGGCGGGGACAGCTGGCCACGACAAGGGCGTACACAGGCGGAGATGTACAGGTTGTGACCGACCCCCAGGGGCGGAGGGCTGATGAGTTGAGCCCCCCACGTGGCAAAGAACAAGTCCAGTGTTGTGCCGTGTGGCAGGTACAACGTGTGAAACTGGGCAGTGTGGATGATGGGAGGCATGGGAAACACCCGACAGAAGAAGGGGCCTGGGGGGCTGAGACGTAACTGGCCAGCGGGGAGGCCGCAGGCAGCGCAGCCGCAGAGGGGGGACATATGCAGCATCACGATGACATGTGATAGTTCCCTTGGTAGGTAGAAAGGTCCAGCCACAGCTAATAGTTCAATGCCTACAGCAAGTGATCCTAATCACAATGTGCCTAGGATACACCACTATACACAAACAGCCAGCCCCCCCCCACCGCCCCCGCCGCGCCCGAAGGGAAACCCCAAGGGCAGGGGCAGGAGTAACCAGGGCAAGCGGGCCGCGCACACCCGAACCGCGTGCCTGGGGCGCTGTTAGCACCACTGTTGCAGAGCGCCCGAGATGGGGGACAGCGGTTGGACGCTCCCTGGGTGGCCCCCCCGCCCCCAACCACGGGGGAGTGGACCAGATGGAGCCCCCGCTGTGCCCTGAGCTGCAGAATCCCTCTGTTAGCAAGGATTGCGCCACAAAGACCCTCAAGCAGCAAAGCAGTAAAAAAAAAAAAAAAAAGAACAAGGGTCCAAGTCGTGTGTGTCAAGGCAAAGCCTAGAGAAGGACAAAACGAGTCATAGAAAGAAAATAAGATGAGAGTCTCAGGCTGCTGTAGCGGAGCCACTCGAGCGGCGCCACTTGGGAAAAAAAAAAAAAAAAAAAAAAAAAGGGGGGGGGGGGGGGGGGGGGGGGGGGGGGGGGGGGGGGGGGGGGGGGGGGGAGGAGAGGGGGGGGGGGGGGGGGGGGGGGGGAAAAGGAGGGGGGGGGGGGGAAGAGGGGGGGGGGGGGGAGAGGAGGGGGGAGCTGAAGTATTTATGTCAGGGGGAATCAGGGGCATAATATGAGGGGGCAATTAATTTAATTAAAGTTGTTCTTGGGCTTTATTAAGACTAAGGTCCCACGTAGCGGGCTCCAGCAAAAAAAAGCGCTGCAACATTGTGGTTTTTCCCGCAGCGCTTTTCACAGAAGGTCCGCAGAGGATTCCCCTGTGGACTTTCTGTTTTTAATACACCTATACAGAAACTGCCAGCGTTTCCATAGGTATAATTGACATGCTGCAATTTCCAAAACCGAAATGGTTTTGGAAATTGCAGTGCTTTTGCTGCACATATTTTTCCGCAATGTGTGGATGGGATTTGCTAAAATGCCATGGTTTTTTCTGTGGGTTTTCGTCACATGGGGCCTCCATCCCATCCCCACTTTGCAGTAAAATATGCGTAAGCGGATACGCTGCGATTTCCAAAACAGTCAGTTTTGGAAATCACAGCATGTCAGTTATACCTACGGAAATGCCAGCAGTTTCCCTATAGATATAATTGAAGCACAAAGTTCCCCCCCCCGTGCTGAACCCCTAGCTACGCCACTGGGAAAAAGAAAAAGCTTATTTGAGTCCCATTGCAAGCAAGCAGGCAGGGCAGGAGCTACAGAGAAGTACCTCCTGCTACATCAGGTCATATTCTTGTTTAGTTTTGCATTTCTATTTAAGGTGTGTGGTGGTCTAGCCACACGAGTCACACCTTGATACCTTGTTTACTCTCTTTCTTGTTGAAAATCAGTGAAAATTACAGTTGAAAAAAAAAAATTCAGACAAGTTTAACATGACCATGACATCAAATTCAGATTTCAGACAATCCCCTAAAACAGATATGAGGATTCCAAAATAAATTCAGGCCATGTGCAGCAGTCCATGTTTTGACATCTCTGGAGTACAGCAAGGGTGGGTTAACAATATCTTTGTTAACCCCTTAGCAACACAGGACGTAATAGTACGTTCTAGCCGCCAGTGTCTTAATGACCATGGACATACTGTATGTCGTCCCGTGTTACCCGTGTGCTCATTATGTGAGTTGGCGACATCGGGAGCGGGTGTTAGCTGTAAATGACAGCTAACACTCTGCTCCATTACCACGGTTGGAGCTAAGCTCTGATTGGGGATTTTAACTCCTTAGATGCCAGGTGAAACATGACTCCAGCATCTAAAGGGTTCTGATGCGCTAATGTCCACCATTGCCCTCACTGCAGCGAGTGGGGGTTGTCTAAGTATTTTCGGCTGCCCAGGGTCACTGGTCAGACCCCACATACCTGGTTTATAATACCGTGTCTGCATAGGCTCACTTCCTCTATACACTGTAATACAGTACACGTGTATTGCAGCAGTGTATTGTACTAAACCAGCAATCAGAGCATCAAAAATGTGTATAAAAAAAAGCCAGTTTTAATCTAGTGTCCATAGGAGGCAGACATGACTCAGGTCTTTCTGCCTCGCATTGTTTTTATTTTATCTTTCTTTTTCAGGTGCAGCTGGGTCTTCAGCATGTACGCCACACTAGTCAAACCCCCCAGTGGGAGCAGTGCTCTAGAAAGAACGCCTCGCTGCTCACCCAATCCCCACTCTCCGCATCGGTGGCTGGATAGCCAGTGACCCCACTCCCATGTGCCAGGTCCTCCGAAGGGGTGACTCTGTGGTGCCTGAAGACGGTGGATGAGGTAAGTACCTGAAGATGAGGCAAGTACCTGAATATTCCCCTTGTCCAATGCTCTGTGGTGGAAACTCTAGAACGACTACCTTTCCAAATTGCCACTCTGTCGGTGACATTAGGCCCCTCCCGGCTCGCCCTCATCGCTCCAGTTCTATCTCCAGGAGCTGTCCTCGCAAGAGGACCAGGAAATCATCCTACAGGTCACTGTCCTCCTCCCCTTCCTCTAGGTCTTCCGAGGATAGGGCCACAGCTCACAGCTCCAATTCAACAAGCGAAACCTTGTCTCCCCCTGCATGGTCTGTTTCTTCTGTGGAGGCCTCTGACTCCGACTTGGAGCATCACCTAGGCACATCTATTTCCACTGCTATGCGGGAGCTCATCCGTTCGGTCAGAGATACCCTACAGATCTCAGAGGACCCAGATCCTGCTTCTCAAGAGGACATCTCCTTCCGCCACAGTCGCCGCCCTCCTCTGTTCTTCCCCAACCATGGGGCGTTTGATCATACCTTGAAGGAACAATAGCTTCTCAAGAACTGTCCCCAGCCTTCCTCTGGAAGTTGGACCTCCTTTTTCCTTCTACAGACCAGTGTGTCTCCAAGTAGTCAGAGCCTCTCGTAGTGGACCCCATGATAGCTAGGCTCTCCCAGGCTACTATTCTGCCTTTAGCAGAGTCTGCCTCTCTCAGCTTGACTCTCTTGCCAAGGTGGCCTTCATTGCGGCTGGCTCCTCCCTGCGGTCTTCCTTCGCTGCTTCTTAAGTCAGCTTGACCTGCATTTCCTGGGCCAAACAGTTCCAGACAGAGCTGTCCCTGCTTAAGAGCTTCTGTCGTCCATTGACATCCGCACTGCTTACCTCCACGTTCCAATTGTGCTGTCCCATCAGCGGTTTCTTCGTTTCCCACTGTGGTCACTTACTCAGTCCATCAGGAGGGCACCAGAAGCCACGTGGCCTTCCAAGAAGCCTCTCATTCTCTTTTTTCAGGCGGAGTGTTCCAGGAGTGGACAATTGGTAGGCAGAATACCTCAGTCAAGAAAGGCTTAACCCAGGCAAGTGATCCTTCATCAGAAGATTTTTCTTCAGTTGTGCTCTTGGTGGGGCACTTCCGACGTCGACTTTTTCGCCTTCCACCTAAATCACAAGCTCCCCTACTACGTGGCCAGGTGCTCCCTCGAGCCATCGCCGTCGATGATGTTGTGATTCCCTTCTGTACCTTTTCCTTCTCCCTTGGGTTCTCTAGAAACTCAGATCCTGGTGGCTCCAGATTGGCCCCACCAGGCTTGGTATTTCATGTCCCTGTTGGTGAATGCTCCTTGGCCTCTTCCTCTGCAGGTCGACCTTTTTTCTCTAGGACCACTGTGCCACTCCACTTTACCTCAGCTGCCTTTACCGGCGTGGCTATTGAAGCCGAGGTTCTGAGGCATTGCGGTTGTTCGGAGCCTGTTATCCAGACCATGCTCAGATCCAGAAACCCGTTTGCACAGATCTATCATCGCATGTGGATGCCTATGTATGGTGGTATGACACTACTGACTTCCATTCACTCTTTTTCTCTGGAACAAGGACTTGGTTTTTCTTCGCTTATGGGGTTTCTGCCCTTTCCATTCTTTTTAAGAAGATCCTGGCCTCCCGTCCTCAGTTGAAGACCTTCCTGCAAGGAGTGGCACACTGTGCTCCTCTCTACCATCCTCCCTTGGAATCATAGGATCTTAATCTCGTCCTTGAGATGCCTCCTTTTTAAGCCTTTGCTTGGAATCTCTGTCTACTTTCCTAGAAGGTTGCCTTCCTGCTGGCCATTACTTCCATACACAGGGTCTCCGATCTGGATGTTCTGTCCCAGAAGCCTCCTTTTCTTGTTCTCCACAAGGACAAGGTTGTCCTTCATCTGCCACCTTCTTTTTTGCCTCTCCATGTGACTGTTCTTTCCTTGAGGGCCATCGGGTCCTCCTGGGCTGTTTGGCATCAGGCTTCCGCCACCCAGGTCTGCAAGGCTGTCACCTGGGCGTCTGTCCACACTTTCACCAAGTTCTACCAGATCTCTTCTGTGGCCTCTGCCGACTTGGGTCGCAAGGTACTGCAAGCAGCTGTGCGGTAGGTTGCTTGCATGGTCATGTACTTCCCACCCTCTGGGACTGCTTTAGGACATCCCATGGTGCTGTGTCCTCCTATGAAATAACCGAGCAACTTGGATTTTTGTACTCACTGTAAAATCCTTTTCTCGTTTTATTCATTGGGGGACACAGATCCCACCCTTGTTTTCATGTTGTTCCTGCCCAGGACTATTTTGGTTCATTTTTGAGGTTCAGGACAAGGTGGTGGTGTTGGATCCATGCTCTTTTTTGCTTATTTGTGTGTCTGTGGAGAGGGTATACCCTGGAGGCCGAGCCAACATCTTTTACTGCTCCTAGTGTCTGATCTATACCTATGGTGCTGTGTCCCCAAATGAATACGAGAAAAAGATTTTACAGTGAGATTATATAAATTCAATTTTCTTATATAAAATTAATTATATTAAAAAAAATTAAATTAAAAACAATACATATTTGGTATCGCCACATCCGTAACAACCCGTACAATAAAACTGAAACATTATTTAACCCCTTCACACATTCTCACGTACCTGTACGTGGGAGAATGTGGTTAGTTACCACATCCCCACGTACAGGTACGTGACGTGATCGAGCGGGCTCAGAAGCAGAACCCGTGCGATCACCGCAACAGCGGGGACCAGTGATAACACCGTTCCCTTCTGCTTAACCCTTAAGATGCCACGGTCAATAGCGACCGCGGCATTTTAAGTGTTTGTTGGCGGCACTGAGTGCCACGGGCAGCATGGGGTGTTAGCTGTCAGTTCCCTTGGATGCTGCGGTCAAACATGAGCTGCTGGGGAAATAATCGGGAGTTTGGTGTTCCCAATGTACACCACACAGCTTATGTATTCACTTTTCACCATCCGCTGTGCATTCACGTCTGGGATACTAATGCTCACTACACCCCTTGATAAATTCTTTGAGGGGTGCAGTTTTCAAAATGGGGTCACTCCTTAGGGGATTCCACTTTACTGGTACTTTGGTGTCCAGATACCAAACATCTAAATATATACTTCAAAAGCCACATAGCGCTCCCTCACATCTGTGCCCTGCTGTGTGACCAAACTGTAGTTTATGCCCGCATGTATGACACTGTTGTACGCAGGATAACGTACTTAATGTCATATGTGGGTATAAACTGCTGTTTGGGCACAGAAGGGAAGGAGCGCTATTTTGGTTTTTCGAGCACAGATTTAGACGGTTTGCTTTTTGGATGCCATGACGCTTTTGCAGAATTGCTGAAACACACCAGTAAAGTGGAATCCCCTGACATGTGACCCCATTTTGGAAACTACACCCCTGAAGGAATTTATCCAGGGGTACAGTGAACATTTTTAACCCCCAAGTGTTGCATTAATTAAGTTTTCAGAAATGAATACGCAGCTGATGATAGGAGAAAATGACAATTTTTCCAGGAATATGTCATTTCAGCGTGTAATATGTTGTGTGTGGCTTGTATCAGAGATGAATGCTCCAAAAGCTATTGTGCCCGGGATACCCGCTTAACAGTTTTAGGAGTGCATGTCTCTGATGACACAAACTAGGCGCAACGTATTGGGCACCGAAATGGCATGTTTATTTAAAAATGTCAATTTTCACTTTGTACATTAATTTTCGAGAGGCACTCTTGGGCTCAAAATGATAATACCCCTTGATAAATTCTTTGAGGGGTGTAGTTTCTAAAATGGGGCCACTCCTTTGGGGTTTCCATTGTACTGGTACTTTAGGGGCTCTGCAAATGCGACATGGCACCTGAAAACTGTTCCAGCTAAATCTGCCCTCCAAAAGCCAAATAGCGCTCTTTCCTTTCCAAGCCCCACCATGTACCCATACAGCAGTTTCCAACCACAGATTGGGGGGGGGGGGGTATTTTGCAGTGTTCAGGAGAAATTGTGTAAAACTTTGGGGAACTTTTTCTCCTTTATCCTCTTGTGAAATAAAAAAAAAATTGGGACTAAATTGATGATTTGTTAGAAAAAAAAAGTAATTTTTCATTTTCAAGTCCCATTGTTAATAAAATATGTGAAACAGATGTAGGGCCAAACTGCTCACTATATCCCTTGATATGTTCTGTGAGGGGTGGAGTTTCCAAAACAAGGTCACTTTTTGGGGTTTCCATTGTATTGTTACTTTAGGGGCTCTGTAAATGCGACATGGCACCCAAAAACTATTCCAGCAAAATCTGCCCTCCATAAGCCAAATAGCGCTCTTTCCATTCCAAGCCCCACCCTGTACCCATATAGCAGATTATGGCCACATATGGGGTATTGCCGTGTCCAGGAGAAATTGTTTAACAACCTTTGGGGAGCTTTTTCTCTTTTAACCCCTTGAGAAAATGAAAATTTTGGGGATAAAGTGACATTTTAGTAATTTTTTTTATTTACACATCCCAATGTTAATAAAATCTGTGAAAAGGCTTTTGGGTCAAAATGCTCGCTATACCTCTTGATAAATTCTGAGAGGGGTGTGGTTTCCTAAATGGTGTCACTTTTAGGGGGTTTCCATTGTATTGGTACTCTAGGGGCTCTGCTAATGAGACATGGCACCTGAAAACTATTCCAGCAAAATCTGCTTTTCAAATGTCCAGTGTCACTCCTTCCCTTACGTACGCTGCCCTGTGCCCAAAACATCAGTTTACACTCATGTGTGGGTTATTTCTGTGCTCGGGAGAAATTTCATAACAATGCATTTTCTCCTTTAACCCTTTGTGAGTGTTAATTTTAGAGCTAAATGAATATATTATTGAAAAAAAAAAGTCTAAATAATCACCACCATATTGTTTTAATCCTCGTGAAATGCTTAAAGGGTTAACAAACTTCCCAAATGCTGTTTTGAATTATATGAGGGGTGCAGTTTTGAAAATTTGGTGATTCATGGGATCTAATATATAGGCCTTTATAATCCTCTTCAGAGCTGAAGTGGTTCCTAAAAAATTAGTTTGAGAAATGTTCTTGCAAATCTGGAAAATCAAACTTACACTTGTAAGCTTTATAATGTCCAAAATAAAATAAATGACAATTAAAAGATGCCAAGATATAGCAGAGATATGGTAGATAATATTTATTAACTTAAGTGGTTTGATTGTTTGAAAAGCAGAGCATGTCACATTTTGAAATTGCGATTTTTTTTTTCCAAATTTCCATGAAATTTCCTATTTTTTTTTTTTTTATAAATACAAAAATATTAATGTTTACCACTAACATGAAGTACAATGTCTCACGAAAAAAAGTCTCAAAATCACTTGTGCAAGTTAAAGCGTCTTAAAGTTATTGCCATATAAAGTGACACATGTCAGTTTTGAAAAATGAGGCCTGGTTCTTAAAGCACTTTTGGGTCCCGTCCTGAAGGGGTTAACCTGCACAATAAAATATCGGGGGGGGAAAAAAAAAAAAAAAAAAAAGTTGGAAGTAATGATTTTTTGCCATCTCGCCTTACAAAATGTGCTGTAAAAAGTGATCCAAAAGTCAACAGTACCAATAAAGCAAAAAAATAAATAAATAAAAATAAATAAATCGCTGTAATCACACTGACTTCCAGAGTAAAGGTAACATTACTTATGCCCCACGCTGCATGGCAAAAAATTTAAGATAAAATGCAATGCCACAATTGATTTTTTTTTTTTTTTAACCCCTTCAGGTCTGAGCCCAAAAGTGGATTAAGGGCCAGGACTCATTTTTCAAAACTGACATGTCACTTTATATGGCAATAACTAAGACGCTTTAACAGCGCCGATTGGAGGTTAAGGAGCAGGTTGTTAGCTGTCAGTTACAGCTAACACCCTCTCCCAGTGTCGCTAGCAAACACTTAAAGTGCCGCAGTTGCTATTGACCACGGCATCTTAAGGGTTAAACAGCGGGGATCAGTGTTATCACTGGTCCCCACTGTTGCAGCGGGAGCCTGGCTGTCAAATACAGCCGGGCTCCCATGGTGATCGCACGGGCTCTGCTTCTAAGCCCACTCGATCACTGTCACGTACCTGTACGTGGGGATGCGGTAACTAATCACATTCTCCCACGTACATGTACGTGAGAATGCATGAATGGGTTAAATCCAAAGTTACAAAATGCGTCTCATCCCACAAAAAACAAGTCCTCATATGGCTACATCACCAGAAAAAAAAAATAAAAAATCATAGCTTGTACAATGTGAAGACAAAATCCCCAAAAATCGCTTGATCAGTAGAACAAAACTGGCTGTGGCAGGAAAGGATTATATCAACTGTGCGAGCGTATATCAGGGTACACCCCAGATTTATAGCTTGAGAGGGAAAATAGACCAGAAGTGCTCACTAAACCCACTGATAAATTCTATGAGAGGTGCAGTTTTCCAAATGGGGTCACTCTAAGGTATTCCATTTTACTGGTACCTTCGAGGCTCTGCAAACATGACATGGCATCCAGATACATCAAACATCTAAATCTTCACTTAAAGCCACATAGCGCTCCTTCCCTTTTGGGCCTTCCAGAGGGCAGCAATTGGGAAAACATGACTGTGCGCCTGTGCACTTTAGATGCTGTGGTTGTGTTTAACCAGTGTTGGCACCGATTGCAGCTGTTAGCGGAGGATGACGGCTGTATGCCGGCATCCTCCATGTATATTGTCACAGAATATATCAGAATAACTTAACTTTAATGAAGTGCTGCAAATAATTTAATTTATGTATATAATGTAGGGAATAGATATATAAACACTGGGATGATAAATACGATTTTGTATATGAATAAACATACAACTTTATATATGAATGTATAGCCGAATACCGTTATCTGATGCAATTGTCTGATGAGTTATGCTCATAAAATGTTATGTATTATTTTGAACCAACAGACTGATCAAGGCTTCATAGCTGAAAATGTTAACGATGCTGTATGGCCTTATTAACTTGAGAATTTGCAATTAAATTATTGCTTCAACTCATTACTGGAGTGCTTGAATTCATTCTTAACTGGATTAAGGGTTGGTACCCAGCACCCACAGAATAACCTGAACAGAGTGCCGCATACAAGTTGCAATCTTACAGTGATGCACCCTGTGCATCCCCCCCAGCGAGCTCCCTCCAGCAAACCCCTAAATTACCCAGTTCATGTAAAAGGAAGTGCATGTATTTAAAAGGAAAAAAAAAAAAAAAATCCCCACATCAATAGTCATTAACCCCATCATGTCCTTCACATTAACTCTTATGTGAGGAGCACAGCAGTTAAGTGAAGCATATGGGAGGACTAATAAAAGTACCTCCATGACTGAGATGTGTGTCTTCCATTTAGTAGCCATGATGAGGTTTATTGCCATTAACATGAGGCACATGTAGTTACTAAATTGTAAGGGTGCTTCTGAGGCTACATTCAGACTAAGTGCAAAATGATCATGAAAAATGTCCATTTTTCACAGCAGTCTTGCACCATTTTTTACAGATCCCCATACATTAGTGTGTATGGAGAGATCCGTGCAAATGGACATAAATAGGATAACTTATAGTTTGACAACCCATTAAAACAGACCACCTAAATAATGGTCATGTCAATACCCAACATTGATTTTAATGCTGCCATGTGACATCTGTTTTTAAGAAAAAAAAAAAAAAAAAAAAAGTCAGTCATTATGGTGATGCAAATGTAGCTTTAGGGTGGTGATGACATATGTACCTGGCTGCTTGAGTTTTCACTTTGGTGTAGAGTGTGACACCAATTACTGACTGTTTTTGCTGTTACTGTGCAGTCAGTAATTGATTAAATTTCAACTGTGTGTTTCACTTAGATACATGAATGCAGTGGCAGCCCAGGGACCCTATGCAGGTACATATCAGATGTTACCTTGCTGTGTTCCCAGCTGCATGAATTTACCACACTAAAGGGCTGCATATGTTGTCATTACATCTAATGGAAAATTACAGGTGCATCCTGGCAAAAAGCAGAAAACTCGTGTGGCAACACCCCTTTGTTGTGGTTTGTTACAATACTTTAATGTAGGAGTCAATCTATGGCACACAAAGTACCTCATCTTTTATTTTAATGTAGTAGACATGCCATACAAAAATGGTTGCTGACCCCTGCACTATCTTTCCTCGTTTATGCAAGTATAATGCAATCAGAGCCTCCAACTCTTCTCAAGCAGCCAAATAGTGTGTGCTGCAAGCATGACAAGTTAGTAAGGAGATACAGCAGAAAGTGAGTGCATACAAGTGCAGTCATAAGTTGGAAATAAACAAACAAGATACACAAAACTCTTTATTCTAGCACTATTTTAACAGCTATAAAAATCTCTTTTAAACAGTTTTTCAAAGTTTCAGATATGCCCCAAAAATACAATGGACTATTTTATTGGCCTGCTGGAAAAGCACTACTATAGTTAAACCTGAGACATGTGGCCAACATCCCTTAATTTTATTATATATACACACACACACACATATATATATATATATATATATATATATATATATATATATATATATACACACACACACATACATATACACATACATACACACTTCACTCAGAGTCACTACATTCTCCCAACAAGATTTCAACTTCCTCAGGAAAGCCCAATCCAATCTCAAATCGATCTTCAATAAGTGCCAGGGTTAGAGCACAGTGCAGAAGGTCAATATCTTCCTCTTCGCTGAAGTCTTCTTCGTAAATTCCTACCAGCTGAGAATAAGACTGAGAGACATATTAAAAGTCTGCTGTGTCAAATACAGAATTTAAAGGCAGTCTAGTTTTTCATACCCCTCTCCATTCCATCTGTCTGTGGGCTGTATCTGGTACTGCAGTTCATTTCTACATTTAGTGATTGGGAATACAGCAATACTAGACAGACCACAACAGGTTTGACATTCTGTAGGAGAGGTAGTCGGTTCAGGAACGTACTGAATTTACATTTATTTTATAAAACACCTAAATGTGTTTATGACTTAAAGCACCATATAATATAAACACTGATCATTTAACATGGGGGTGCATGGGGAACCTGCCAGTTCTCTGCTTCCTAGTACCTCCTGTCCATGACTCACTTTCACTGACTGCTGAAACTTGACCCTTTTCACTGCAACTCAGCTGACAGCAGAAGAGAATTTGAGGAGGATGGTTGAATATAGCAGACAAGTAAATGTTGAGGGTACAGAAAACCTGAATACACGAGAAGATGGCAAGCCAGGAAAAGTGGGAAATGCAGAAGGTCATTGAATCATGAGGTTATTAGAGGGAGACTATAGGCAAGTGGATCGGAGCCAACAAAAGCAGCACATTGGAGATCCAGACATGATCATTGCCCTGCCACATTTGCAAGCTACTGTATGTTCCCATCTTACAACCACAAACTTAAAATCTGAATAAAATACATTTAAGTGATAGACCAAAACAAAGTAGCACACAATTGTGAAGTGGAAAGAAAATGATACACGGTTTTCAAAATGTTAATCAAATAAAAATCTGAAAAGTGTGATGTTCAAAAGTATTCAGTCCCCTGTACTCTGATACCCCTAAAAATCCAGTGCAATCAACTGCCTTCAGAAGTCACTTAGTTAATAGACTCCAGCTGTGTGTAATTTAGTCTCAGTATAAATACCTTTCTTGTGAAGGCCTCAGTGGATTGTTAGAGAACACTAGTAAACAAACAGCATCGTGAAGACCAAGGAACTCAGCAGACAGGTCAGAGATAAAGTTGTGGAGAAGTTTAAAGCAGGCATATCCCAAGCTTTGAGCATCCCAAGAAGCACTATTAAATACATCAATAAATGGAAAAGTATTCTACAACTGCAAACCTACCAAGACATGGCCATACAGCTAAATCCATGGTCACTCTGGAGGAGCTGCAGAAATCCACAGCTCAGGTGGGATAATCTGTCCACAGGACAACCAAGTTGTGAACTCCACAAATCTGACCTTTATGGAACAGTGGCAAGAAGAAAACCATCGTTGAAAGACATAAGTGCAGTTTGCCACAAGCCATATAGTGGTCACATCCAACATGTGAAGAAGGTGCTCTTGTCAGATGAGACCAAAGTTAAACTTTTTGACCTAAATGCAAAGCGCTATGTGTGGTGGAAAAGTAACACTGCTCATCACCCTGAACACACCATCCCCACTGTGAAACATGGTGGTGGCAGCATCATGCTGTAAGGATGCTTTTCTTCAGTAGGGACAGGGAAGCTGGTCAGTGTTGATGGGAAGATGGATGAAGCTAAATACAGGGCAATCCTGGAAGAAAACCTGTTGGAGGCTGCAAAAGCCTTGAGACTGGGAAGGAGATTCACCTTCCAGCAAGACAATGAACCTAAACATACAGCCAGAGCTACAGTGGAATTGTTTAGATCAAAGAATATTAATGTGTTAGAATGGCCCAATAAAAGTCCAGACCTAAATCCCATTGAGCATCTGTGGCAAGACATGAAAATTGCTGTTCACAGACGCTCTCCATCCAATCTGGCTGAGCTTGAGCAAAGAAGAATGGGCAAAAATCTCAGTCTCTAGATATGCAAAGCTGGTAGAGACATACCCTGAAAGACTTCAGTGAAAGGTGGCTCTACAATTACAGCTGCAAAAGTACTGATATAGGGGGACTAAATACTTTTGAACATCACACTTTTCAGATTATTTGATTAACATTTTGAAAACCATGTATCATTTCCACTTCACAATTATCTGCTGCTTTGTGTTGGTCCATCGCTTAAAATCTCAAAATACATTTAAGTTTGTAGTTATAAGGTGACAAAACGAACAAGTTCAAAGGGTATGAATACTATTGCAAACCACTAAGTACTGTGATGTTTCTCTGCAGATGAAGGCTTTAGGGATGGTGTTGCAATGATACAACAACAGTCACATTATCTGAATTCCTGTGATGGAGGAGTAAGGAATTTTGTTTTGTTTTAAAAGCCCATTATTAAGAGGAATGTTTTTACTTTGGACATGGGGAAACATATGACCACAGTATGAATCACTGCTCTTGAACTGCAGTTCAGATCACAGCCCAGACATGGGCCCACATTTACAGTGTGAGTTTAGACAGGTAAACTGAACACACCAGATTTGTCACATCTGTTTATGCTAAATGATCAATTTGGTGCAGCATTAGGCTTTACCACTTTTACATTCATTTTGCAGATACATTTAATAAATGCAACAGATGGCCATCTTAACATAGAAATCAATGTCAGTATGCCATACAATGCTTAAGTTCTTGTAAATCCAAAAATGGATTAAAAAAAAAAAATAAATTGATCTATATAAATGGATGGCCATTAGCCTACTGTACACGTTAAATGTATCTGCTAAACTGATGTAAAAATGAACTGATGTGATCTAAATAGAGCCTCATTGTATAGTCTTTGTTTGTACCATCTTTTGGCTTATGTTTGAAGCAATTTCCGCTACACCTTTCCCTGTCACTGTCTAGATAGCAAAAAGCTTTGTCCTCCATCATGTGTTCTATAACACGTCAGTTTTACCAGCATCTGTCCTGGTTGCAGATATTCTGTTCGTTTCAGTACCGAGATCACTGTTAAGGGGAGCATGTGGCCAGCCCCTCTAACAATACAAGTGTACTGCCAGGGTAGTTCCTCACCGCTGAGCGATGAAGCTGAGCAGTGAGATCAGACCCTTTGAGTTCAATGATAGTTCTGAAAAACGAGCTACTGAAAGATACTCGAACAAGGACAGATACTGGTATAGTTGATACTGCTGCAAAGCTAACCGTGCACTATTTCAGACATGATGTTGAAGGACATGAAAGTTCCTCTTTAATAACAGTTATACTTACCAATGCAGAGGCGCTAGCCCTTCGTTGATCTTTCCTCTTTCTCCTTCGGTGACCATGTGGCAAGTCATGAAGATAGATGCATTCAGATTTAAAAGGGCAGTACCCATTACTCCTAAGGAAGAACCGGCAGCGGATCTTACTGCAGGGTAAAGATAATAAGTAATGTTTATTTGCCTTCAGGCTCTAGTCACATTTAGTTTGAATCTTTTTGGAGACAGGTTTAGAATTTCCTATACCACTACATAGGCATGTGTTATTTACAAGACTCCATAGTAAAAACAGTTAGTTAACACCTTTGTTATTCCAAGGCATATGCTGAATGTACTTTCAATTGTGTGACAAGAACTTCCTCTAAGGCTACATGCACAGTTCGATGAGCAATGGAACAGATGACTTACCATGCCTTCCACTTTAGAGAGGCTAGCATGCAAAACAGACAGGATTAGGACATGTCCTGAGTTTTGCTTTCAGTCTCACTAGCCCTCCACACAGACATGTCAAACAGTTTGTGTATGGTGCCATAGAACAGAAGGGGTCAGTGTGCCATGTGCATGTAGCCTGAAATTGAATGCTAAAACATTGACAAGACAACTCAACCTTTAACAGCCATTTGTACATTTCTTCTACCACACAAGACTAAGTCTACTTACCCAGTCTTTGCTTTGAAATCCTCAATCAACTGTAGTTTCTCATCAGAGTCTCCAATCCAGTATTTATGTGGGATAAAGTAACTTGACTTCACACGGCACTGAGGGCAACCCCTTTTGGAGTAAAGAGCATTTGTAAAAGAAAAAAAAAAAAAGCAATTTACTTTAAAATTCGAGTGTCCCCCACTTTGCAAAGGAATCTCAGCAGTATTTATCTGTTAACACTTACTTTATAATCTCATTCTGAAAGTCCCGAGTCTTTCTCCAGCGTTTAATACAGCCAACACAATATGCATGGCTGCAGTTTGGCAAAATTCCAAATATTCTCTCTTCTTCCATTTGTTTATCATATACTTTGTCCATGCAGATTCCACAAACTACATCTCTGCTACGTTCATACTGAAGGCTGGAATCCTCCTACAGTAAGGAAAAGCTATTAGTTATCTACACATACATTGCAGTTACAATAGTTACTGTACTAACCATTTTAGAATGAAGTATTTTCAAAGAGGTTCTGTGGTTTGTTGAATGATGGAATTCTGTTTCCTTTGATTTATCCATTAGGACTGGACTAGAGACAGATCTCACAAGACCTAAAGAGAAAACATTTCTTTAATTAACCCTTTACTGAGTAGTCTCTTCTAGGCCTGGCTGACCAAGCCATTTTCTATCAATGTAGCTGTAAGAGGGCATTTTTTTTTTTATTACTAAAAACCTTTTGTAAAAGCACTTTCCAAGACCCATGACTTAGAAAGTGATGGGTCTTGTTAACAGATTTGTACAAGGGCTTATTTTTTGCAGAAAAAAAACTGACATTTTTATAGAAGCCATTTTGGCAGAAAATAACGCTTTTTATAACACTTGGTGGGAGACAAAAAAAACAAAAAGAAACAAAGCAGCAATTTGACTCTTTTCTAATGCATGCAGGTAACATTCTAGTTGTATTACTTGGGTCCTTACAGACATGGCAATACCCAATGTGTGTATATTTTTTTTTATGTTTTATTTAAACACTGAGATGGGGGAATTTAAGTGTTTAATTAGATTATAATTATAGAAATATACACACACACACACACACACACACACACACACACAGTATTTTTCGGACTAGAAGACGCACCCAGGTTTTAGAGGCGGAAAATAGGGAAGAAAAATTTGAAGCAAAAAAAATGGTAAAATATTTAATATATAGGAGTTGTCGATTTTTAACAGCTGCAAGGCCACATTGACAGGTGGCCCTGCAGCTGTACAGGGATGCATAGGGCGTTTTTTTTGCAGGGTCAGATGTACTTTTTTAGTTATACCTTTTTGGGGAATGTCTATTGCTTTGATCACTTTTTATTCAAATCAAAAGCGAAACAGCAAAAAAAAAAAAAAAAAAAAACCCGTTCAGCACTATTTTTTTTCTGGCTACGACTCTCTACAGGAAAAAAAAATTTTCATGAAAGTTTATAGACTGGGCTAGGATGTCAGAGCCAGCAAGGACTTCCGCTGCAAGAAAACAGTGGAGTAGTGTGAACCGAGAGCAAGGCAGGGGGTTTGGGCCCCGCAACCAGAAAAGGACGCCCACGGGGGGGTTCAAAAAAAAAAAAAATATATATTAATATTAAAAAAAGGGGGGTTAGAGGGGGAAAAGGGGGGGGGGAGAAAAAAAAAAAAAATTTTTTATGTTGAATAAATTTTAGGGGGGTTTTTTGTTTTTTTTTTTTTTTTTTCTCTTTTTTTTTTTTGTGTGTGGGGTGTGTATATAATATATATAAAAAATTTTCTCTTTGTGTGGCTTTTTTTTTTTTTGGGTGTGCCCCCTTCTTTGGGGGGGGGGGGGGGGGGGGGGGTGGTGGGGGGGGGGGGGGGGGGGGGGGGGGGGGGGTGGTTTTTTTTTTTGGTGGGGGCTTCTCTTTTGGGGGTTGTGGGGGGGGTGGGGGGGGGGGGTTTTGTTTTGGAGGGGGGGGGGAAAAGGGGTGGTATAGTATAAGAAAAGGGGATTCTCGTCGGAGGGGGGGGGGGGGGGTGGGGGGTTACTGAGCTGGGATGTAAAGCGGGATTTAGCAGGTGCCGTCCAGTACATCAACAGCACTGCGAGTCTCTATCTGTGGTATCCATATACACAGTCACAATGTCAGTCTCACTGATCAGCCACTGAGCACAGTTCCTTTCACGTGGACTCACTAGTCCTGTTGTCTCTTTACACTCTGTTTGTCTCTGGACCAAGATACAGCTTAGCTGTACAGAAAAATCTCCACACCAGTTCAATACAACACTTGCTAAGATGGCTGCTGCTCTCTGTCTCGTCACTTCCTGCTGCTCTGCTCACACTCTGTCTGCAGAACAGGCAGGCTGACATAAAAGGGGGGGGGGGTCTCACTCCAGCATCATGTCACAATTACAATGGCTGCTGTCTTAAAGGAACAGAATCACAGAAATACATTCAACATTAACAGTTTATACAGACAAATGAAGCTTAAGACAACATTGGCTGTCTCTTACATATTCCCCCCCACTTTAAGATTGGCAGTCCCTGCCTATGACTGTATATCCAGAGGGTTGTACTTTTATGCACAGGGTGGTAGTATACCGATGTATGGCAGGCCAAACAAACTCATCCTGCGCATACCGAACAGGGGGAATACCAGCATTTGGCCTAGTGGTCCGTCTGAGGACCGGTGGTATAATATGGGGTGCTGCAGCTGTGGGCTGAGAAGGACCAGCGGATTCCACACCAGAGGGGGCACAGGCCGGAAATACAGTAGTCACAGGTGGAACATCCCCAGGAGCAGGGATCGGCCAACAATCATCCTCCTCGTCGGAGGCCCATTCCGCACCTCCATTCTCTGACTGTGGGAGCTCATTCACATTGGCAGGCCCATCGTGATTTGTCCCTTCAGAATGACACAGGCGCAACATATTTCGGTGAAGTACTCGAACACAATCAGTTCCTTCTTTCTGGACCTGGTACACTGGCCCATTCGCATACTTGCGGCCAACAACACGATACGGCAAAGCCTCCCATCTGCTTTCCAATTTCCCTTGGGGTTTCTTGACACGAACTAGCACCAGGTCGCCTGGTTGCAATGGTGCTTCTTGCACTGGGGTCTTATCAGGATGGGGATGTTCTTGCAGGCGCTGCCGCACCAATCGATGGATCGTCTCAAGTCTCTGCCGATGCGCCCGCACCCAAGAGGTTGGATCCCTCGGAGGGAACCCATCCACATCATTCAACTGTAATTCTCCTATACTTCGCCCAGACCGCCCAAAGAGAAGTGTATAAGGAGAGTACCCCGTTGTAGAATGGACCTGATTGTTATAGGCCCACGCCATTTCAGACAAGAACTGAGGCCACTGTAACTTCTTGTCTTCCTCCAGAGTCCGCAGCATCTGTAGCAGAGTTCTGTTGAATCTTTCACAGGCCCCATTTCCCTGAGGGTGGTATGGAGTCGTGTGCGACTTCTTTATCCCGTAGATACGTTGAACTTCTTTCATTACGTGTCCCTCAAAGCAGGCGCCCTGGTCGGAGTGGATGCGTTGGGGGCACCCATATACTCGAATGAAATCTTGGCACAGAGCACGAGCTACTGACTCAGCTGTCTGGTCCTTGGTGGCGGTTACCACCGCAAATTTGGTGAAGTGATCCACCATTACGAGGCAATACTGGTGTCCGCTATTGGATGGGCCCACCATTAGATAGTCTATCATGACGATTTCTAAAGGTTCCTGGGTCACGATGGTTTGCAGGGGAGCTCTCTGTTCTATTGCCTTATGGATCTCACAAGTTCGACAGCTGCGGCATACTTCTTCGACCATTTGACGAAGACCAGGGCAGTAAATCAGTCGCTGTAACCAACGAAAGGTCTTCTCATGACCAAAATGTCCATTCTTATTATGAGCCTCAACTGCCAAGGAGCGAGCCAGTTCACTAGGCACCACAATTTGGTATCGAATGTCGATCTCAGAAGGTAAATAGACCTTTCGGCATAGCACTCCATTTTTCATCTCCAACTTTTCCCACTGACTCAAAACAGATAATATCTCACGTGTCAGTCGTTCTCTTTCCTCTCTACAGGGCTTCTGGCCTTTCTCAACACACTTGATCATCTGCGCCAGCCCCTCATGGGTCTGTTGTATCTGTGCCCATTCCTGTCGTGAGGGACCAAAGAAAGGAGCCATTTCAGTCCCCTCCATCTCAAACTGATTAGTGGCGGTCAAGGCCTGTGAAAATCTGCTGAAATCGGGCACCTCCACATGCTCCAACTCATGATCCACGTCTTCTGTGGGGGTCTGGGCAGTTACCCTAGAAAGTCCGTCAGCATTCTGGTTCTCTGTCTTGGACCGATACTTAATGCGGTAATTGAATGTAGACATTCGGGCTATCCACCTCTGCTCTAACGCCCCGAGCTTGGCATTTTCCAGGTGAGCTAGTGGGTTGTTGTCAGTCAGTACTAAAACTTCAGCACCGGTCAAATATTCAGAGAATTTCTCGGTCATGGCCCATACCAGTGCCAACAGCTCCAATTTAAATGAACTATAATTCTCGGGGTTTCTTTCAGAATCTCTCAAAGACCGGCTGCCGTACGCTATGACCCTCTCCTGGCCATCCTGAAGCTGGGAAAGCACTGCTCCAAGACCATACAGGCTTGCATCTGTATATAGCTGGAACGGCAAGTGGTAATCAGCATATGCCAAGATTGGGGCTGTTGTCAGTGCATCCTTCAATGCCTGAAAGGCTTGTTCCTGTTCAGGTCCCCACTTCACGGACCGGTTCTTTGGACCACCGGATGTGCCTCGTAGGAGAGCATTAAGTGGTGCTGCTACCTTGGCGAAATCCTTAATAAACCGTCGATAGTAACCGGCTACTCCAAGGAACGCCCTCACTTCTCGCAGGGTAGTTGGTATCGGCCAATCTTGAACAGCCGCTATCTTGTCTCTTGATGGTCTCACCCCTTCTCCTGATACGCGGTGACCCAAGTAATCAATTTCAGATTGGAACAACCGACATTTACTGGGTTTCAATTTGAGCCCATGTTCCCGCAATCTTCGAAATACTTGCCCCAACTGGTGGAGATGGTCTTCAAAGGTCGCAGAATACACTATAATGTCATCCAAGTAGATGAGAGTGAACTCAAAGTTGAAGTCACAGAGACATTTCTCCATCAACCGCTGAAACGTTCCGGGTGCATTTGTCAACCCGAAGGGCATCCGGTTAAATTCGTATAGTCCCATGGGCAAGATGAATGCCGTCTTCTCCTTGTCTTTTGTGGCCATCGGCACCTGCCAATACCCACTAGCCAGATCTAGTGAGGAGAAGTACCGGGCTCTCCCTAGCGCTGAGAGGGACTCCTCAATCCGTGGCAAGGGGTAGGAATCTCGTACGGTGCAAGCGTTTAACTTGCGATAGTCTACGCAAAATCGGATGGACCCATCTTTTTTTCTTACTAACACCACAGGAGCCGCCCAGGGACTCTGGCTTTCTTGAATGATCCCACCCTGTAGCATCTTAGCTAACAGTTCTTTCACTTCCTGATACAACTGTGGAGGAATTTGTCGGTAGCGCTCTCTAATTGGAGGGGTGTCTCCTGTGGGAATCTCATGGTAGATCCCTGTGGTACATCCAAAATCTTCAGCATACCGTGCAAAGGTGGCTTGGTTCTCCCACAACAGCTCATCTACCTTCTGCACCCATTCCAGAGAACATGAACTTACATCCATCTTCATCTGTTCTCGAATTGCACAGCCATTCCATTCAGAGGTGGGTTCCTCATCTTCTCCCATGGACACAGTTACGGTCCACTCATCCCTTTCAGTCGGCTTCAGCTGCATTGGAGTTACTTTCCTTACTTCCTCCGGAGTCACATAGATGTTAGCCAGCAGCCTCCCTGGGGTCAGGTCCACACTCTGGTCCTGAGTGTTTACACATCGAAGTGGTACTCTTCCATTGCGAACTATTGCCAAGGAACGGGCCACTAGCGGATCAACACCTCCTTCGGCTGCCTGCAGTGGTTCTACCAACACAGCTATGCCCTCTAGTTTCCGACAGGTGCCTACGGGCATGGACACTATTGTCTCCCGACTGGGTGGCAGTGTAACTTTTGTATGCAAAGGAACTGAAATTCGAGCCAGAGGACGCTGTGCATCTGAACTTTTCTGTAAGCCACATGTCCGGATCAGCCGCTGGAAAGCTGTTTGAGTAGGCCGATGGGTGGTGGTTTCTTTCCAATAACCGTGACCTTTCTTTTCAAAGAGGATCTGATCTAATTCTTTTAACACATTCATCCCCAAAATGACAGGGACCTTTACTTCATGTGACTCCTGTACCACCACAATGCCTTTCCTACCTAGATCTTGGCCACATACCCGGACATTCATCCAGGCCACTCCCACGACCGGAACTGGTAACTGGTTAGCTGCGACCACTCGTACGAATGTATGGGGATCATATTTCACATGTTGCCGGAAGTACCGTTCATAACAGTCTCTACTCAAGGTCGTTACTTGGGAACCCGTGTCAATCATCCCGGTAACCGGAATACCCTCCATTTCCACCTGTATGACAGGACTTGCAGCGATCAGGTCATCATCAGGGCATTCTCCCCACATAGTCTCCTTGTCAGTCTCCCCTACTACACGCCCTTCAGCAGCAGGGGACTTCAGTTTAACGGCGGTCTCTCATAAGTTTGTCGCTGCTCTGGACATCTAGCAGCAACGTGGCCCATCCGTCCACACTCCCAGCAGCGTATCCCCCGTCGTTCTGGCCATCTGTTTGGGCCCCTTCGGTAAGCCCCTTCGATTTCTCCTGAGCACTGCACTAAATGATTTGGACCCCTTCGGTAGGTCCTATCCTCACCCCTCCAGCGGGGTGGTGGGTGATTCTGACTTGCTGGGTGTGGATGGCTCACCCTTTCATCTCCAGTCTTCTGGAAGTCTGCAATTTTCATAGACTGCTCATCACAACGAGTGTGCAAGTGTTCCATTTGTTCTTGCAGTTTCTGCATTACTGTGAGAATTTCTTTAACCGTCCCTTTTTCTACTGTCTCTGAGCCAGAACTAGCCCCCTGTGACAAAGTAACTCCAACTGCGGTCTGCGGCCTCGGGACCATACTATTGGCACGGGAGATGGCCTCTACCTGTACATCATGGAATTTAGCATCAGTCTCTCGTCGTATAAAATCCTGCATAGTCACAGTTAAACTGCCGTCACGTATCCCCAGGACAAACTGGTCACGGAGAGTCCGATCAGGGTTACAGAAGGCTGGCGAGCCCCCTCTTTCCTTCCTTTGAATATCTCGGAGCAGTTCTTGTAGGGCATTTGCATATTGGGGAAGGCTTTCATTCTCCTGTTGTACCCTCTGGAAGAACCGAGCCTGCAGAGACCCCAGCAATGCAGTTTCTCCACAGATGGTTTCTAGAATCTGGACTACTTGCTCAAATGTCTGCCTTTGTTCAAATGGCCTCAGTATCACCGTGGTCTTAGCATCCCCTTGTAATGTCAATATTGCTAGCTCTACTAGTACTTCTGGTGCGGTCTGGTACATTCGCTGTATCATTCGTATCTGTTCCACCCACATACTCACTGACATATTATTGCCATCAAATTTAGCTAACTGACTCATTATAGCCCCTGCTGGCATTCTTCCTCCAGCACCATTCTCCCGAACGGGTGCATCACCGTCCATTCTGGTAAGCGGATCCTGCCGACTACGCCAATTTGTGAACCGAGAGCAAGGCAGGTGGTTTGGACTCCGCAACCAGAAATGAACGCACACGTGGTAGTTCAAGAAAAAAAATATATATTTACTATAAGTTAATAAAGGCTAGTTAAAGGTAAAATGACAGGGCTAAAGACAAGCAAAATATACTATATAGCATGAACAATTTCAAGGCAAATTCTGCAATGGTTTCTACTTTTACTCTGTCCACTTCTGCAGTATGGACACTGAATGAACAATATACTCAAAACTATCCCTAACTGACCCTGACTTCACATTTGGGTGCACCCCCCTTTTCCCCAGTGGTCCAGGTGGACCGCTTACAGTCCGTAGAAGCGCGCGGTGGGGCCCAAAGTCGGTCCTTTCTTTTATAGTGAAGCGTCCTCTCCTCACGGTTATCAGGATCTTGGGAGAAATGAAGTCCTCTTTAACAGACAGGGAAACCAACTGAATGCAATGTAATCCAACAGCAGATTCCACTCAGCACACTGACAGTCCTGCCGAATCCATACACTGAGCTGGGATGTAAAGCGGGATTTAGCAGGTGCCGTCCAGTACATCAACAGCACTGCGAGTCTCTATCTGTGGTATCCATATACACAGTCACAATGTCAGTCTCACTGATCAGCCACTGAGCACAGTTCCTTTCACGTGGACTCACTAGTCCTGTTGTCTCTTTACACTCTGTTTGTCTCTGGACCAAGATACAGCTTAGCTGTACAGAAAAATCTCCACACCAGTTCAATACAACACTTGCTAAGATGGCTGCTGCTCTCTGTCTCGTCACTTCCTGCTGCTCTGCTCACACTCTGTCTGCAGAACAGGCAGGCTGACATAAAAGGGGGGGGGCCCCCCCCCCCACCCCCCCAAAAAAACGGGGGCGGGGGTCTTGAAGGGGAAGAAAGCAAGAAAATTAATTAAAATTTATTGTTTTTACAGAAAAAAGGGGTTTAAGACAACAGGGGGCGTCTTTTTCCTGGGGGGGCGGCGGGGGGGGGGGGGGGGGGGGGCCCCGGGCGTTTCTCCCCCCCCCCCCCCCCCTTTTAAATAAAAAAAAATTATATTTTTTTTTTTCTCTCTATTTTATATTTTTTCTTTCCCTCTCCCCCCCCCCTTCTCTCGTTGTTTTTTTTGCCGCTGCTCCTTTGTTCGTTTTTTTTTTTTTTTTTTTCTCCTTCCCCCCCCCTTCTTTGTGTTCTTTGGCGTTTTGTATTTTTTATAATTTTTAAATTTGGAGGTGGGGGGGAGGGAGGGGGAGGGGAGAGGAGAGAAGGGGGGGGAGAAAACCCCCCCCCTCCCCCCCCCCCCCCCCCCAAACCCCCACATTACAGAGCTTAAATAGCATATCAACCACCAAAATTAACTGTTTGTTGCTTGGGAATGGTGGGGTCTAGAAAAAAAAAAAAAAAAAAAAAAAGTTTCAACTGTGCTGCAATCAGTCAAGCAGTGCCTATTAAATATTAAGAACTTGAATTGGTGGAGGTGGTGAAAGGTCCTCTTTAAGCTGGAGACTTATGATCTAATGGATGTGGAAACACCACATTTGCAGGGCAGCCACCTGGAGTTCCCTGCATAACTTTCTGAAGAATAAGTGAAGCAAAGCTTTGATGAGCCCAAAAGCCTTCAGTTTCTTGATATGTGTATACTAGGCAAATTTTCTATGCTCAGTCCTCATCCAATCTTTGGCGACCTCTAGATAAATTAAATACCTCCTCAGGACAATATTTTTATGGAAGCTAGAGAATACCTTAGGTGGGAAGAAAAGCAGGGTCCTCATAACTACCCAGTCTTCTGGTATGAGAAGAAAAGGCCAACAAGACTTGGAGCTCCACAGTCATTTTTAATTAGAGTTTCTTAAGCAACCCCTAAGGGCCTGGGATTCCAGGACCAGCCCCTATCCCCTGGGTCACATTTGTTTTCACAAGTTACCTGTGCTGTGGGAGCTGGCTTTACTATAGTCTGTTAGCACCATAGCACAGGTAACCACCTGTGCAAACAGGAGGGGGAAGGAGGAGGTGAACAACCCAGGAGTCATAACCTGTTAGGAACCCCCAGGTCCAGCTTCAAAAAGTTACTGGAAGATGCAAGTTAAATTAACATAAGCTTTCCAGACCCTGATAAAAGTCTACTAGAGGTGACCTGCCTCCGGCTGGCTAGGATGGTAGAGTGACTACCAGCCTGCACTTCATCCAGGAGCAATACTGAGCCTCCCAAGCATCCTCTAAGAAGGGGACAGCAGTAGGAACCGGCGTATCACAACCCTACACTAACCCCAAGCAGTCTCAAAACCTACACAATTGCTTGCTCAGCCCATAATGGTAGGTGGAGAAAATGGTCAAGTGTATCCCACGCTTGACCTAGGACCAACCATCCCAACTGATTGAAAGAAACGGAGTAGGGTTGGGGGGGGGGGGGGGGGGGGGGGGGGAGTTGACCACACTTGAGGCTGTTTCTCGATCAGCCTTGTGCCCCTCAGGCTGTAATCTAACCAAACGACAGTCGGTGGGTGGTGGGTCCACAGCCTGAAGAGACAAGTTAATCTTTTTGGAGGCAAAAACCTCCCAGGTTCCCATGCACTGGACAGTGGCAGTAGGTCCTCTCCAGGGGTGGTGTCATGAGTGATGCAGTAAAGTTTGTGTTTAGATTTACATTCTTTTTTTTTCTCACCGCATCTGGACGAGATTCAGTAATAGCTCATCCATTTTGCAGCTAAACATTTCAGATATTCTGCTTCAAAATTTTGGGCAGAAAATCTGCAGAGAATAGACATACTATTAAACTCTATTCTTTAACTTTTACAGTACCACCACATTTACTTGACCATATTTTTACAGCATGTTAAACCTGTATTATACATTGAAGCTGATAAAGTCAGAGAAAGTTTCTATTTCTCCAACTGGCCAGCGCCCAAATTTTTCAGCTCAAGAACTATTAGTCTAACAAGGACTGAACATTCTGAATAAAGTGCAAGTTTGCTACTTCACCTGTATTCCGTGGAACAAATTCTGGTGCAAGTGCCCAGTTTTCTCTAGGCAATTGAACAGACACTCTCTGATTTTCAAAGGCAGATGATTGCAGAGGGGTGATCGATGGTTCAGAGACTCTACGACCAACTTGAGGATTTGGCAGACAAGGAACAATGCATGGCTCAGACACTCTACGGCTTGCAAGGTATCGTGAAGGAGAATCAGAACGCTGACATGGTGGAACGTGTAGGAAACTGAAGAGTAAATCAAAGTTGCATAACATCAATTTTTGTTATTAAAGCTTTGTTAAAAGCCATTTTTTTACTCTTCTGGGAAACCACTGGGGTTTAACTGACTAATTGCAGGCAGTGACTGTACAAAGTTTCTGTAGCTCACATTCACCTCTATAGGTGTTAAAGCACATGCTTTGAGCATAAAGCCTGTGTACTACCTGTGTTAGCTAGCACACTGACCCATTTGTCTCTATGGCCCCATAAACATGCACATGTATTATCACGGGCCCACATATGTGGCAGTGAGCTCAAGGGCACCACTCAGAACAGCTCCTATACTGTTCAGTTTTGTGGCCCTGGCTGACTAGCTGAAGTGAAAGGGGTGTTGTTGTGCGCATGTAGCCTTATGGAAGCATAGTGCAGTGCCACTTTCCCATTTTCTTAAGTCCTGCTCTGGTGGTTGGGATTTTTAGCCAGTTATTCCCCCATCTCAACAATGATAGTCACTACACAGCTGACAGAACAGATTGCTTCCAGCTCTATCTACTATAGTGCTGAGAACAGCTGATTGGTGGGGTGCCAAATGTCAGCCTGACCCATGCTAATCTTGTGTTGATGTAAGGCAGTCTCTCGCAGCCTGCTAGTCAACACCAGGTAATTTCACCTCGAAAGGTAATGCACAACATTAACTTGACATTTAGCCCATGAGTCTTAAGGTGCTCATGAACATTAATGTCTGCAGTTCTTACCATGGTTTCCATGTCAGGAACAGTGCTGAAACCATTGAGGGTTGTAACTGTAATACACAATAGCTTGAATGTGGCAGAAAAGAAAGGCTCGACATTACCAACAAATTGTAAACTCTGGTCTCCACTACTCCAGTATAAGGCTGCAAAATTGTTTGTCACTTTAGCTCAGGAATCTAACCAATATCACCCTCTGGAACAAAAGAGGTTGCATACCTCAGACTTTAGGATCCAGGTTATTCTGTACCCATTAATCCACCTGTGTGAAAGGGCCCATCAGTCCAATTATTGGGAGTGATATGGTTGTTCCTGATAAGTGGCCCATAAAAAAGGTGCCAGTTATCATGCAGCAAGCACAAATGCAGCATAAGATTATTTCTTGTTGGCAGCACCGCACCATGGCAATGTGTATGGTGATAAACTATTCATCCATATGCAGAATATCTTTGCTGCTGTATGTTATTGCAACCAATGAGTGGGCATTGATTCCTAGGAATACTCATCCATTCTTAATCATTGTTCTGCTTGGATGTCCCATGTACATGGGCCTTAGAACCTGGGTCAAGCTTCCAAGACTGCTTACCAATTTTTTTACCACATTAACTCTCTTAATGATTGTCAGTAAGGTAATAAGGAGGGGGGGGGGGGAGTTAGAGTTAAACTAAACTAGTCTAGAAATTTCAATTAGTTATGTTACAGGTCACTGGTTAACTACAGGAGTTTTATTATACAAGTTGCTTGTTTCCATTACTGCCAACTTTTATAATTGTTTATATTCAGTAAAGATATTACCTGCATT
This sequence comes from Leptodactylus fallax, assembly GCA_947044405.1. Classification (NCBI taxonomy): domain Eukaryota; kingdom Metazoa; phylum Chordata; class Amphibia; order Anura; family Leptodactylidae; genus Leptodactylus; species Leptodactylus fallax. Next base: position 2,390,273 of record CAMRHE010000007.1, read on the forward strand.
TCTCTCCATAGCCACAGAATCCATTCTGAAAGTGTCGGCAAATCGGAACAGACTTCCTTTCATGAGAGAAACGACAGTTTGTACCAAATCTACAGCTTCCTCTAAAAAATGCTCTATTAAAGCAAAAAAAAAAAAAAAAAATTATGTAGAGTTAGAGAAATTATGTGCACGTTAGATGGAGTAAGCTCACAAGGCCACCTGATGGCACACATATCCAGTTAGAGTACACTTAAAGGGTGTATCCACCTGTGAAAGATCCTCAGTGCGCTAACATCGCTTTGGCCCACACCTGAGACTTCTTTCATAAAAACCACTCACCGCCAGTGAGTGCTGGGTTCACAAGATAAATACAAGACAAGCTTTCTAAATTTTGTACATTTATTAACCCCTAGATGGGTCGGTATTAACATCTAACACATGCAGTTCAGAACAGATATGCAGATGTATGCAAGCATTAACAGTTACTAGTTACAATATACAGTACATAAAATAAAAAGGGAATAAAAGTGAAATAATTACTTTACCACCCATATCTTTGATGTGGCTCTATAATCCAACCCTCACACATGGCATGTGGGGAGAACCAGTGGAGGCTTCTAGCAGCAGCATCACAGCATTCCAGCCTGCATGCTCTTCACAGTATATCCCAGTAGTCGCTCAGTAATCTCTGTCACTGACCTCTTACCTCATCTTTTATACCCTTGATTACACCACACAGAATGAGGTCACCGGCGACGGCAAGTCTGATTAACGCACTCAAGTCAAGATTCTTTGTAAGGAGATGGGACCAAGTGGAATGACAATGCCTTCTATATGTTATCAACCATGCCTGATCAACAGCCCTGGCCAAACAATACATGTGTATTTGATCACCCAGGGCTATGTAGGAATTCAATGGAGCCATTCTGGGATGAGTACAAAGCCCTATTGTTACATTGTTGCCATTACTGACAACATACACCTAGGATTAGAGTTGCGCACATTATGAGTAAATGGAAGAGGGAGATACGATACCCAGAGATCAAAATACATCTTTGAGTTATAGCCATATTTAAGTGGAATCACCACACCACCCTTTTAAAAATTGGATAGTTGTCATTAAGAGAGCCCATCAATTTCACATCAGTGGGGGATTGTCAGAACCCCCACAAACCAGCTGTTTACTGAAGCATGCAGAGCATATTCCATGTTGTGTGCGGTGCTGCTCATTTGGCATACCTTTAGTAGTAGCAGCTTTGCAGTGATTAAAAACATTGCATTTTACAGTCCCAGCAAATTGAGAATATAAATATATAAAAAAAAAAATAAAATACATACATACATACATACATACATAGGTACACAAACCTCTATATCCATCTCTCGCTACAGCAGAGTTCAAGAATGCATGAAAAGTGTTGCATATTTTACCTGTGAAAACCATGCGTTTTCCCCATAGACTTATGGAGGCGTCAAAATGCAAAATGCATCTGAAAAGCAGATTTTAGCTGCAATTTGTTATGCTGAGCAGCTGCTTTTCCATAACATGTGGCCTTAGCCACCGAGGGGTTTTCAGAAACTTTATTAAAAGGGAGTATCACTGCCCTCAGCTACTTTAAACTGCTTCCAAAGTGCTGTTAGCAGAATAAATGCATAGAAAAAGCACTTATTTTATTGCTTTACTCAAATGAGGATCTTTAAGAAAACTCCCTGTGTCCCATTACTGAGCATGGTTGCATCATCACTAAACATGTCCATCCTGCATTCAGCTTGATCCTTCCACTGCACAGGGGGACAACTCAAACTGGGAGGATCAACTCCCACTGCCCATAAGGACAAGCTGAATGCAGGATGGGCGTATTTAGTGATGATGCAGCAGTGGACAGTAATAGAAGAAAACTCCTGTGCTCCAAGATCCTCATTTGAGTACTGAATAAAAGTGCTTTTTCTACACATCCCTGGGGCTCTGAAACATAAGGTATTGCTTTTATTCTGCTAACAGCATCCACAGCACTAGGAGCAGTTTAAAGTAGCCAAGGGCAGTGATACTCCCTTTAATGACCTACCCAAAGGTTAGGCCATTTTTTTTTGTCGTCATCAAATAAGCTGGGGTGGTACAGGTCCCTTAATTACCAGGCATACTGCCATACATTGATGTGGCTGTGCTTGGCACATTGCTGTAGGGACAAAGCTAGCTGTGCCAAGTGCTATAGCCCATTCAAAATGCTGATCAGTAGACAAACACTGGACAGCAAAGATCTATGGAAGACCTCACTACTAAATCCTTAAAAATCCTTTTCATTTCCATTCCACTATAGGATAGACCATCAATATTAAAATCTCAAAAACCCCCCTTTAAATCCTAGGCCATGCACAGCAAGAAGAAGTAGAAGAAGTAGAAGAAGAAGAAGAAGAAGAAGAAGAAGAAGAAGAAGAAGAAGAAGAAGAAGAAGAAGAAGAAGAAGAAGAAGAAGAAGAAGAAGAAGAAGAAGAAGAAGAAGAAGAAGAAGAAGAAGAAGAAGAAGAAGAAGAAGAAGAAGAAGAAGAAGAAGAAGAAGAAGAAGAAGAAGAAGAAGAAGAAGAAGAAGAAGAAGAAGAAGAAGAAGAAGAAGAAGAAGAAGAAGAAGAAGAAGAAGAAGAAGAAGAAGAAGAAGAAGAAGAAGAAGAAGAAGAAGAAGAAGAAGAAGAAGAAGAAGAAGAAGAAGAAGAAGAAGAAGAAGAAGAAGAAGAAGAAGAAGAAGAAGAAGAAGTAGAAGAAGAAGAAGTAGAAGAAGAAGAAGAAGAAGAAGAAGAAGAAGTAGAAGAAGAAGTAGAAGAAGAAGAAGAAGAAGAAGAAGAAGAAGAAGAAGAAGAAGAAGAAGAAGAAGAAGTAGAAGAAGAAGAAGTAGAAGAAGAAGTAGAAGAAGAAGAAGTAGAAGAAGAAGTAGAAGAAGAAGAAGAAGAAGAAGAAGAAGAAGAAGAAGAAGAAGAAGAAGAAGAAGAAGAAGAAGAAGAAGAAGAAGAAGAAGAAGAAGAAGAAGAAGAAGAAGAAGAAGAAGAAGTAGAAGAAGTAGAAGAAGTAGAAGAAGAAGAAGTAGAAGAAGAAGTAGTAGAAGTAGAAGTAGTAGAAGTAGAAGAAGTAGAAGTAGTGTGGATATGATTTAAACAAATCTCTTCCCACACTACTGAATAAAACTACAGTGAATGGTTCTGTGCTGCAAGTTTGGAAGCTACAGCAGGTTTTCCAAAACGCAACATGCTCTAGGTATGATTTTCATAAGCTTCTCAACAGGAGATAAAGATGTATGAGAAAATTCATCAGATCTATCAGTTGTCCTTTTACTTAGGCTAGTTGCACACGACACTGCTTCACCCATGAAACTCTATACTGCTAACACAGACAAAGTTCAAGTCGGTAAATCTGGCTAGGAGTCCCTACCTCCCAGAAACATATACTGTCCTGTACTGTAATTGGTATGGGACAGTATGTTGAGAGGTAGGCACTCCTACCATCAAAGATAACTAGGATTAGCTTTAATGTATATTTAGACCTCTGCTGCATTTGTGTTTATAGCACAATGCCCTTCTCTTAATAGGATAGCAAAATGCCAGATTAACCTGGTATCCAGAGGAACTGCATTATGCCAGTTATTACTTGAATTAGGAATATTGGCAATTACAGCATGTTCTGAGCAGCACCTATTTTTGTGCACAGAGTTTTAGTGGTAAACATCAATTATATAGAATATATAATTTTTTTTAATTAGGAAATTTGATGAAAATTTGGAGAACACAGTTTTCAAAGTGTGAAAAGCTATGCTTTTCAGACATACTACCCAAATACATTAACAAATATCTACCATATCTCTGCTGTATATTGGCATCTTTTAATTGTCCTGTAATTTATTTTGGACATTAGAAAGGTTACAAGTGTAACCGATTTTTTTTTTTTTTTTTTTTTTGGGGGGGGGGGGACTACTTCAGTTCTGAAGGGGATCATCAAGGCCTATATATTAGAAACCCCCTATAAATCAGCCCATTTTCAAAATAACATTTGGGAAGTTTGTTAATCTTTTAAGCATTTCACAGAAATTAAGACAATATGGAGGTGAAAGCTAAGACATTTTATTTTTTTCCCCAATAATACATTCATTTAGCCCTAAAATTAACATTCACAACAGGGTTAAAGGAGAAAATGCAACTATTTGTAATGCAATTTCTCCAGAACACATATGGGCGTAAACTGAGGTTTGGGCAAACGGAAGGGAAAAAAGGTGACTGTTTAAAAAAGCAGATTTTGCTGGAATAGTTTTCAAGTGCCCCCAAAAGTGACCCAATTTTGGAAACTACCCCTTGATATGTTCTGTGAGGGGTATATAGTGAGCATTTTGACCCTACAGCTGTTTCACATATTTAGTTAACACTGAGAATTAATGAAAATTAAAAACTATTTTTTTCCCAATAAACCATCAATTTATCCTCTTGTGAAAATGAAAAATTTGGGGCTAAAGGAGAAAACTCCCCAAAGGTTGTTACACAATTTCTCCTGAACACAAATACCCCATATGTGATTGTAAACTGCTGTATAGGTACATGATGGGGCTCAAAATGGAAAGTGTGCCATTTGGAGGGCAGATTTTGCGGGAATAGTTTTCAGGTGCAATATTGCATTTGCAGAGCCCATAAAGTGCCAGTACAATGGAAAACCCCAGAAAGTGACCCCATTTTGGAAGCTATACCCCTCAAGGAATTTCTCAAGGGGTATAATTTTGAGCTTGAGTGTTTCCCAAAAATTAATATACAAAGTGAAAATTGATTTAAAAATATATCATTTCAGTGCCCAATATGTTGTACCCACTTTGTGCCAGATACATGCAATCCTAAAAAAAAAAAAAAAATATAAGTGGGCTCTCCCAGGTACAAAAAAAGTTATATGTGGGTGTAAACTGCTGCTTGGGCACACAGGGCTCAGAAGGGAAGGAGCACTGCGTTTTTAGCTTTCGGGATATAGATTTAGAGGAATTTTTTGGATGCAATATTGTTTTTTCAGAATCCTGGGAGGTGCCAGTAAATTGGAATTCCCCCAGTGACCATTTTGTAGGGGCAATTTTAGGGTCTCTGCAAACATGACAGGCATCCAAAAACCAACAATCTAAACCTGTGGTCCAGAAGCACATAGTGCTCCTTCCCTTCTGTGTGCCGAAACAGCAGTTTATGCCCACATGAATGACACTGCTGTACCCAGGATAACCTACTTTATGCCATATGTGGGTATAAACTGCTGTTTGGGCACAGCTGGGCACAGAAGGGAAGGAGCACTATTTTGGTTTTTGGACATCATGCCACTTTTGCAGAGCCCCTGAATTGCTAGTAAAGTGGAATCCGCAGACATGTGACCATTTTTGGAAACTACACACCACTGAAGGGATCTATCAAGTGGTGTAGCGAGCATTTTTAACTCTTGAGCGTTGCATTAATTTCCAGAAATGAATGCGCAGCAGATAATGAAAATTGCAATTTTTCCAGAAATACGCCATTTCGGTGCTCGACAGGTTTTATCCAGCTTGTGTCAGAAGACGCACACTGCAAAAACTGTTAAGTGGGTATCCTGGGCACAAAAGGTTTTTGAGCGTTTATATCTGATACAAGCAGGGCACAACATATTACACACTGAAATGACATTCCTGGAAAAATTGTCATTTTCACCTTTCACCATCAGCTGCAAATTCATTTCTGGAAAATAAATTAAATTAATGCATCACATAGGGGTTAAAAATGTTCACTGTACCCCTAGATAAATTCCTTCAGGGGAGTAGTTTCCAAAATGTAGGGGGGGGGGGAAATCACATGTTATGGCTCTGCAAAAGTGTCATGATGTCCAAAAACCAGTCTAAATCTGTCCTTCAAAGGCCAAAATAGCGCTCCTTCCCTTCTGCGCCTGGTTGTGTGCCCAAACAGCAGTGCATACCCACATATGACATTAAGCACATTATCCTGGGTACAAAAGTGGTTTCTTTTACATGCTCTTCCGGCCGCAGCCAATTTTCTAATGATTAGATTTTTTTAGGGTTTTGTCTTCACATTATACAAGGTGTTTTTTTTTTTTTTAATTTTTCTGGTGATGTAGCCATATGAGGGCTTTTTTGCAGGATAAGATGCATTTTGTAACGACATTTTTTAGTGCCTATAACTTGACTAAGTATTATTAACTTTCTTGGTGGATTTAAAATCCCAGCAATACTGACATAGCCTTTTACCTTTTAATTTTTTTTTGCCATGCAGTGTACAGCATAAGTAACATGTTACCTTTTATTCTGGGGGTTTGTACAATTCTGGTGATACCCAAGTTATAAATTTTTTTATGCATTACTAATTATGCAGAACAAAAACCCATTTGGGGACATAAATCAATTATTTTTGCATCGCCATCTTCTGAGGTGCGTAACATTTTTATTTTTTGGTTGAGGGCTTATATTTTGCGGGATGACCTGTGCACATCAGAAACCAAAACTGCGCTTGTTGCTCAGGAATGGTGAGACCTACATAGAAAATTACAACTGTGCTGGAATCAGTAGATTGGCATCTATAGATACCAACAACATGATTTGGTGAAGGTGGTGAAAGGTCCTCTTTAAGGGCACAGTCAAGTTATTACCAAAATCTCTGCTGTAGGTTGAAATCTTAAAATCACCCTTGAATTTATTTTGGATGTTAGAAGGCTTACAACTCTAACAGCAATTTTCCAGATTTACAAGAAAATTTCTGAAACCCATCTTTATAGGGACCATGTCAGTTATTTAACAGCATTTGGGAAGTTAGCCATGTAAGTGTTTCACAGCATTATGATATGGGAGGTGAAGTTTAGACATTTTATGTTTTTCTATAAATTCTTTTAGCCTTAAAATTTACACATTCACAAGGGGTTAAAGAAAATGCATCAATATATGCAATCCCCAGGCATGGAAATACCCTACATGTGGATGTAAACTGCTGTTTGGGTACAAGGCAGAATACTCAAGGGAAGGAATGCCACTTTTTAAGAGCAGATTTTGCTGGAATAGGTCTCACGAACCATGCCTCATTTGCAGAGCCCCTGAAGTAGCAGTACAATGGAAACCTCCCCCAAACTGATCCTATTTTGGAAGCTACACCCATCAAGGAATTTATCAAGGGGTATATTGAGGTTTTTGACATGTAAAAGAAAAACCTACTTTATTCTCCCAATAAAAATGTTACTTTAGTTCCAGGCTTCTCATTAGCACAAGACGCTGAAAAAGAAAACTCTGCTTTCTCCTTTATGAGGGGTTAAGAAAAGAAAAAGCTCCTCACATTTAGTTTCACAATTTCTCCTGAACATGGCAATACCCCATATAGGATTGTAAACTGTTGTATGGGTACATGGTGGAGCTCAGAACAAAGCACCAAACAAAGCCTCTAAATTATCAGTACAGTGGTAAAACTAAGAAGTACACCTTGCCCCTATGCATCACTGTACATGGCAATATAAGAAAAAAAAAAAAAATTGGTATCCCCGGAATTCTACTTAGACTATAGGCAACATGTCATTTTGGCTGCACAGTTAACGTAAACACGAAGCTCATAAGAAAGTTGCACAAATGCACTTTCTCCAATTCCACTCCATTCTGAATTTTTTTTCCAGCTTTCTAGTACATTATACAGAATAAATGGAACCATTATGAAGAACAATTTGCCCTGCAATACATTAAGCCCTCATATGGCTCTGAACTGGAGGCAGGGTTATGGGGTTTTGTAGGCAAATGAAAATTGAAAAGTGCCTCCAACAGGAAGGGGTTAAAAGGAGGATTCTGTCATCCAATACTAAAAGGTTTCTAAGAAAAGGCTTGAATTTCCCTAAATACTCCTAGCCAGGAGGAAAGCAGTTTAAAAGGATATTTCTAAGAGGTATATCTGCATTAGGTTCAAAGAGGACATCAGATTATGCTGAAAAGATTAGGTTAAAGGTCCTACAGGAGGCACTGAGGAATGGAAAGCAGGATGAAGACTGGCTCCTTTTAAGAATCTTGTGATGAAGGGATTAACTGCCAGCTTCTGATCCAAGAAAAGTGAGCATGCTGAATGTTTCAGTGTCTGCTTTAAGCACTTTAAGACTTTTCAAGGCCTTTCTGCAGAAACTCCAGGATTAAGGAAAAATCTGGTTCTAAAAACAGGGGGTCCCAGGATTTCCCTGTGAAGGAGAGAAAAAGATGTTCCAAACTTGAAAGTGAATTGAGGTTATGGATTTTCTACTATTCAGGATAGAGGAAACCGCAGCATCCCAGAAACCATTATGTTTGAACAGACACTGTTCAGTATCCATGAGCTTCTGGCCATGAGGTGAAACTGATGAATTCTTGGATGGTTGAGCAGGCCTTGGAACAGATCTGGAATGATCTGGTAGAGTCCAGTTGTGACCTTCTGCAAGACAGGAAACCATGCTCTCTTCAGCCAATGGAGAGCAAGCGAGCAGAACGATAGATTATCGTATTTTTTAGACTAAGACGCACTTTTTTCCCCAAATTTGGGAGGAAAACAGAGGTGAGTCTTATAGTCCGAACATGAGAGTGTTTTGATTGGGGGGGGGGGGGCGGAGAGGCAGGGGTCGCAGCATTGCTCCACTCCTGCCGCCGCTGGCTTACTGCAGTGGGGCGATGCTGTGGGCCCTGGGCTGAGAAGGTGTCCCGGTGGTGTGAACCTCCCATGCTGTTATAGCAGATGCCGGGTCTGTGAAGATCATGGCGGCCCACTCTGATCACGGGCATTACTACTTTAAAGTCCCCCTTTAAAGTGACAAAGTAGCCCCCCGGGGCCGGTCCCCACACCTTTGAAGTTGCAGGCCAGCTCCCGCACGGCAAGATAGCGGGAGCCAACATGTTCTTGTGACAGCCAGGAGCCTTATGAAGGCTCCCAGGCTTGTCATAGTAATGTACAGAATCTCCCATAGATTGCAATACATTTGTATTGCAGTCTATGGGACGTGCAATCAAATGATTGCAGGTTCAAGCCCCCTGGGGGGGGCTAACAATAGTAAATGAAGGGAAAAAAAAAAAAAAAAAAAACACACACACACACACACACACACACACACACACACACACTTCTAAAAATCACCCCCTTTCCCTAAAATACATATAAAAGTAGACTATTACTGTAAAACACACACATTAGGTATCCCTGTGTCTGAAAATGCCTGGTCTACAAACTTAAAATATTTTTCCTGTAGGGTGAACGTTATAGCGGGGGGTGGGGGGGGGTGGGGTGTTGAACAGCCTTTTTTTAGCGCCGTTTCACCTTTGATTTGAATACAAAGTGATCAAAGCAATAGACATTCCCCAAAATTGTATAACTAAAAAAAGTACATTTGGCCCCGCAAGAAAAGATGCATCCCCATACAGCCTGTCACTGTGGCCTTGCAGCTGTTGCAAAGCTACAACTCCCATATAGGAAATATTTTACCACTTTTTTTGCGGCAATTTTTTTCCCTATTCTCCTCCTCTAAAACCTAGGTGCGTCTTATAGTCTGAAACATACGGTAGTTTTCTTCCTGAACCTTTGCTAAGACTCTGGGTATTATGGAAATTGGGGTGGAGGGGGGGGGGAATACATCACATCTGGCTATTCACACTTGAGGCAAAGAGGTTTATTTTTAGGAATCCCCATAATGCAGTTATGGAAAAAGCCCTGGCATACCAGTAGACCAAACCATCTTCTCATTTTAAGCCAAGGCCCCACTTTGCAGAAAAGCTGATTTTTTGTTGCAGTTTTTGATTTCCTTAATTAAGCCTGTATCTTCAGAAGGGTAGGTCAGATTCTTTTGTTATCCCAGTCAATGGAGCATCCGAGTCTTCCTCAGTAAACTTATTCTTCCTCTTAAAGAGGACCTTTCACCACCTCCAACAAGTCCAACTCTTCATCAATTACTAGGTGCTCCGGCACAGTTGGACTCTCTCTGGCTCACACTGTTCCTGAGCAATCAATGCTACTATCTTTGGTGTCTGGTATGCCATTTAGGCTCTGTACTGTTAGTAGGGTGGTGTCAGGCAGGAACAGACAAGGGGTGCGACTCAGATCAGACTGGCTGTGGAGCTGTGAATCATATTCCACCCTCCATATCTGACAATGCCCTCCTGACAACACAGAGCTTAAATAGTACATTAAGCACCAAAAACCTAACGGTTTGTTTCTGACTCCCCACAACTTAATTTTTCTGTTCAAAGCACTGCATGAGCACTTAAGTCGCACAATGTTTGTCCTGTAGAAATTATGAGTTTCGTATTTACGGCGTTCACTGTGTAGCCTAAATGACATGTCAGGTGTATTCTATGGGTCAGTATGATTCGGATACAGATTTAGGACTGGGTCCCATGTAGCGTAAATGCGTTTCTGCTGTGGTTTTTCCCACAGCTCCCTATGCAGGTACTTAGCCTTATATAGTTATTTTTATATTTTAACCGCTTAACTCCTTCCTGCTGGTGACATTTTTCAATTTTAATTAGATTTTCACCTTCAAAACCCCATAACCGTTATACAGGGTGGGCCATAAGTATGGATACACCCAGATAAAATGGAAGTGGTTGCTGATATCACCTTACTGTTTGTGGAAGGGGGAAACATTTGAAGCTGCTATTTTGGATTCAACTTTACTTTTTTCAATGGGAAAGGGGTCATGTGACACAAACACATGGAGAATTGCACAAGAAAAACAATGGGGTGCTCATTTTTAACGTAGCTTTAATCATTGAGTTATTGACACGTTTCTTATTGTTACAGCCATTGACATGTTGCAGAAGTTAACCGACGATGGGGCGGATAGACATTGTGTTGATGTCTGGTGAACGCAGTACCCGGGTCATTGCAGCAGACTTCAATGCAAGAAACTCTACAAGAACACTCATCTCCCATTCCACAGTTAGCAAACTGCTGCCAAATTTCGTGCAACTGGTTCGGTGTTGGATAAGCCCAAATCTGGACATATGAAAACTTTCACCAATGACGAAACATCAGTGGCTGTCCTAGCAGCATTTACCAAGAGCCCACAGCGTAGCACTCGACGTTTGTCCCCGAGTGTGGCATCAGTCGAACGTCCATTCGACAGAGGTTGTAACAGCTGGATCTTTAAGGGTGCCATGGATGTTCGACTGATGCCACACTCCAGGGACATACGTCGAGTGCTACGCTGTGGGCTCTTTGTAAGTGCTGCCAGGACAGCCACTGATGTTTCGTCACTGGTGACAATTTTCATATGTCCAGATTTGGGCTTATCCAACACCAAACCAGTTGCAAGAAGTTTGGTGAGCAGTTTGCTAACTGTGGCATGGGAGATGGGTGGTCTCGTTGGGTTTCTTGCATTGAAGTCTGCTGCAATGACCCGGGTACTGCGTTCACCAGACATCAACACAATGTCTGTCCGCTGCTCGTCGGTTAACTTCTGCGACATGTCAATGGCTGTAGCAATAAGAAACGTGTCAATAACACGATAATGAATAAAGCTACGTTAAAAAGGAGAACACCTTTGTTTTTCTTGTGCAATTCTCCATGTGTTTGATATGTCACATGACCCCCTTTCCATTGAAAAAAGTAAAGTTGAATCCAAAATGGTGGCCTCAAATGTTTCCCCCTTTTGATGTACTAATATGCCACAAACGGTAAGGTGATATCAGCAACCACTTCCATTTTATCTGGGTGTATCCATACTTATGGCCCACCCTATATTTTTCTGTTCACAGATCCATATGAGGGTTTAAGGTGTGTGGGACAAATTGTTCTTCATAATGGTACCATTTATTATTCTGTACAATGTAGTGGGAACGGAAAAAAAAAAAAAAAAAAATGGGGTGGAATTGCATTTCTGCGACATTCTTTCGGGCTTCGTTTTTACGATGTTCACTGTGCAGCCAAAATGACATGTCACCTGTGTTCTATGTTCCAGTAAGATACTATGGAAACCAAAATTTAGTTTCATTTACATTTTAACCCCTTAAAAATCTAAAGCTTTGCCCAAAAATATTTTTCTAAGAGTCGCCATATTCTGACACCTATAACTTTTTTTTTTCATATATTTCTGTGTACAGGGATGCATAGGGTGTCTTTTTGCAGGGCCAGATGTACTTTATTCCAATATATTTTTGTTGAGTTTAATACAAAGGACACAATGGAAACAGGAATTCCCATGGCAGTAAAGATACACTCCAATAGCAAGTAGTTAATACAACATACATAACAGCAGTAGCATAGACATAGCGTACCACAATGAAACTGCAGTAGGCAACAACCCAGCGAAATCATAGTTCACGTAGTGTGTTAAAGACTACATTCAGGGATGTGATAATAGTGGAAGCCAAGAGGGGAGATGAGGCATACAGAACTAGGGTAGGTAGAACAAAGGTCCAGCTATTCTACAATTCTATAAGCGTATCCATGGCAATGAAGTATCAAGGAGATAGTAAACTGCTATGGATGGTCAAATGACCGGAGGAGGGAAGACTAATCCATTTCTCCCAATTGGCCTGGAGTTTCTCCAGGCTGCCATTTCTGCTAGTGTATAATCAAATTGACAATTAGTTGTCACTTCGATATCAACTCAGAGTGGGGCATGAGTCAGTCTTTCAACTGCAAGTAATCAAGCATGCAACGCCAAAAATCTGACAGATAATGGTCCTACTTTTGTGCAGAACTAGGTGAATGCAAAGCAGCAGCAAGGCCATTGCAGGGGAGGGGTCAATACAGTCACAATAGTTTATTTACCAATGAGAAAACTGAAGACCAAAAGGGTCAAATAATTAGGCAAAGCCAGAAAATATGACCTCGCCACAGCCCCTCTAACAGCCAGCAAGAAGCGTAATTAGGATAGAATTTGGCCAGATGCAGGGGGCCATCGTAAAAGTAGCTTATTTATTTATGCTTACTTGTATAGCGCCATCATATTCCGCAGTGCTTTACAGACATTGTGAGCCCTATATGGGACAGTGACCACAATCTATATTCCCTATAAGTATGTCTTTGGAGTGTGGGAGGAAACCCATGCAAACACTGGGAGAACATACAAACTCCTTCCAGATGTTGTCCTCCGTAGGATTCGAATGCAGGACTCCAGTGCAAAACTGCAGTGCTAACCACTGAAACACCGTGCCACTTATTATATTGTTCCCTGTGTAGAGGCACAAGCAGTAGAAGATTTAGCCCATTTAATTGCTTCTTGCCAGTGGTTCGCTGCAAACCAGCAACCCAAGTCCAGCAGCAGAGAATTCTAGGGATGATTAGCATTTTATATAGAGCTAGAGCATTATTCTCCCCATCCAGCTATGCTCAAACCTGGCTAGGTCAGTGAGTTCTTACTTTGAGGACAGCAGCTCAGGGTAATTCAATGTAACCATTTCTTTAGGGTTAGAATTCAGCTTGATGCCCAGGTATGGTATAGAGTGAGGGCAGCATTGATAAGGCCAAGTATCCTTAATATATTTGAGAATGCCCCTGGGCAGGGTGGCACTTTCCTAGTTGAGGACATATCAAATTCCTTAATACTAATGCCGATCTCAGGATTGGTTAGGGCTATGAAGATGATTTTGGATTCATTTTAAAGATACCAAGATCTTCATGATAGCCCTTCCATATCCTGTGCAATTCACTGTTGAAAATGCTATTCGGTATGGAGATCCCATTGCAGATCTCAATTCCCAGAGTTTTTAACAATCAATTCGCTCCAAATCTGTAAAGGCTATAAAAGATCTCATCTTTAAAATGAATCCAAAATAGTCTTCTTAGCCCTAACCAATCCTGAGATTAGGGCTCTAAAGTGTGTCCCCCACCTCCTGCCTCAGGTAGCATTTTAAGAACTGCAGTATTAAGGGGGGGGGGGGGGGAGCAGCCCTGAAGGCAGCACAGAGATTATAAATCATCATCATCATATAACCTGTATGTGACCCAGAGGGGGGAGTAGCAGGGACTTCTGTACATGTTATCCCCTCTATCGGAGAGCATACTGTACTTCTGCCCTCTGTCACAGAGGGATAATGTAATACCCTTCTGAATATAATTGGAGTTTGTTGCTGTGACCGAGAGGTTTACCATTGTCCAGGTCGCAGCGCCAAAAGAGTTGCCCCAAACTCTTACACAAAATGTCAAAGTTTACATTTAACCCTTTCCATACCTGATCTTTCTAGAGTAAGATACACTTCTAGCAATATCCATTACACACTAAAATAATAGCAATGACGATTATTTCTAGAGATAAACTTATAAAATGCTATTTTTTTTTTTTTTTTTTTTATAGGGGGATAGAAAATTATATTTTTATGTAAACTATTTAATTTGCATGCACAAAACTGGTAGGCAAATTTCTGCGATTTTGGTGTATCTTTAACCCCTTAACGACGCAGGGCGTAATAGTACATCCTGAGTCGCATGACGATGTATGGAAGCGCTCAGGAGCTGAGCGCTCTCCATACACCGCGGATGCCGGCTGTATAATACAGCCAGGACCCGCAGCTAACAGCAGCGATCGGTGCCTGCACCGATCACAGCTGTTAACCCTTTAGATGCCGCAGTCAAATGCGACCGCGGCGTCTAAATTGCGGGAGCCGACAAGGACGCCGCCATTTTTACCTCATCTCCGCCCTCCGGAACGTCATCGGAGGGCGGCGCTTGGTTGCCATGACAGCCGGGAGCCTATTGAAGGCTCCCAGGCCTGTCATTTCAGTATAGCTATTACACGATGCCAGAGGCATCGTCTAATAGCAGTGAAGGCATTTTGCTATTCACTGCGATACAGTAGTATCGCAGTGAATAGTATGATCGATCAGACTCCCTAGGTTTCAAGGTCCCTAGGGAGTCTGATCATACAAGTATAAAAAAAAAAAAAAGTTTAAATGTATGTAAAAAAAAAAAAAAACAAACAAAAAAAAAAACACAAAAGTTCAAATCACCCCCCTTTCCCTAGATCAGATATAAAAGTAAATAAACAAAAGTAAACAAACATTAGGTATCCCCGCGCTCCAAAATGCCCGAACTATTAAAATATTAAAATATTTATCCCATACGGTGAACGGCGTAGCAGGGAAAAAAAATCAAAATGGCCAAATAGCGTTTTCTTCAACACTTTGTCTCCTATAAAAAAATTGAATAAAAAGTGATCAAACCATCAGATCTTTCCCCAAGTGGTATCAATAAAAACGTCATGTTGTCCCGCATAAAAAGACGCCTTACCCAGCTCCATACATGTAAATATGAAAAAGTTACAGGTGACAATATGGCGATGCAAAATTTTTTTTTCTATTTAGCAAAGTTTTTAATTTTTTAAAAGGTATCAAAACATTACAAATACTATATAAATTTGGTATCGCCGTGTTCGTACTGACCCACAGAATACAGGTAACATGTCATTTTTACCACACAGTGAATGGTGTAAACATTAAACCCATATGAATTTGCCGCAAATGCAGTTTTTCTCCAATTGCACCTCATTCTGAATTTTTTTTCCAGCTTCCCAGTACATTGCACAGAATATTGAATAGTGACATTACCAAGTACAATTTGTTTCGCAAACAATAAGCCATCATGTGACAACTGAAAAATGAAAAAGTTATGGCTCTTGGAATGTGGGGAGGGAAAAACGAAAATGCAAAAACAAAAAATGGCCCGGTCATTAAGGGGTTAACATCCGCAAATATATTTATTTATACATAAGATATGTATGAATTTCTCACATATTGCAGTTTTTTTGGAAAGTACATTTTGTTTGCAGAAAGGGATTGCTTTAGCATGCACTTCAGTGGTAAATTTGAATTTATGATATTTTGCTTGTAATCTGCTGCAAAGTTGCATGAAGGTGGTTGTATATATGAAAAAGGGATTCCATCAAAAAACATGTTTTAAAGTAATAGCAGATAGGAATAGCCCTTATAAAGGCGATTCATCTCTTACCTTTATCTTGAAAGTCTGCGCTGCTGTTTTTGAATTTTTATTGATTCTTCAATGTGCTGAGAATGCACAGGGGGCGACGCCTTTCTTCTGCTACGACCATTCTCCTCTTACAGGAGACCACAAAAAGGCCAACGGAACAGCCGACTGCGCATGTCCATCAGCCATTTTGTGGTGGTCTTGTGTAAGAAGAAGAGAATGGCCGTAGCAGAAGAAAGGTGGCACTGGATAGGATGATAACACTTGCTCAAAGCACAGGGGTAACACCCCCTGTGCATTCTCAGCACAATGAAGAATCAAAAATTCAAAAACTGCAGCACGAACCTTCAAGATAAAGGTAAGAGATGAATCGCCTTTATAAAGGTTATTCCTATGTGCCCTTAGTTTAAAATGTGTTTTTTATGATAGAATCCCTTTAAGCTATGTTTTTATATAATGTATGCTGTGCAAGCTCAAAAAAGTTTACCAAAATAGTTTAGTGGTGCACTTGCTTTCCACGGTGTATAATCCTACATTTTATAGGATACTTTTTTTTTAGCATTTCCAGCTTCAAAGCAAATTTTGCTCCTTCCAGGTCTAGTGATTTTCTGAAGATATGTGCATGCAGGTTTAGGCCTTAGTGATATGAATGAACTCTGCACATGTTGATCTCTTATTTTTAGGAGGTTTGGTGCATAACTGGTTTCCACTTTTAGCAACTAATATACATCTACTTACTTTTTTTTTTTATATATAAAAGCATTCACTTTAAATCAAATTGCATGAAGGTGCCTGTTTGTATACAGTACCAAGTGGCATTCAATGCTGCAGGTGTACTTTTAAAAAATCATGCTAACCCCCTCCATAACCTATATATTTTCTTAATGTTGCAATTTAGGTTTTATTTGTCCATCTCAAAACTGAGGTGCAAAATTTCCAGAGACCCCTGGCAGTGAAAGGCTTAAACTTAACTGGGACTCATTTACTTTATAATATGAAGCAGATAATATGGACAATGGTGAGGGTGCTGTTTGACTAGGAGAGTGAAAGGATCAGTCAGCAAATAAACTGATTCTGTGATTGCTAGAGCCTAGCCGAATGCCTGTGATGCACAGGTGTGTCAGAATAACGTCGGCTAGGGGTTCCATTACTAACAAAAAAAAAAAAAAAAAAAAAGTATAATTATGCACTGATGCATAAAGGCAGCACCATATAGCATAGTTCCTCACGTTGAAGCCAGGATTCTAACTGTTGTGGTGTATCTTTACCCCTATAGAGTCACTGGAGGAGTCATGAACTATATTGAGGTCCCCACATATAAGAGTTGACCTTGTGCACATTTCCTAACCTTTCTCATTACAGAATTCAAAAATGAAACTTGGGAGGAATTGGGGCAATAAAGATTCAAAGTAGTGATGGCACAGTTATCAATCATGCAGACCAGAGCAATATAGCGGCTCTTTTGCAGCAGCTGAAGAGTTTTTAACTGCAATGAGAACACCCGCAGCCTTTTTAGAATTAGACATGGGGAAACCACCTATGAGACAGCCTCACAAAGCAAGGGTCGCAGAAATGCATTTCCTGCACAGAAAGTACATCCACAGCAGATCTGAGAACCTCCCTCCAGAGAAGCAATCTCTAAAAGGACTGTTCAACCCATTCACATTAATTGACAACACATTAAAAGACATTAAAGAGCGTAAAAACAGCAGTGTACATCCATCAAAAGTCACTAGATTGAGAGCATTTCACACTGGAACAGTCCAGACAGGATAAAGACAAAAAAATTTTTTTTTATAGTACACTTAAATAACTTAATTAAAAGTTGTAGAAAGAAACCCCTTAAATCATCAGGTGCTGCAATATTAATGGGGCCATAAATGAGAGAGGTAGCAACACAAACAAGGATGTTGTGTGATATAAAAATCAACCACTTAGATTCACTCCAATCCCTGAACAAAGGATCCCACACCTCAGGTATCTCGGTCGTGCAGATCAAAAACAGAGGGAGGGGGATGGAGAAACATGCCTATAGAGTAGAGACACACACACACACCCTGGCTAAAGGCCAGAAAAGACCAACCTAAATTGTCTAACTAGCCACTAACTAGGGAGCTTACTTTACACTCCTGCAATTGGCTACCTAATATCACATACAAACACCATAGACTGTACAGATAGCGCGACTGCCCTCACTCCCAGCCTGCCTGACACGTTTTGCCAGCTCAGAGGCATACACATTGGGGCAAAGCAGAATGCACCATAGTCATGTGCAAACTGCCCACTAAAGTGACAAGCATCTGGAATACAGCCCGGCTGGCCATGATAAATGACCGCAAGTGCCGGCGCGCACAGCCTAGTTTGATATATTCTAAGCCACACCCCTTTCCATCCACATCATTGGGGGTGCACCCAATCACAGGACACCAACCACCCAGGTGATTCAGACAGCAATCCTGATGGGGAACGCCCAGTCAAGGCGTTCACATTAGGTGACGCATAGTCGTGTCCTTGGTAATGCCCGGACCCTACATTGCGGTAAATATTGAAGTCGGGACCCAGAGACCTACACACCATGAGAGATACTAAACGACAACACAGGAATGGACAAGTTACAGCAGCACAAACACAAAAAGCATAATATCTACATCCAACTGTAAAAACAAAATACTGGATAATAAAATGGAGCAGATACTAGTGCTTGCCACTAATATACAGGGGAGAAAAACTCCAGAAAAGTGATTAAGACGATAATAGGAGGGAGAAAGTAGGGTAAACAAAGGAGTGGGGGTGGGGGGTGGAGATAATGGATGTACACTACTCAGACAGGCCTGTAGGGAAGAGAAGGGTTCAAAATGGATCTGAGGAATCCAAACATATGCAAAAATATAATAGAGTTCAAGTAAGTCTTATGTGACTGAGCAGTAGGAGTACTGTGCAAACTTGGGGTGAAGACTCAGAGTTAATGATTGTCCACGGAGGGTCTATTTTGCTGGACACAGATGCAGACTTCTCATCCGGGGCAGTTGGTGGGAGATTCCATTGAAGGAAAAGGGCCTTCCCGGTATCGTAAAAGCTAAATGTAATGCCATTCTTGCCAACAATGATCTTTGTTGGAAAGCTCCACTTGGAAAATGTTATGCTGGCGTAGGACAGCGGTGATTGGTGCAAACTTCTTTCTTGCAGCTATGGTGGCTTGGTAGAGATTCTTAAATAACTGCTTTTTTGTAAACGGCTCAGAAAAAGAGGGTGCTTTATGGGACGCAAGCATGAGGTGGTCTTTGATGTGGAAAAGGTGTATGTGGGCTATAGTGCCCCTAGGAATATGTTCAGGTAGGCCTTCAGTTTTGGAAGGTGATGAGTCCTATCAATAAACAAGTCTGTGTCAGACCACTGAGGTGGTTTTTATCAGTTGTAAATAAGGAACCAAGTCTTTGGTAGTAACTGATTCTGGTATCCCGTTAAAATTAACTTATTACATCTGCTTCTGTCTTCCATGTCTGCTAATTTAAGCTTGACTGCCACTAGCAGCTCCTCAAGATCGATATGTGCATCCACAATTGTATTGTGCTCTAAGGCAAAGTCCCCCATTTTTTGTTCAACATGGATAATCCTATCGCCAAGAGAATCACTAGTGGAGGAGACATTAGTAATTGCTTTTGTGATCTCTTTTGGGATAGATCTATGCAGGGCTAGCATATCTTTTAGGAAGGATTCAGAAGCAGTTTGGGTACTGGTGGGAATTGCCTGTAGTTCATCAGAATGTTGAGGGTCCTCAGAAGACATTCCTGATCTGGACTCAAAGCAAAATGTAGTGTCCCACTTCACTCTCTGCTTGGCAGGGCTCTGGGATGGGGTAATAATTCCAGGAGTAGAAGCAGTAAGGTGTTGCGGATGGGCAGAGTTGCAGCTCTGGTCTGTAATGGCCGCTGGGGGAGGTTGTAAGCTCCTCCTATATGAGGAAGCATGTGAGCCATCACTAATATGGCCCCCATGTGACTCATTACTGTCCCTGGAGGATTGGGATAGCGGGGGAAAACACGTGGAGGTGGTACCCGCAGTGAGGGAGGCTATGATCCGCTGGCATGTCGCTGTCTCGCGCAGCAAGGGAGACAGGAGGCTTGTGCCGACACCATCTTGTGAATGTGGAGGCACCGAGAAATGTTAGTCAGCAGTTTGGGTGGCCCTTTTGGCCATGGCTGAGAGCCCCAAGATTGTAGGGTACTCACTGAACAGGACCTCCATGGAGATCTGAAGTTGAGCAATGCCGTGAGCCGCTGTAAGTGATGACAGCAGAGCTCAGCTAAGCAGCCGCCATTTTGGTCGAAGTCCAAGCCATGCCCCCCAGTGTCTTTAGTTATAGCATTTTGAGGAATGTCTATTGCTTTCACCACTTTTATTCCAATTTTTATATTTTGAATCAGAGGTGAAAATGCCAAAAAAAAAAAATTTGGCACTTGATTGGAAGGGAGCAGTCCTGCACCAGAAAAGAAATGGAGGTGGTGGGGACTGGCTCCAGGCAGTAATTTTCAATTTGGAGGGGTCTGACACACAGCAATGCCTGTGATCAGTGTGCACTCTGATCGTGGACATTAGCGTTGGGTCTCCACTGTATATTACAGAAGTGACCTGGTTGCTATGGTTTCTGCACTGCTGCAGAGCAGCCGGCATCTGTAAAGACCCAGCATCCACCGTAATAGTACAGTGGATGTTGGGAAGGGGTTCTGTATCTTCTGACAGAGGGGACAACCCAAGGTTTCAATAGAGGAGTCAGAATCTAAACTGGATTGAATCTCGTCTTCATCCGAAAACGACACAGGAATGAAGGGAGTGACTGGAGAAGCTGCACATTTTCCTGAGGTGGATTGTCTAGGGGAGACATTCAAGATTTCTGCTAAAAGCAGACTTGACCTCATCCCACTCTACTGCAATCAGAACACACCTCTTCCAGGATGCAGCACAATGATGTCATCGCAATAGTATGCATGCCAGAAGAGGAATGAACATGTGCTTCAGACTTCCCTTTCTGCAACCACACATTTAAATGGCAGATCCCACACCTGGAACAAGGCACACAGCCAGGGGAATCCCCAAGATGGGGACTTAAGCCATAATGTGAGGGGGAAATCCAAATAATCCCCTGTGCCCTGCACTTTGCCACAGCCCTCACAGGAGGATCGGGATTCAAGGTAAAACTGGACGATCGAGAAGAAAAAAAAAAAAAAAAAAAAAAAAAAAAAGGCACATCCTAGGACTGATTCCACACTTCAAATGAGGGATAGGAAACAACTGAACATCTAATTGAGGAAGGTCTATATATTTACAGATTTCATGCAGTTTCCTTGAGAGGCAGGGAATCTTCCTGATAAGTGCCATTTTGAAGGAGTCATGAAAATTGACATTCCCCCTGTTTCAGAACTCAATATGTCATGCACAGCGAAAAGTCAGCTCTCCAGTTATTAGACTCCAATTCCTGATTTTGGAAACCTCAACATGCAGACCTAATTTATTGACTGGAAATATGAAGAGCTCAGAAGTGAACACCATACGCATTGGAGGCCCAATTTGGTTATTTACAGAGGCCCCAAGATTTAAAAAAAAAAAAAAAAAAAAAAAAAGTGTAACTCAATTTTAGAAACTACACCCCTCAAGGAATTTTTCCAGTGGGTGAATTTTTGGCGCTTTCCAAAAATTAATGTGAAAAAATATGCTATTCTGGTGCCCAATATGTTTTGCCCACTTTGTGACAAACATGCACTCCTTTTTGTATCCAGCTAACAATTTTAGGTTGTATATGTAGGAGTAGACTGCTGTTTAGGCTAAGGCCCCAATGTTGTGGAAACGCAGCTTTTTTGTTCCAGATTTTGCTGCAGTTTTTTGAGCCAAAGCCAAGAATGGCTACAAAAGGAATGGGAAATATATAGAAAGCTTCTTATACTTCTACCTTCTGCTCAATCCACTCTTGGCTTTGGCCCAAAAAACTGCAGCAAAAAAAGCTGCGTTTCTGCAACCTGGGGCCTCAGCCTTAGGCACACTGCAAGACTCAGAAGGGAAGGAACACTGCTTTTTAGCTTTTCGACTTGGAGCTTTTTAGATTTAGAGGGACTGGTTTTTGGACACCATGTTTTTTTCAGAGACCTGGAGGTGCCAGTAAAGTGGAATTCACAGACTTGACTCCATTTTGTAGGGACCATTTTAGTGGCTTTGCAATGTGGTGTCACTCCCTAGTGGATTCCACTTTACTGGCACCTTAGGCTCTGAAGTGTGAAATGGCATTCAAACAAATCTAAAATCTGCACTCCAAGAACACCACAGCATTTCTTCACATTGTGTCCTATGTGCCTAAACAACAGTTCATGCCCACATGTACAACACTGTTGTACCCAGGATAAAGTCATGTGGGTTTAAAGTGCTGATTGGGCACAGAACTTAAGGAACATTATTGGTTTTTTGATGTCAAACAACTTTCGCAGAGCCCCTGAAATACCAGTGAAGTGGATCTGTGACATGTGATCCCATTTTGGAAACTACACCCCTGAAGGAATCAAAGGGTGCAGTGAGCAGTGAGCATTTATCAAGGGACAAAAATAAATAAATAAATAAATAATAATAAAAGAAAAACTACAATTATTTTTTTTTTTTTTTAAACTTATGATTTTCAGGTGCAGGTTAATGTTTCAGTCTTACTGTACAGTTTGTTATGGACACTGCAATACCAAATGTGAATTTTTTTTTGGCGACATGAACCAGCAATCTTCTAATTGTTGCTTCAGTATTATGATCTCCAATACAGAAGTATTGGATTCTTTAACGGTCGTAAGTGATGGAACATACTCTGGGCTGCTGAACAAGCACCATGGTTACCCTGGAGGAAGACCAATAAGGTATGGGTTGCTAGCCCTCAGAAGCCAGTGTCATGATTGAAGCTGAGCAGATAGCTGTAAAACAGCAGACACCCACCATTTTTATGAAGTAATAGTATGTCATGATGCAGAAAGTGGTTAAAGGAGTCTACCCCCTAAGCATATTCAACAATCTCCACCATTACACAGAAAGTTACAGTAATACAGTAAACTGCTCAAGTAGGATCAATCACAGATATCAAAATAGTAGGATCAATTTTTACTGCTTTAGCTCATTTGCATAAGGCTTCAAAGTGGGTTTTCTCCAAATCTACAAGAGTGACACAGTGAAACACACTTTTGTTAAGCAATGTACTCTAAAGGGCGTTGTTCCTCTCACCAAGCATATTCAACTGCCACCATTGTGAAAAGTGTTGTCCTGAGAGTTAAGATTAGCTTACTTGATCTGGTGGACTCTTGATGAACCCAGGGTTATATCCCAGTTTCAACCCCCAGGTCACATGATCAGAACCAATGCTCCAAATTCCTGTCACCTTCCCTGATCTTACAAGTAATTACTTATGCTATGGGGGCTGGCTTTACTATAGTCTCCCCACCCCCCTATTAGGGAGATCAGAGAAGGAGGGGAGCAACCCAAGGGTTGGAACCAGGCCAGAAGCCCTGCCAAATCTAGTAAACTAATTTAACTCCCCAGACAACCCCTTTAAGTGTCTTTACATTAACCCTTTCATGCATAATCAAGTTAATTTACATCATTATGTGCTAAGGGGTGTATGGAGAGAGCTTAAGAGCTGAGTTCTCTCCATACCCATCAGATGCTGGCTGTATAATACAGCCAGGACACACCACTAACAGCTGCAATCGGTGCCGACAAGGATCGCAGCTATTAACACTTTAGATGCTGCAGCCATGGGCGCTGCCATCTTTGAACGATCACCGCCCTCCAGATCATCGGAGGGCAGTGATTGGTTGCCATGACAGCTGAGAGCCTATTGAAGGCTCCCACGCTTGTCATTACATCACATCTATTGCACAGTGCCAGAGGAAATGTGTAATAAAGGGCAATGTATTTACTATTCGCTACAATATATTAGTATTGCAGTGAATAGTATGAACAGACCCTAGGGGGTCTGAAAAGAAAAAAAAAAAAAAATTACGTTTTTAAAAAATATATTTATTAAGTTCAAATCACCCCCCTTTCCATAGATCACAAAAATAAACAAAAGTAAACACTTTAGGTGTCCCCATGCTCAAATGTCTGAACTATTAAAATATAAAAATATTTATCCCATACGGTGGAGTTAGATGTCACAAAAATCTCTATTTTGCAAAGTTTTAAATTTTTATTTTTTTTTTTTTTAAAAGGTATCAAAACATTACAACTACTATATAAATTTGTTATCACCTTGATCATACCAACCTGCAGAATACAGGTAACATTTCATTTTTATCACTTAGTGAATGCCGTAAAGATTAAGCCCATAAGAAATTGGCGCAAATGCATTTTGTTCCCAATTCCACCTCAGAATTTTTTCACAGCTTCCCAGTACATTGTACAGGATATTGAATAGTGCCATTACAAAGTACAATTTGTCCAGCAAGCAATAAGCCATAAGTGACTCAACTGAAAAATGGAAAAGTTATGGCTCTTGGAATGGGGAGAGGGAAAAATGGAAATGCAAAAACAAAAATTGACAGAGGCATGAAAGGGTTAATCTGATGTATGGGAAACATCAGATTTTGGGCATACCTCTAGCCATAACTGAATTGCTAGTAGTTAATCTGATGCAAAGTACAGTACATGCATAGGGGATCAGATTTAAATAAATCCCATCCATACACTACAGAATAAAAGCTGCAGCACATAATGCCAGTTATTGTTGCATGTTTGGCTGTGGATTCCAACTTTTGCAATGCCAAGTATGCAGCCCAGGCTAGCTCCAGAGAACACCAGCAAAGAAATATGCAGCACAAAGCACCAGATTTTTGACGTTTTGGCCACAAGCAGGTCTGCTGTGGGATGACTGCTAGACTCTAAAGCACAGGTGTCAAACAAGGCCACCGGGCCAAATCCGGCACGCTGCCTTCTGTTATCCGGCCCGGCACTTATCTGGCCCGCAGGGCCGCGGCATTTTTTATTGTCTATGTACATTATGTAATGTAAACCAGCCCAGGACAGGCCGCTAAAAAAAAAAAAAAAAAAAAAAAAAAAAAAAAAAAACAAAAACAAAGCTACGCGATACCTGTCCTGGGCTGGTTTACAAGGCCTCTGCATGTCAGCGCAGGCGGCGATACAATGACGTCATCACGCCGCCTACGCTGACACGCAGACAAGAGGAGGCGGCGGCTGCATCAAGGCATCGCAGGTAAGTGAAGATAAGGCACGTAACGGCCTATTTACTTATCGATCCCCGCTGCTGGTTGTGGCCGCCCCCGCTTCCCCTTCTGCTATGGGATGCAGAAGCGGCTGTGTGCAGGAGCGGGCATCGGTAAGTGAGGCCATGGCCGGCGAACCCCATCAAATACTACTATTATACTCCGGGGTCTTTTCAGACCCCGGAGTATAATAATCGGGGATCCCGGGGAGGTGATAAACAGAGTTACTCACCTCTCCAGCGATCCGATGTTGCTCCCAGCCGGCTTCTTTGGTGACGTCCCAGGCGTCACGTGAGACAGGCCGACGTCATTATGTCGCGACGCCGGTCTATGCGACATTGAAGTCCGAACGCAGGGAGCGCACCGGGGCCCAGGTAAGTAACACTGATTTTTATGTTTGTCACCACCTGGGTCTCCAATCATTATACTCTGGGGTCTGAAAAGACCCCAGAGTATAATAATAGTTCATGGGTGGGGGGGGGGGTCACTATGGGGCATAATACCATGTGCAGGGACCACTATGGACTATAATACCGTTTGCAGGGGCCACTATGGGGCATAATACCAATGCAGGGGCCACTAAGGAGCATAATACAGATTGCAGGGGCCACCATGGAGCATAATAACGTGTGCAGGTGCCACTATGGGGCATAATACCAATTGCAGGGGCCACTATGGAGCATAATAACGTGTGCAGTGGCCACTATGGAGCATAATACCGTGTGCAGTGGCAACTATTGAGCATAATACCGTGTGCAGGGGCAACTATGGAGCATAATACCGTGTGCAGGGGCCGCTGTGGGGCATAATACCGTGTGCAGGGGCTGCTGTGGGGTGTAATACCGTGAGCAGAGGCAACTATAGAGCATAATACCGTTTGCAGGGGTAAACAGTATTTGTATAGTGCTTAATTTTTTATATATTCAGAAAAGGATGAGGATAGTATGTAACATGCCAATGTCTTAGGTTTTAACAATACATTATGTTCTTCCTGATTGATCTCAAAGGGCTGATTGTAACAGTAGTAATGTACAAATGTAACTACTGCTTAATAGCTCGCTTATCTGTTAAGGAGAAGTTACTTTTATACACGTGTAAAATCATCTTGGCCCTTCAAGGTACCCCGTGAGGCTGAAGTGGCCCCCAGAGAAAATGAGTTTGACACCCCTGCTCTAAAGGATGTTTAAGCCCTTTCCAACAGCAGCCATAGAAGTACGGCAGACGTCGGGTATTTAAATATGGAGGCCACTCAGGAGCTGAGCAGCCAACGGTTCTCTGCTGTAATATACACTACCGTTCAAAAGTTTAGGGTCACTTAGAAATTTCCTTATTTTTGAAAGAAAAGCACAGTTTTTTTCAATGAAGATAACATTAAATGAATCAGAAATACACTCTATACATTGTTAATGTGGTAAATGACTATTCTAGCTGCAAATGTCTGGTTTTTAATGCAATATCTACATAGGTGTATAGAGGCCCATTTCCAGCAACCATCACTCCAGTGTTCTAATGGTACATTTTGTTTGCTAACTGTAAGAAGGCTAATGGAGGTTTAGAAAACCTTTGAAAACCCTTGTGCAAGTATGTTAGCACAGCTGAAAACAGTTTTGCTGGTTAGAGAAGCTATAAAACTGACCTTCCTTTGAGCTAGTTGAGAATCTGGAGCATTACATTTGTTGGTTCGATTAAACTCTCAAAATTGCCAGAAAAAGAGAACTTTCATGTGAAACTCGACAGTCTATTCTTGTTCTTAGAAATGAAGGCTATTCCATGCGAAAAATTGCCAAGAAACTGAAGATTTCCTACAACGGTGTGTACTACTCCCTTCAGAGGACAGCACAAACAGGCTCTAACTAAAGTAGAAAGAGAAGTGGGAGGCCCCGCTGCACAAGTGAGCAACAAGACAAGTACATTAGAGTCTCTAATTTGAGAAATCGACACCTCACAGGTCCTCAAATTGGCAGCTTCATTAAATAGTACCTGCAAAACACCAGTCTCAACGTCTACAGTGAAGAGGCGACTCAGGGATGCTGGCCTTCAGGGTAGAGTGGCCAAGAAAAAGCCATATCTGAGACTGGCTAATAAAAGGAAAAGATTAATATGGGCAAAAGAACACAGACATTGGACAGAGGAGATTGGAAAAAGGTGTTATGGATAGACGAATCGAAGTTTGAGGTATTTGGATCACACAGAACATTTGTGAGATGCAGAACAACTGAAAAGATGCTGGAAGAGTGCCTGACGCCATCTGTAAGCATGGTGGAGGTAATGTGATGGTCTGGGGTTGTTTTGGTGCTGGTAAATGTAAAAGGGATTTCAAATAAGGAAGGCTATCACTCCATTTTGCAACACCATGCCATACCCTGTGGACAGCGCTTGATTGGAGCCAATTTCATCCTACAACAGGACTGACCCAAAGCACACCTCCAAATTATGCAAGAACTTAGGGAAGAAGCAGGCAGCTGGTATTCTATCTGTAATGGAGTGGCCAGCGCAGTCAGATCTCAAAGCCATTGAGCTGTTGTGGGAGCAGCTTGACCGTATGGTACGCAAAAAGTGCCCATCAAGCCAGTCCAACTTGTGGTAGGGGCTTCTGGAAGCATGGGGTGAAATTTCTCCAGATTACCTGAGCAAATTAACAGCTAATGCCAAAGGTCTGCAATGCTGTAAATGCTGAAAATGGAGTATTCTTTGACGAAAGCAGTTTGAAGGAGAAATTATTTCAAATAATAATCATGATTTCTAACCTTGTCAATGTCTTGACTCAATTTTCTATTCATTTTGCAACTCATTTGATAAATAAAAGTGTGAGTTTTCGTGGAAAACACAAAATTGTCTGGGTGACCCCAAACTTTTGAACGGTAGTGTATATATACACACACAGCAGAAACCCAGCACTAATGCCCACAATCAGTGCCCACACTGATCATGGCCATTAAGGCCCCCAGTACCTCAGTCAAAGCTGATCGAGGCACCATTTTCCCAGAGGCACATGGCCGCCATTTTGGGTAGGATTACTGTAGCCCAAAATGAGATCTGGGGAAGACGATCTGTTGCCATGACAGCTGGGAGCCTATTGACAGCTTCCAGGCTTGTTAGGCATTCATTTGTATGTCTCTTTTGCAATGCATTAGCATTGTAAGGCTATGTTCACACCTGCGCCTGATCTTCGTTCAGGGTTTCCATCCCCAAATCTTAAAAATGCAGAGAGAAAAGTCCTGCAAGCAGCACTTCTCTTCACATTTTTTGTGCGGAAACCCGATGGACCCCATTACTGTCTATGGGGTCTGTGGCTAACCTCTTATTTATGCAGAATAGGTTTCTGTTCGTCAGGTCCACTAGCATAATGTATTGCATTAGTGATCAGACTCAAGAAGGTGTTTAAAAAAAAAAAAAAAAAAAAAAAATTTAAACCAGTTTTCTTGCAAGACAAAGTCCCAATTTTTGGCACAAAAAACCCCCCAAAAACAACTTTAGTTTCTGCACCTTCCTTGCCACTTTCCTTAAAAGGGGGTGTGGTGAGGTCATGAAAATTTATCATTTACACTGAAAATCTGGCATAACTGTGGGAAGTGTATGCCAGCTCATAGCTGTATATTTTCCCTTTAGCACAGTAAACAAATGAGGCACATCCTACACTGACTCCTGGGATTTGAAGACTTCATAAAAATGACCATAGACAGATTGAGGACATCATTTTATACCCATATGACATTATGTATGTTATTCTGGGTACAACAGTGTTATACATGTGGGCATAAACTGCTGTCTAGGCATACATGTGATGGAGTGCTATGTGGGTTTTGGAGCGCAGATTATAATTGTTTGGTTTTTGGATACCATGTCACATTTGCAGAGCCCCTGAGGTTTCAGTAAAGTGGAATTCCCTACAGAGTGACAATTTTTAAAACTGAACCTGTCAAAATTTATCAAGAGGTGAAGTGAGCATTAGTTTTCCCAGATGTGAATGCACAGCAGATAGTGAGAAGTGATTATGTAAGCTGTGTGGAGTACAGTGGGTACACCCACTGATTGTGGGGGAGAAGACCACTTCAGGTGTCTTACCTTGTAAGCTCCAAATCTAGGATGTACCCTGATGTACGTTTGGACAGTTTACACATTCCATTCCTGCATCCAGTTTTGTCCTAAAGATTTGGACATTATTGGGTTTTTTCTTATGATGTAGCCTTATGTGGACTTTATGCGGGATGATCTGCATTTTCTAATGACACCATTTTGTGGTGTCTAAGTTGACAACATTTTATTAACTTTCTGGGGGGGATTGAAAAGCAGCATCAATTTCGGCATTACTTTAACACTGAAAATGTTTTACCTTTTTCCATGCATGAAATAAGTTATCTTTATCCTATGGGTCAGTGTGATTACAGCAATTCCTAATATATATATTTTTTATGCACTACTAGTTTTGCAGAATAAAAATCCATTTGGGGAAAAAAATAAAAAAAAAATCTATTGTTTTACCATTGCCATCATCTGAGAAAAGCAACTTATTTTTCTATTGTTTGAGGGCTTATTTTTTTCAGGATGAGCTATGCTTTTTATTGGTACCATTTTGGGCTATATTTGACTTTTTTATTTTGTATTTGGTGATGCAAAAAGAAAAAAAAAAAAAAAAATTACTTCTGGATTTTTTTCCCCTCTTTTTATGACAACTAACCTGCACAGTGAATAAGTTTAATCTGACTACAGTTTTTTTTTTTCCCAGAGATAGCAATACCATCAATTTTATACCATGTTTTGATTCAAAACAGTCCAAGAGACACCAAAATAAGAGCAGTGTTAGTCTTTTGTTACTTGTGCATTTCACTCAGCTCACCTTCAGTTTATACTTTTAATTATAAGACATTTCATAAATGAAAAATACAGGTGAAAAAACAATTTGTTAACCCTATGCCAAAATCAGTTGTAATAGTATGGTGATGTCAGGTCTTTAACCCCTTAATGACCGGGCCATTTTTTGTTTTTGCATTTTCGTTTTTCCCTCCCCACATTCCAAGAGCCATAACTTTTTCATTTTTCAGTTCAGAGTCACATGATGGCTTATTGTTTGCGAAACAAATTGTACTTTGTAATGTCACTATTCAATATGCTGTGCAATGTACTAGGAAGCTGGAAAAAAATTCAGAATGAGGTGCAATTGGAGAAAAACTGCATTTGGGCCAAATTCATATGGGTTTAATGTTTACACCATTCACTGTGTGGTAAAAATGACATGTTACCTGTATTCTGTGGGTCAGTACGAACACGGCGATACCAAATTTATATAGTATTTGTAATGTTTTGATACCTTTTAAAAAATTAAAAACTGCTAAATAGAAAAAAAATTTTTGTGTCGCCATATTGTGTCACCTGTAGCTTTTTCATATTTACATGTATGAAGCTGAGTAAGGCGTCTTTATGCGGGACAACATGACGTTTTTATTGATATCATTTGGGGAAAGATCTGATGGTTTGATCACTTTATTCAATTTTTTATAGGCGACAAAGTGTTGAAAAAAAAACACTATTTGGCCATTCGCCGTTCACCGTATGGGAAATATTTTAATATTTTAATAGTTCGGGCATTTTGGAGCGCGGGGATACCTAATGTGTTTATGTTTACTTTTGTTTATTTACTTTTATATCTGATCTAGGGAAAGGGGGGGTGATTTGAACTTGTGTTTTTTTTAATTTTTACATACTTTTATAAACTTTTTTTTTTTATACTTTTACTTGTATGATCAGACTCCTAGGGACCTTGAAACCTAGGGAGTCTGATCGATCATACTATTCACTGCGATACTACTGTATCGCAGTGAATAGCAAAATGCCTTCACTGCTATTAGATGATGCCTCTGGCATCGTGTAATAGCTATACTGTAATGACAGGCCTGGGAGCCTTCAATAGGCTCCCGGCTGTCATGGCAACCAAGCTCCGCCCTCCGATGACATTCTGGAGGGCGGCGATCAAGTAAAAATGGCGGCGCCCTTGGCGGCTCCGCAATTTAGACGCCGCAGTCGCATTTGACTGCGGCATCTAAAGGGTTAACAGCCGCGATTGGTGCAGGCACCGATCGCTGCTGTTAGCTGCGGGTCCTGAGCGCTCTCCATACATCGTCATGTGACTCAGGACGTACTATTACACCCTGGGTTGTTAAGGGGTTAAGGGGTTTTCAGGGAAAAAGTGTTTTTTTAAAAAAAAAAAAAAGGTCTGTTAGTGTTATTAATGGGTTAATAAAATGCGCCCATATACTTTTAGCAGTGTTTTGAGTGATTTCTGGGAGTTCCTGTATTCTTCTGGATTTGTTTACATGGTTCAGCTTCCTGTTATGCAACCTCTCACCTCACTCCACCCCTCCACCTTCCTCTCTCCCTCCCATACACCCCCTCCCTGTCTCTAGCTATCCCGCTCACAACTACTAGCCCTTCCCTACCTACTCAGCTCAAACCCCGACCCCATTATATACTTACCTATCTTCCTCCTGCGGGATGGCCCATCCTTTTCTGACTGCTGTGTGTGCTATAGACCGAGCACTGCTCTGTAGCCGACAATCCACCTCTACTGTGCAGGTCTGTGATGCGCTCCCATGCCTAAGCAGTAGAGGTGGATTATCAGCTGCACAGAGCAGTGCTGGGTCTATAGCACGCATGGCAGTCAAGACAGGGAGGAGCTGTCCTGCAGGAAGAAGATAGGCAAATATGATGGAGTGGATGGGGAGTAGTAGTGATGATCCATTTCCCTGTTTGTGGAAACAGAACATCACCGGATAACCAGCAAATGTAACCAGAAATAACCACACTCGCCTGTCCCTGGTGCTCTGGTCCTGCAGCTCCGTTGTCTTTCTGCGAACATACCTGCCCTAGACCGCTAAGGCAAATCAACGACTTTAGCATAAGGGATTTGGAACGTCACAGCCGGTGAGAAATTCATGACCAAAATGGCAGCCAACCACACCGGATAGCCCTGGTAGAACAGCCTAATTAGAAATTATTTAGCCTGGACAGCCTCTTAATGACATGGTCAAAAAAAAAAAAAAAAAAATTGCCATTTTTTCAAAACAGATGTGTCACCTTATGTGGCAATAATTATGCTTTAACTTACCCAAGTGATTTTGATGGTTATACCACCCAAATTCAATAATTACTACCTACCATATCTCTGCTATATTCACCTCCACTTTTAATTGTTCTTCAATTTATTTTGACCATTATAAAGCTTACAATTTTAACAGCGATTTTCCAAATTGACAAGAAAATTTCCCAAATTTTCACAAGAGGTTATGCAATGCACCCTACAGTTTGTTACACTATTTCTCCTGAACAAAGGCAGTACCCCATATGTGGCTGTAAGCTACTGTATGGATATATGGCAGGACTCAGAATCGAAAGTGCTATTGACGGGCAGATTTTGCTGGAATACATTCCGGGTGCCATGTTACATTTGCCAAGCTTCTTAAGTACCAGTACAATGGAAACCCCTAAAACGTGACCGCATTTTGGAAACTACATCCCTCACAAAGGCCAAGACTGCTTTCCAAAAATGAATGTACAAAGTGAAAATTGAAATTTTTAAACAATATGCCATGGCTCAGAAGGGAAGGAGCAATACACATTTTAGCTTTTGGAGTATAGATTTAGAGTGACTGGTCTTTGGACTCCATGTTTTTGTTGAGCCCCGTAGGAGGAATTCCCTATGGAGTGACCCCATTTTGTAGGGTCCATTTTAGGGTCTCTGCAAAAGTGACATGTCGTTCAGAAACCAAACCATAAATCTGCACTTCAAACACATAAAGCTCCTTCACATCTGCACCCTGCTGTGTGCCCAAACAGCAGTTTATGCTCACATGTATGACACTGCTGAACCCAGGATAATATACTTAATGTCCTGTGGGTATAAACCCGTTTGGGCACAGCAGGGAAGGAGCACAATTTACTTTCTTGGACATCATGCAACTTTTTCAGAGTCCCTGAATTGCCAATAAAGTGGAGTCTGCGGACATGACCAACCCCCCCTCCCCCATCATTTTGTGAACTACACGCAAGGGATCTATCAAGTGGCATTTTTAACCCTTGAGTGTTGCAATAATTTAGTTTTAATTGGGGTCACATGTCAGGGCATGGCATTTCACTTTACTGGCATTTCAAGAATATCATAATATCCAAAAACCAAACACCGCTCCTTCCCTTCTGTGTCCAAACAACAGTTTATACCCACATATGACATTAAGTATGTTATCCTGGGTACAATAGTGTTATACATGTGGATATAAGCTTCTTTGGGCACACAGCAGGGCAGAGATGTAAAGGAGCGCTATGTGGCTTTTAGAATGCAGATTTAGATGTTTGGTATTTCGGTGCCATGTCATGTTTGCAGAGAACGTAGTGTGGAATACCCTAGGGAGTGACCCCATTTTGTAAACTGAACTCCTCAAAGAACTTAAAGGGTATAGTGAGCATTAGTTTTCCCAGATGTGAGTGCAAAGCAAATGGCGAAAAGAATATGTAAGCTGTGGGGAGTACGTTGGGAACAAATTCCCTATTATGTTCCTAGTAGCTGCTATGATTTGGCGGTCACTTTTGTCTTTTCCCTCAAAAGCGCCAAGTCTGGGGCGTAATGCATTCCCTTCCTTCTGCAGCCAGTTTTATTGATTTGTTGCTTTTTGCAGAATATGCATTTTCTAACTACTTCATTTTGGATTGTGTATAATTTACAGACAATTTTATAAATTTTTTTTGGGTGGGAGGAAATTGAAAAAAAAAAAAAGTAAATTCTGTAATTTTTAACATTTTATCTCACACTATACAACAAATATGTTACATTTATTGTATGGGTCGATAAGATTACAGTGATACACAATTTATATAGTTTTTTTATGCATTGTAATTTTGCAGAATAAAACTCCATTTGGGAAAAAAATAATCAATTTTTTTACACCACCATCTGAGAGGCATAACATTTATCTTTATTTTTTATTGACAGAGCTGGTTGAGAGCTTGTTTTTGCAGAACAAGCTGCTTTTTATAGGTACAATTTGGGGCCTATATATACACGTGGACAAAATTGTTGTTACCCCTCGTTTAATGAAAGAAAAACCCACAATTGTCACAGAAATAACTTGAATCTGACAGACTGGAATTTGCCAAACTACATGTTGACAAGCCACAAAACTTCTGGGAGAATGTCCTATGGACAGATGAGAAATCGAAATTTTTGACAAGGAACATCAGCTCTATGTTCACAGATGGAAAAATGAAGCATATCTTGAAAAGAACTGTCCCTACTGTGAAACATGGAGGTGGCTCTGTTATGTTCTGGGGCTGCTTTGCTGCATCTGGCACAGGGTGTCTTGAATCTGTGCAGGGTACAATGAAATCTCAAGACTATCAAGGGATTCTAGAGAGAAATGTGCTGCCCAGTGTCAGAAAGCTTGGTTTCAGTCGCAGATCATGGGTCTTGCAACAGGATAATGACCCAAAACACACAGCTAAAAACATCCAAGAAAGGCTAAGAGGAAAACATTGGACTATTCTGAAGTGGCCTTCTATGAGCCCTGACCTAAATCTTATTGAGCATCTTTGGAAGGAGCTGAAACATGCCGTCTGGAAAAGGCACCCTTCAAACCCGAGACAACTGGTTACAGGAATCGTTTGATTGCAGTGATTGCCTCAAAAGGTTGTGCAACAAAATATTAAGTTAAGGGTACCATCATTTCTGTCCAGGCCTGTTTCATGAGTTTTCTTTTTTTTTAAATTCTGTTGAAGCATGGTTGAAAAGTAATGTCTGACTTTCATTTGTTCATTTTCATAGAATTTTTATATTACTTTTGTCAGATTCAAGTTATTTCTGTGACCAGTGGGCTTTTCTTTCGTTAAATGAGGGGTACCAACAATTTTGTCCACGTGCAAATATCTCCATATCTCTATCATATATATATATATATATATATATATATATATATAGATAATAGATATATCTATATATAGATATATCTATATATAGATATATCTATATATAGTGACTTTTTGATTACTTATTCCATATTTTATGAGGAGAGATGGCAAAAAAAAAAACCTCATTACTTCTGACTACGACGTTCACTGTGCGGGTTAACTCATGGTTTAGTTTTATTGTACAGTTTGTTCAGGACAAATGTGTGCAGTTTTATACTGTGTTTTTACAGTTTCATACTGCATATGGGAAAAGGGACATTTTCTTGGGTGTGTTTTATACTTGGGACAAAAAAATAAAAAGTGTGTTTTTTTACAATAGGGGACATGAACCAGCGATCTTTTGATTGCCGATTCAGTGTTTTATACTTCAGTATTGGAGTATATATAAGACGGCCATCAGTCTATGCATAGGCTGGCAGGACTATCTAATCAATCCTGCCTAAGGCACGGACGCTGCGGTCACGATTGATAGCAGCATCAAAGGGGTTAACACCTGCAATTGAAGCTCAGCTCTGGTCTCAGGTGTTACAGGTCGGTGACAGATGTAAGAAACAGCAGGTGACATTACGATGTCTTAATAGTATGTCATGGTGGTTAATGCACACATTCCCACGACGTACTATTAAGTCATGGTGAGGGAAGGGGTTAAATATGGTGCCTCCCTCTCTAAAGTCTTCTTTGTAAAAAGTCAGCCTGATAAGTGGAGGATGAAGTTTGTTTTTTTCCCCCTCTTATTTTTAAAACCTTCCTAGTAAGAGCTCATAGCTATGTACTAGCTGTTCATTAAAGAGGTTGTCCAGGGTATAAAAAGTTTTAAAGTTAGGCTGGGGGGGGGGGGGGGTTGATGAAAAAACCCACTCACCTGTCCCCGATGCCTCACAGCACATTGCGTTGCTGCTGCTCCGATGTTTTCTTGTGGCAGAAGTCTTGCCATTTAGCGGCCGCATGCAGTGGGGACTTCTGCCAGAAGAATGCATTGGAGCAGCTTGTTTATTTTTTTTTTTTTTTTTCATCTCCCTGACCTAATAAAAAAAAATTCTAAATGGGGTGGAAGTTGAGAAAGTGCATTTCTACAGGCTTCGTTTTTACGGTGTTAACTGTGCAGCCAAAATGACATGCCACCTGTATTCTATTTATCGGTACAATTCTGGGGATATCAAATTTATATAGTTTTTTACATTTTAACCCTTTACAAAATCCACAAAAAAAATTATATAAGTCGCTATATTTTGACACCTGTAATTCTTTTACATTTCCATGTATGGGGTTGCATAGGGCATCTTTTTTGCAGGCCCAGGTGTACTTTTTAGTTATACCATTTTGGGGAATGCCTATTGCTTTGATCACTTTTTATTCAAGTTTTATCAGAGGCGAAACAGTGGTTTGGCATATTTTTACCGTACAGGAAAAATATTTTTATAAGTTTTTAGACCAGGCATTTTCAGACTTTTCCACTTTCATATGTGTTCTAGGGAAATGGGATGCTGCAATTTTTTTTTTTTTTTTTTTAAAACCAATTACACCCCCTAGGAATCACTAATGCAATGCATTACAATGCTAATGCATTGCAAAATACCAGCACTTCTATTACAGGCTGCATAAATAGTACTGCATAGAGAAGCCTGTAATAGACGTAACGCTGAGTCAAGCCTGTCATAGCAACAGATCGCTGGCCCTGGATTGTTCCAGGCACGGGCGATCCTCCCAAAAATGGTGGCACCCAGAACTTTGACCAAGGTGCCAGGTCTTTGCTATATACTATAGCTCCTAAGTGGCCACCATATTTAAATACCCGAGAGCTGCCATATTAATACAGCAGTTGTTTGGAAGGGGTTAATGGTCAACACAGTCCCATAGATTTTAATGGATCTATTCACACGACCATTTTAAACAGTCTATATAAACAAAAAAAATAAAAATAAAATACACCCACGCGACATGATATTTCTCAGGCCATTTTCACAGATCCTCAATAGACAAGTCTTTAATCCATGAAATCAGATACACTTAGATGTTTTAAAAAAAAAAAAAAAAAAAAAAAAAAAAAACACACACTTTTCAAGGCTTAGTGCAGGAAATATGGAATATATGGCATCATTAAAGTCTTATTCAAGCGTCCACACCTGCAGTCTCGTTTTCACCTACAGCACCTCATCCTGCTCATTTATGGATGGTTTGTTGTCTGCATTTGATCTGCTTTTCACAAACACATTGAAGAGAAGGGGTACATGCAGCATCTGTAAAAAATTCAGACACCTTAACCCCTTAAAGACCGGGCCATTTTTCGTTTTTGCATTTTCGTTTTTCCCTCCCCACATTCCAAGAGCTATAACTTTTGCATTTTTCAGTTCACAGACTCACATGATGGGTTATTGTTTGGGAAACAAATTGTACTTTGCAATGGCACCATTCAATATGCTGTGCAATGTACTGAAAAAAAAAAAAAATTCAGAATGAGATGCAATTGGAGAAAAAAAAATGCATTTGCACCAACTCCATAATTTTTAATTCTTACAGCATTCACTGTCGTAAAAATGACATGGTACCTGTATTCTGCAGGTCAGTATGAACACGGCGATACCAAATTCATATAGTATTTGTAATGTTTTGATACCTTTTAAGAAATTAAAAACTGTGCAAAATAGAAAACATTTTTGTGTGGCAATATTGTGACACCTGTAACTTTTTCATATTTACATGTATGGAGCTGGATAAGGAGTCTTTATGCAGGACAAGATTACGTTTTTACTTATATCATTTGGGAAAAGATCTGATGGTTTCATCACTTTTTATTCAGTTTTTTATAGGAGGCCAAGTATTGAAAAAAACGCTACTTGGCTGTTCACCGTATGGGATAAATATTTAAATATTTTAATAGTTCGGGAATTTTGGAGCACGGGGATACCTAATGTATTTACATTTACTTTTGTTTATTTACTTTTATATCTGATCTAGGGAAAGGGGGTGATTTGAACTTGTGTTTTTTTTATACTTTTAAAAACTTTGTTTTTACTTTTATGATCAGACCCCCTAGGGACATTGAAACCTAGAGTATCTGACTGCTCATACTGTTCACTGCAAAACTACTGTATTGCAATGAATAGCAAAATGCCTAGCTCTATTTCACACTGCATCTGGCAGTGTGCAATAGATCTAATTCAATGACAAGCCTTGGAGCCTTCAATAGGCTCCCGGCTGTCATGACAACCGATCACCGCCCTCTGATAACGTTCAGGAGGACAGCAATCAGTGAAACATGGCGGCACCTGTGCAGTTTAGACGCCCTGGTCCCGTTTGACCGCGGCGTCTAAAGGGTTAACAGCACCGATCACTGCTGTTAGCAGCGGGTCCTGGCTGTATTATACAGCCGGCATCCGCCCTTCATGGAGAGAGCTCAGCTACTGAGCCCTCTCCATACATCCCCCATGTCACCAATGACGTACAGGTACGTCATTGGTCGTTAAGAGAATCTTTCTAGACCTGGTGTTTAGTGTCCCAAATCGCCCTGTTGTAATGCAATCCACAGGCGTAGTAAAAATAAAAAAAAAATTTATACTTACCTAGATCCGATGTATGCTGTTCAGCCGAGAACAGCCCGGCTTATTCATGAGCTTCTTTGTTGGCACGCCTCCTGGCGCCTGCACTCTTCTTCAGTGAAGCCAAAGATGGACACCCCGGCTTCACTACGCAATTGCCGGAGGTACGGGACATGCGCACTGAAGCCGAGGTGTATTCCTCTGGCTTCATTGGAGAACTGCGCAGACTCCGGGAGTACAGCGGCAGGGTGAGTATAAAGCTTTTTTGTTTTTAATGCGGCCATGGATTGCATTATAACCGGGTGATTTGTCCTAAATTGCCCTGACATTCCCTTTAAGTACATTAAATGCAGATGTGTAAAGATAATCCGTTAATATTCCCACCGTGGGGAAACTCAGTAAGGACTCAAAATAACATTTGTCCCATGCAACAAAAAAAATAAAGGCCTTCTTGTCAGCATAAGCAGAAGCAAGCCTCTTGAATATAGTAAGGGAAGAAAGTATGAGAGAGCCTACAGTGGTGGAGGCTGATGCAAACCTCCTAAATATAGTAAGGGAAGAATACTTGAGTGAACCTACAGAGGCAGATAAATGGATACAGGTGACCAAGAGATGCAAAAGGATCACAAGGCCATCACCACTTACACAGCTAGGTAACCGATATGAAACTCTTATGCAGACTGATGAAAACGATAAGAATAATCTATCAGCAAAAGAAGACACAAAAGTCACCCAGAGACAAGAGGGAGCAACAAGAAATAGCGTAGCGAGGAAAAAAAAAAAGTAGAGTAGTGGTTATGGGCGACTCACTGCTAAGGGGCACAGAGGCAGATGTCTGCAGGCCAGATATAACTGCACGAGAAGTATGCTGCCTCCCAGGAGCAAAAGTTAGGGACGTGGCCGATAGGATTCCATGCCTCTTCAGCTCCGAGGATAACTACCCATTTTTGCTGTTACATGTGGGTACAAACGACACGGCTAAAAATGATTTACCAACTATTCGTAAAGACTTTGAAAATCTAGGAAAGAAAGTGAAGGAACTGGATGCGCAGGTAGTATTTTCATCAATTCTCCCAGTTGATGGTTATGGTATCAGGAGATGGAATAAAATACTAGAGGTAAACAAGTGGCTTCGGCAGTGGTGTAGAGAGCAAGGATTTGGATTTCTGGACCATGGAGTGAATTACCTCTATGATGGACTCCTTGCTAGAGATGGGATACGTCTCACAAAGCCTGGGAAACACATATTTGCCAGAAGACTTGCCACACTTATCAGGAGGGCTTTAAACTAGAAGAGGAGGGGATGGGAAGTAAAAAGGAAGACAAGAACATGCAGCTAAAGGATATACTAAACAAGGTTACTAGATGTGGTAATGAGGACCCAAGACAGGATACTCAGAATGAAATTAAGAAAAAGGAAGTACCAGAGCGCAATCTGAAATGTTTTTACACAAACGCGCAAAGCTTGGGAAATAAACAGGGAGAATTAGAGCTGATAATACAGAAGGAAAAATATGATGTCATTGGTATTACAGAAACTTGGTGGAACGATAAGCATGATTGGAATATACAGATGGAAGGATACAACTTATTCAAAAAGAATAGAACTAATAAAAGAGGGGGAGGAGTTGCATTGTATGTTAAAAAAGATCACATTTCCACGGAAATCACAGTTTTACAAAATGATAGCTTATTGGAAAATTTGGAGGACTCCAAGCTGATTATAAGTGAAGGTTTGGTAAGAGAACATTTAGCTAAGATTAAGGAAACCAAGTCCCCAGGACCGGATGATTTACACCCTAGAGTTTTAAAAGAATTAGCAGAGGAAATAACAGAACCCCTTGCAATAATCTTTAATAAGTCATGGGAAACAGGAGTGGTCCCTCTAGATTGGAAAAGGGCAAATGTGGTCCCCATCTACAAATAGGGGAATAGGGACGACCCAGGAAATTATAGGCCGGTAAGTCTGACCTCGATAGTAGGAAAAATCTTTGAACAAATCGTTAAAGAACATTTAATTAGGTACCTGGATGGGAAGGCTTTAATTAATCAGAGCCAGCACGGCTTTATGCCTAATAAATCTTGTCAGACTAATCTTATTTCCTTCTATAATAAAGTCACTGAATGGTTGGACCAGGGGAATGCAGTGGTCATAGTATATCTTGACTTTAGTAAGGCCTTTGATAAAGTATCACATAACATTCTTATTGAAAAAATGATCAAGTATGGCTTTGATAAAATATCAGTGAGGTGGGTTCACAATTGGCTAAATGATCTGGCACAACGAGTAATTCTAAATGGCTATACATCAAACTGGAAGAAAGTAAAAAGCGGGGTGCCGCAGGGCTCTGTCCTGGGCCCAGTACTTTTTAATATTTTTATAAATGATCTGGATGATGGGATTAATGGGGAACTAATAAAATTTGCAGATACAAAGATAGGAGGAATGGCCAACACTAGAGAGGAGAGAGAATGCATCCAAAGGGACTTGGACACACTGGAACAATGGGCTGAGGTGAACAAAATGGTATTCAACAGGGACAAATACAAAGTTCTACATCTGGGTAACAGAAATGCAAGAAGCATATAGAGTATGGGAGGAATAGAACTAAGTGAGAGTACAGGGGAAAAGGATCTGGGCATAATAATAGATCACAAATTCAACATGAGTCAACAGTGCGGTGCGGTGGCTAAAAAGGCTAACCAAATTCTAGGATGTATCAAGACGAGCATTGAAGCTAGATCAAGCGAGGTAATTATTCCGCTGTACTCTGCCCTGGTCAGACCCCACCTGGAATACTGTGTACAGTTCTGGGCTCCCCAGTTTAAGAAAGACATCGATTTATTGGAGCAGGTCCAGAGAAGAGCAACCAAAATGGTGGAAGGTCTACAAACCATGTCCTACGAAGAAAGGCTAAAAGAATTGGGACTGCTTAGTTTGCAGAAGAGAAGGCTAAGGGGAGACTTAATAGCGGTATTTAAATATCTGAAAGGTTGTCACAGTGCAGAGGGATCTACCCTATTCTCATTAGCAGAAGGAATCACAAGAAGTAATGGGATGAAACTAAGGGGAAGGAGATTCAGATTAGACATTAGGAAAAACTTTCTAACAGTAAGGGTAGTGAGAGAGTGGAATAGGCTGCCACGGGAGGTGGTGAGCTCTTCATCAATTGAAATCTTCAAGCGGAATCTGGATAGGTATATAGCTGGGATGATCTAGGAATTCCTGCTTTTGCAGGGGGTTGGACTCGATGGCCCTTGAGGTCCCTTCCAACTCAAACAAACAAAACAAGCATATTGTCAGAAACAGTATGATTCTTGGAAAACTGTAGTTAAAACTGAAACACAAACGGTTAAATTGGTCTGGTCCTGAAGGAATAGTAATTAAGGTTAAATAACTGGCACCTATACCTACCCTGTAATCTATTCCAATTGGGTCCTGGAAAGGTACAGCACGAGGCGTAGCAGCCAGGTACAGAACCGCCATGACGCAAGTACACACGAGAATCACTCTCAGCGGAGACCAGGCAAAATGAAACAAATCGTCCGACACTACTCATGACTACGCTTTGCCAGTAACCACATTAATTCTGTAGCACACCATCGCACTCACTACATACCTGCATGGCGCTCTAGAAGCTGTTCCTCTACTTGCCGAAGCCATTTCCTCCGAATACCACAAAGGAGCTTCAAGAAAAAAAAACCTAGCGCCCTGGTAGATTTTTATAAACAGCGCCACTAAGGAGCTCCTCCCCCCGCCCCGCCTCTTCCGGTCAGTGCTATGAATAAGCTCGCTCTCTGGCAATGTTGTACAGTGAATGAGACTTGTTGATGGTTTGAACTACATGGAAAAGGTTATATGCAAGTGTTAATAGTAATACAATATTCTAGAAAGCTGGCTATATTATTTACAATCTACCAGATATGTGTTGTTTTTGCTAATAAAGTGAATTGCTATACAGCTTCAGTATGAAGAGAAGCGGTCAGGTCATGTTTGTACCCACAACCAGCAACATACATCCAGTTTGGCACTTACGAAACATATCCCTGAGTCTGCTTTCCATTGCCAAAACCCAAAATTATAAGTTTTTAAAAGGTCATTTTTGTGTATTTAAAGAGGACTTTCTTGGTCTCTGACCTAAACTGTAATCAATACTGCTAGAAAGCTAACAGTGCATGGAATTCAGTGCATTGTCAGCTTTGCCCGTTTGTGCTCAGATGCCACAGATATCTGTGCACTGTTAGCTTTCTAGCGGTATATAATACCACCGATCTCATAGGACATAAAAGATCATCTTTAAATGTTCGTGAACTGTCA
This sequence comes from Leptodactylus fallax, assembly GCA_947044405.1. NCBI lineage: Eukaryota > Metazoa > Chordata > Amphibia > Anura > Leptodactylidae > Leptodactylus > Leptodactylus fallax. Next base: position 2,433,187 of record CAMRHE010000007.1, read on the forward strand.
CAGTGGGTATCACTTCAGTTTCCTAATCATGGTCCCTGGGCAGTTATTTTGTCTTATATATATATATATATATATATATATATATATATATACAGAGGCGTAGCTAGCAGAGGGGGCGGCTTCCCCGGGCCCACTGAATTTTTGGGGGCCCACCCCGGGGCCGCTATTAATACATCCTTTATTTCTAACTAGATCGGTGTCTGCAGACACCGATCTAGTTAAAACGTAACCTGCAACTTAACAGTATTGTAAACCGCAAGCCAATACAGGCCTGCGGTTTACAAGATACCGAGACCACAGACGATGTCTGCTTGTCAGCACGGGCAGCGCGATGACGTCACAAAAACGCGCCGCCTGCGCTCAGACACAGACGTCCTGTGCATGGACAGGGAGGAAGCGCCGGCGGCTCCATTCATCAGCATCGCAGGTGAGTATGACTTTTGTTTTTGTTTTTTTAGCTTAGTTGTGGGTATATTAATAGTATAAGGGGTGGTTAGGAGGGGGAAATATAACTATAAGGGAGTATTCATTAGGGGGCATTATCATTATGACGATGGAGGGTCATTTATATAAGGGTTATTAGGAAGTATTATTAATACAAGGGGGGAGGTTATTTATATAAGGGGCCATTAGGGGGCATCATTTATATTAGGAGGCATTCTGAACATAAGGGGGGTGGTCATTGATATAAGGGGTCATTAGAGGCGCAGTATTTATATCAGGGGCATAATATGAGGGTCAATTAATTTAATTAAGGTGGCACTTGGGCTTTATTAAGACTAAGGCCCCACATAGTGGGCTGCAGGAAAAAAAAAGCGCTGCAGGAAAAACCGCAGCGGTAACATTGTGGTTTTTCTCGCAGCACTTTTCACAGAAGGTCCACAGAGGTTTCCCCTGTGGACTTTCTGATTTCAATACACCTATATGGAAACCGCCAGTGTTTCTGTAGGTATAGTTGAAATGCTTCAATTTCCAAAACCGCAACGGTTTTGGAAATGACAGTGCATCTGCTGCACGTATTTTTCCACAATGTGTGGATGGGATTTGCTAGATGTAAAATGGCGGGTTTTTTTTCTGTGGGTTTTCGCCACATGGCCCCCATCCCCACTTTGCAGTAAAATATACGCAGCGGATACGCTGCGATTTCCAAAACAGACGCAGTTTTGAAAATCGCAGCATGTCAATTATACCTACGGAAATGCTGGCGGTTTTCCTGTAGATATAATTGAAGCAGAAAGTCTGCAGAGGAAACCTCTGCGAACTTTCTGTGCAAAGTGCTGCAATAAAAACCGCAATGCGTCGCCGCTGCTCTTTTTTGCTGCGGGACACCACGTGGGGCCTTACCCTTAAAGAGGACCTTTCACGTCCTCGTGTATATGCTGTTTTACTTACCGCTAGAAAGCCGACAGCGCGCTGAATTCAGCGCACTGCCGGCTTTCCCAGTATGTGCCCCGGGGCTGGAGATATCGGCAGTCTTAGTTTCACAGTTTACTGTCAGAAGGGCGTTCCTGACAGTCTGGCTGCGCTGTGAGGAACACCCTCCCTGACAGTTCTCGTTCATAGACTTGTACTGGGGGGTCGTTCCTTACAACTCTGCGTCATCGCTGCTACCAGTTCATATCCAGGCCCGTCTGAAGTTTGCTAGAGAGCATTTGAATGTTCCAGAAGAGTATTGGGAGAATGTCATATGGTAGTTGAAACCAAGGTAGAACTGTTTGGTAGAAACACAACTCGTCGTGTTTGGAGGAGAGTAAATGCTGAGTTTCATCCAAAGAAAACCATGCCTACTGTGAAGCATGGGGGTGGCAACATCATGCTTTGGAGCTGTTTCTCTGCAAAGGGACCAGGACGACTGATCTGTGTATATAAAAGAATGAATGGGGCCATGTATCATGAGATTTTGAGTGCAAACCTACTTCCATCAGCAAGGGCATTGAAGATGAAACGTGGCTGGGTCTTTCAGCATGACAATGATCCCAAGCAAACAGGCAGGGCAATGAAGGAGTAGCTTTGTAAGAAGCATTTCAAGGTCCTGGAGTGGCCTAGCCAGTCTCCAGATCTCAACCCCATAGAAAACCTTTGGAGGGAGTTGAAAGTCCGTGTTGCCCAGCGACAGCCCCAAAACATCACTGCTCTAGAGGAGAGCTGCATGGAGGAATGGGCCAACATACCAGCAACAGTGTGTGCCAACCTTGTGAAGACTTACAGAAAACGTTTGACCTCTGTCATTGCCAACAAAGGATATATAACAAAGTATTGAGATGAACTTTTGTTATTGACCAAATACTTATTTTCCACCATAATTTGCAAATAAATTCTTTAAAAATCAGACATTGTGATTTTCTGGATTTGTTTTCTCATTTTGTCTCTCATAGTTGAGGTCTACCTATGATGTCAATTACAGGCCTCTCTCATCTTTTTAAGTGGGAGAACTTGCACAATTGGTGGCTGACTAAATACTTTTTTCCCCCACACTATCTACAGGCATGTAGTAAATGCCCTGAGCTTCATAAACGTAGAATGAACAGGTTTCATGTATAGTTTATAGTGGAATTAACACATATTCTACATATTCAGGCATGTAATACATTCCCTGTGCTTTCTAGACCTGGGATTAACAGGTTTTATATGCAGTTTATAGTACAATTAACATATTTTCCTCATTTAGTAAATTCCCTGTTCATCCTGGACATAGAATAACATGTTTTATGTGTAGTTTTTACTGGAATGAACTCATATTCCACATATACATTATTTACATATTCTTTTCAAAGAATTCTTAGCATGCTTAATCTAATGACAGCCTGTATGCTTCAAAGTGGCCTTTGTGAGGCAACGTCTCCTTAACTCCTTCCTGCCGGCGACATTTTTCAATTTTCGCTTTTGACTACCCGGCTTCCAAACCCCATAATTTTTTTTATTTTTCTGTTCACAGGGCCATATGAGAGCTTAATGTTTGTGGGACAAATTGTTCTTCATAATGGTACCACGTATTATTCTGTACAATATACTGGGAAGGAATAGAAATAGAGAAAAAGTGCATTTGTGCGACATTCTTACAGACTTCATTTTTACAGCGTTTACTCTGCAGCCAAAATGAAATGTCACCTCTAGTCTATGTTTTGGTACAATTCCGGGGATACCAAACTTATATAGTTTTATTTACATTTTAACCCCTTAACGAAGATCTAAAACTTTGCAGCAATCCCCGGCAAAATGGCAGTGCCCATTCGCCACCGGCAAAATGGCGCCTCAGTCAGCTTTGACCTGGGAGCCAGGGGCTTTAATGCCCACAATTAGTGCAGGCACTGATTGTGGACATTAGTGCCGGGTCTCTGCTGTATAATACAGCAGAGACCCAGTGGCTATGGCGGCCGCTCAGCTCCTGTGCGGCAACCATATTTAAATACCCAACATCCACCATACTATTACGGCAGATGTTAGGAAGAGGTTAAGTAGACTTATGAAACACAGAGAATTTAATCGACAGCTGCATATATGTTCATTCCATGATAAGCTAAACATGTAACCTGCTCATTCATTGTCCATGAAGCACAGAGTATTCAGTACACAGCAGTGTATGTGGCATATGTTTACATTCCACCATCAGATAGCCATAAAACCTGTTTATTCCATTCATAGGAAGCACAGGGAATTCAGTAAGAAAGTGTAGAATATATGTGTTTTTTCCTTTTTAAACCACACATATAACCTGTTAATTTCACGTCTAATAAGCACAGGGAATTCACAACATGCCTGTATAAGTGGAAGTGTTAATTAAGTTGTTAATCTCTTGTTAAGTTGTTAATTAAATTGTTTTCCTTAGTCCCAACAGCAGCACAATGATGGGGTATTTTCTGCCCCTGTGTGCTGGCAGGACAGATGGAACTTTTAATAAGTAATTTAATTAATTGGTATACCTCCCCAATCAAATATGAGGAAGAATGACCTCCCCTTAACTGTGTTATTGTTAAGAGGTAAATATCTAGTGAGGGAGCCTTATGCTACTGTTGAGATTTAGGGGAAACAGGTTAACAACATAATGCTTCCCTTACTTCTCACCAGCTGCAAAATGATGGGGATTTGACAAGCAGAAACCCCTAGGGAGGGTACTCTTGAAGAACGCAACTTAAAACTGAACGTCCTAAGGCATTAGTCTCTGAGTTCCTAGAAATTTAACTTGCAATGGTTAATGAAGGTTAGGTGTGAGCTCCAGGAGGCCGCACCACAAATCTGGTCCAGATGAACTGAGTTCCTCTTAGCCCGAGAGGTAGAAACAGATTGAGTAGAAGTGGCTTTCACAAACTCAGGAGGATCTAATTCCTGAGAGATAAATGACAGTCTGATAGAAGCTATCAGATCCACCTGGCCAAGAAGGTTTTCTTCCGGAAAAAGCTACGAGTAGATTTTCTGATCTTCCAAGACTTGAGGATGTGTCAAGATAGATTCTAAGGTATCTTGCAGTATTCAGTTTATGCAATCTAGCCTCTTCAGCAGAAGAATTATTGGGAAAGAACACATGTAGAGAAATAACCTGGTTCATATTAGTTTGGGATAGTACCTTAGACAAGAAGCCAGAAAAGAATCTCAACTGGACTCTCTTTGGGTGGAAACTAATATAAGGTTCCACTGAAGAAAGAGCCTGAAGCTCCCCAATCCTTATGGCAGAAGTTACTTCCAATAAAAAGGTCATCTTCAAACAGAGGAACTTAAAATCTACCTCCTCTAGAGGCTCAAATGGAGGATCACACAACGCCTTCAGGACCGTGGACAGATGCCACTGAGGTATAGGACGGGAGATTGAAAGTCTTATCCTAGAGCAGTGATGGCGAACCTTTTAGAGACCGAGTGCCCAAACTGCAACCCAAAACCCACTAAATTATTGCAAAGTGCCAACATGGCAATTTAACCTTAAATTAAACAGGATCTGTTTTATATTGACCGTGCAATGTTATTACAGCCTGTAATAATATCACATGTCTGCTATAAAACAGATACTGTGTGATATAAATAGTGAAGGGCCACCACACAGTACAATGCGCTCCGAAGTGGCTCCCAGACAGTACAATGCGCTCCACAGTGGCCCCCAGACAGTACAATGCGCTCCACAGTGGCCCCCAGACAGTACAATGCGCTCCACAGTGGTCCCCAGATAGTAAAACATGCTCCAGAATTGCCCCCATACAGTATTATAAATACAGTATTATTTGCTCCACAGTGGTTCCCACTCAGTATTATATGCTTCACAGTGGCCCCCGCACAGTATTATATGCTCCACTTTGGGCCCCCCCCACATTATATGCTGCACAGTGTCCCTCATACAGTAGTATATGCTTCAGTGTCCCCCATACAGTACTATATGCTCCACAGTAGGCCCCCACACAGTAGTTTATGTTACTTACCCAGTCCCATGAAGAGCTGCAGTCCCACAAAGAGCGTCCTTCTTCTTCTTCTGTTAGCAGGTGCTGATGAATGACGTCATTGCGCCTGCGTCGGGGCAGAGGTCACACTCTGCAGTCAGTGTAAGCCGCGGACCACGGCCTACAGTGACAACTGTCATCTGTATGTACATTTGCACATACAGCTGAAATAAGCGATTGCTAACTAACGGGAAATCCTGTACTGGATTCCCCGTTAGTGAGCGATCATGGCGACGGCACGCGTGCCAATTGAGAGGGCTCTGCGTGCCCTCTCAGGCACTTGTGCCATAGGTTCGCCATCACAGTCCTAGAGGCACCTTTTAGGAACCTCTTCACCAAAGGATCTTGAGCTAACTGTCTACCCAAACAAGCAGACAAGGCAGCTTTCTGTACCTTCAGAGTAGAAGGACTAAGGCCGTCCTGAAGGAAATCCTATATGTTCCCAAAAGAAGGGTTGGAGCTATCGATCCCCCTTTTTTATAGATCACCAGGTTACGTATTCTGGCATAGCTCCTATTCGTAGACACAACTCTGGAAAGAGAGAGTGTGTTCAGGACTGCTCCGGAAAGTCCTCTAGATTGTAGTAAGGGTTGGTCAACCTCCAAGCTGTCAGGTTGAAGGCTTTCGGATCTAGGCTGAGCTGAGAGCCGTGAGACGCGAGGTTTTGAATTGGGGGAAGTCTCCACTAATTCCTGTGGAAAACCAAGCTCTTTTTGGCCAGAACAGTATGATGGCTATTATCGTGGCTTGGTCCTGTCTGATTTTCATCAATATCTTCAGTGTCATGGAAACTGGAGGGAATATGAAGGCCAGCCTGAACCTCCATGGAATAAACAGGGCATCCACTGCCAAGAGTTTGTCCTCTGGTAGAGAGAGCAGAACTTTTCTACCTTGGCATTGAGTCTAGTTGCCATGAGATCCACTTCCGGATAACCCCACTTCTGGGTGATCAGCTGAAAGATCTCCGGGTTCAGTGACCACTCTCTGAGAACTGAAAGACCTCAACTCAGCTGGTCCGCTGTCACATTGAGAGACCCTTTGATATGTCCTGCAGAAAGATAAGATAAATTCTTCTCTGCCAATTCCAAGATTATCTCCACTTCCTTGAGAAGGGGTTGAGATTGAGTGCTTCACTGTTTGTTAATGTAGAGTTGTCATGTTGTTCAAACGCACTCTGACTGTCTTCTCCTTGATTTGATTGGAGAAGTGAAGAAGTGCCAGCCGAACGGAAGTTCTGTCCAATTGGACGACCTTATCCTCTCGTAAGTATTCCAGGACCACTGGACAGGAATTTCATCTAGGTAGGTCCCCCAACCTGAGAGAGTTGCGTCTGTGGTCAGGATCCAATGAGATTGGACCGTGGACTTCCCATCTTTCAGATGTATCCACCATCTGAGTGAAAGACAGGTCTTCTGAGACAGGGAGCATTTCTTGTCCATCCCTCTGGGACTGTGATTCCAGACTTGCAGGACCTCCCTCTGGAGGGGACAGAGATGCCATAAGGCCCAAGGAACCGCTTCTGCGGTTGCTGACATTAGACCTAGAACTGTCATTCCCATTTTGATGGTAATCTCACTTGGAATTATGAGAAATTTTGCAGCTGCAACTATCCTTACCTTCCTGGTAGGGGATAAGGATACTGTCATTACTCTGGAATCCAAAATAAACCTCAGAAATTTTTTCTGCTTTGATTTGAACAATCTCTGATTTGTCCCAGTTGACTATCCAGCCTAGCCGGTGGAGAAATTCAACTGTGGTCTGCAGATGCTGCTGAAGACATTGGCTGGAAGAGGTCTTTATTTGCCTGTCATCCAAATATAGAACAACTGAAATCCCTTGAATTCTGAGGGCCACCGTGATGGAGGACACCACCTTTGTGAAGATGTATGGAGCTAAGGTTATACCAAAGGGAAGAGAGGTGAATTGAAAATATCTTAGACAACCTCTTATAACCACAGCAATCCTCAGGTACCCAAGCATCTCCTACCAGTCCTCATGCATCTTCTAAAATTTAGCAGAAGTCTAAATCTGAACGCTGCATTAGTTGTCTCCAACACCTTCCTGAGGAGTATCCCAGCCATATATGTAGTGTTTGCACTCATGTTTCTGAGAATGAGCAGATGATTGATAAGTAGGCCAAAATTTTTTTTTTTCTTTTTTGAAATCGTGTATGTCTAGCAAAAAGAAGTCCAAAAAATTCAAGCAGGATTTTTCTGAATTGTTTGATTCCTCTAACGCTTCTGAGGGCGAACTCCAGACATCAGAATCAGATTCAGACATGGCTATTTCTGAAGATAATTATTTGTTTAAAAAAAGAAAATTCTGTTAAGTTAATTAAAAATGTGAAAAGAATTATGGAACCAGGATAGACATAGACTGTCTTGTCCTGTCTGACAAAGAGAGTCTGTTTTATTTACCCAAAAGAAAGCCTACAGTCCTTCCAGGGCATTCAGTCTTGAAATCAATTATGGAGATGGAGTGGAAATCTCTGGCTAGAAGATTTGAGCTTGGTTCCAGGTTTACAACCATGTACAAATTAGATCCTGGGTAATATGAAGCTAGGAAGAACCAGCCAGAGTTGATCCAGCAGTAGCAAACCTATCTAGACAATCCTTTTTTCCAGCAGATGATTCATATCTTTTTAAAGATCCAATGGGTCACAGAGCTGATATATTCCTTTAAAAAGCATATGTATCCTTGGCAGCTTTATCTAAGGCCGCCATGGCAGCCATTCCTGTATCCAGGGCTTTAAGATTATGGTTAAGTCAGTTGGGAAGAGACATTCAAGATGGTGTTCCAAGGGAAGAGCTAATGGAGCAACTTTATTCACTTAAACTTGCTGCAGACTTTTCTTCTGACTTTCTCTTAGATACATTAAGAATAGCCGCAAAGAATCTAGCAATTAACAATGTGGCAAGAAGACCCATATGGCTAAAACCTTGGACAGAAGAAGCTATGTCAAATAATACTCTTTGAACCTAGAAGACTCTTTGTGGAGAAATTGGACGTTAATAAGAAGGCAAGAGCCCTGGTCTTTCCTCAGGCCAATAGAAGCTTTAAGCCTTGTTTGTGTTATTAAAGAAGATACAAATTGTTTCTAAGAAGAGGAAATAATACACAAATTGATCGGGGTAGACCCTATCAGAAATTCAGAACCACTACCTCAGAGAAATTGAATAAAAAACATGAAGATGCAAGTGTTGGCAAATAGGATTTTTCACATCAGAAGTTGTCAAGTTGGTGGTTGTTTTCAATTTTTTTTTTTCCTGCATGATGCAGCATCACCACAGTCAAGTGGATTCTGGATCTCATAGAAAAAGGTTATGTAATAGAAATTCTCCACAAACCAAAGGATCATTTTCTTCTAAATGAGCAAGAAATTCCTTATGTTTTTCTCTGATACAAGAATTTTTGGCAAAAAATGGCATAGAAGAAGTCCCAAAAGAAGAACTATGTTATGGAATTTACTCAAGAATTTTTCCGGTCCCAAAGGTCGGCAGTTCTTGGAGATTGATCATAGATTTCAGATCCCTGAATCGTTATGTGAATAAAATTCACATCAAGATGGAAACAATAAAGACAGTTCCAGCAGCCTTACAAAGAGGCCAAGTACTAGCATCCTTAGACATGAAAAATGCATATCTGCACGTTCCCATCCATCCTGTTTCAAGAAAATTTCTGAGGGTAGCGGTCATTCATTTAGGTTCAATCAGTCACTACCAATTCAAAACACTCCCTTTTGGTCTAACTTCCTCTCCAAGGGTCTTCAAAAAGTGGCAGTAGTAGTAGTAGTAGCAGCTCTGAGGTTGAAAGCAATTCAAGTTTGTCCCTATCTAGACGATTAGCTGAACTTCAAAAGTTTTCCTAGGCTTCATAATAAACACAGAGTTGCAAGCTCTTTTTCTTCCTCAAAAGAGACTACAAAAAATTCAAGCTGTGGTAAAAATTCAGATCAAATCCCCATGATCTACTATTCATCAAATCATGAAGACTCTGGGTTTGTTAGTAGCCTCGATAGATGCAGTACCTTGGGCTATGTTACACAACCAGAGTCTTCATCACTATATGCTTCGTCATTGGAATGGAGATATGAAGAGGATGTGTACAAAAATAAGTCTAAAGCCACAAGGGAAGACTTGAAATGGTGGCTCAATCCATACAACCTGGAAAAGGTAAAAAGTTTCCAGTTCACGAATTCACTCATCATACCCACATTTTCGAAATATGAAAGCAGTCTGGTTGGTACTTCTGCATTTCAAACCATTTATCCAGGAAAAATCTGTACTAATTCAAACAGACAACCAAGTAGTGATCTATTATTTGTACAAGCAGGGTGGAACTCGAAGCAAGTTACTGATGACAGAATGCAAAAAGATTTTTCAATTGGTAGAATCTGACCTGCTGGGCTTAAGAGCTCTGCATATAAAAGGATCTCTGAATACCAGAGCGGATCTTCTGAGCCAGATGACAGTCAGACCATCAGAGTGGGAGCATTGCAAAACTTCCAGTGTTCTGTTATCTGAATCTTCAATCACCCATATGCAGTGGGCACATTCTCCATGAGTTGGAGACACAAATTTCTTTCCTCCAATCCAGATTATCCAAAGCCTTCTGCAGAAAATATTGATGGAAGGACCATCAGTGATAATAATAGCACCATTCTGACCCCGAAGGGCCTGGTTTTCTCTATTATTACAAATTTCAAACGAGCATTGGCCTTTTCTGCAGCATCTGGATCTCTTAAACTTGAAAGGCCTGTTCCATCCAGAGTTGAGCAAACTCCATCTTTCAGCTTGGTTTGTGAAGGGTCAAGACTGAAGAATACAGGATTAGCTACATCAGTAATTAATACTCTATTGGTAGGCCTTAAGAACTATACAAAATAAGACTTATCATAAAATATGGTCTAAATTCTCCTCCTGGCTCAGTGATTCAGAATTTCATTCAGTAGAAATGCCAAGTGTTCTACAATTTTTTCAAGATGGTTTCCTTAAATTTAATACTCTTAAAGTACACATGACAGCTATTAATGCCATGACTGATGGAGAATTTTCTGGTCTTCCTTTAGTGTCAAGATTTTTCAAAGCAATTAGGAATCTGAGACTGGAAGTGAAACCTCCTGTGTCTATTTGGGACTTATCTGTTGTTCTTAATACTCTGATCACATCCATTCAAACCTATCCCAGATATTGACCTAAAATGGTTGTCATGTAAGGTAGCCTTTCTAGTAGTAATTACATCTGCTAAAAGGCTGGGAGAACTACAGACTTTATCTTCAAGAAGCCTGTACTTAAGAATTTTGCCCATTGAGGTTCTCCTGAGAACTTTGTCAAATTTCATACCTAAAGTTCCTTCTTTTCACAATATTAATAAAGACTTCTTCCTACCGGTGTTCTATCCTCATCCTGAGACAGAAGAACAGTTATGTTTCCACATTTTAGATGTTAAAACAGCTATTCTGACCTACCTGGATAGAAACAAGAATTTCAGAAAAGAAGAAAATTTATCTGTACTTTTTTCAGGCGTTAGGAAAGGATTGAAATCCTCTAAAGATACATTGGCCAGATGGATCAAGTCTACTATTTTGGAGGCCTACAGATTAGTAAATCTCTGTATCAATTATACCAAGGGCACATTACTACATGCCTGTATAAATGGTATATGTGTTCATCCTACTATAAAGTGAATTCATAACCTAATCATTTCACGTCTAAGAAGCACAGGGAATTCACTGTATATGTGGATTATGTGTTCATTCTATTACTACCTACAGATGAACTGTTCATTCCACATCTGTGAACTGCAGTGAATTTACTACATGTCTGTAGTAGAATACAGTATTTGTTGATTGCACTGTAAACTACACATATAACCTGTTCATTCCATGTCAACAAAGCACTGGAAATTTACTACATGCCACTATATACTGAATTTCCCCATTGTGGGACTATTAAAGGACTATTATTATTATTATTATTATTATTATTATATGTGGAATATGTGTTAATTCCACTATGATCTACATTTATAACCCTAGTGGCGAACCTATGGCATTGGTGCCAGAGGAGGCACTCAGAGCCCTCTCTGTGGGCATGTGTGCCGTGCAAATCTAGTACAGCTGAAAACTGTTAGTGTGAAGTAGGCTTACACTTACAGAAGATTATGACCTCTGGCCCGACACAGGACCGATGACGTCATTCATCAGCACCTGCACAGTGCACTACGGTGGAAGAAGGAGGTCTTCCGGCTGTTCTTCGTGGGAGTGCAGGTAAGTGCAAGAGCATATTATACTGTGTGGGGGCTACTGTGGTGTATATTATACTGTGTGAGGGCCACTGTGGAGTATATTATACTGTGTGGGGGCCTCTGTGGTGTATATTATACTATGTGAAGGCCAATGTGGACCGTATTACACTGTGTGGGGGCCACTGTGTAGTATATTATACTGTATGGGGTCACTGTGGAGCATATTCTGTGAGGGGGCCATTGTGGAGCATATTATACTGTATGTGGGCCTCTATAGAGCATATTATACTGTGTGGGGGCCACAGTGGATCATATAAAACTGTGCAGGGCCACTGAGGAGCATATAACGTGTGGGGCCACTGTGGAGCATATAATACTGTGTGTGGACCACTGTGCAGCATATTATATTGTGTGGGGGCCACTGTGGAGCATATTATACTGTGTGAGGACCACTGTGGAGCATATTATACTGTGTGGGGCCACTGTGGAGCATATTGTACTATGTGTGGGCCACTGTGGAGCATATCATAACGTGTGGGACCACTGTTGAGCATATTATACTGTGTGGGGGCCACTGTGCCGCATATAATATTGTGTGGGGGGCACTGTGGAGCATATTATACTGTGTGAGGGCCACTATGGAGCATATTGTACTGTGTGGAGGCCACTTTGGAGCTTTATAGTGTGTGGGGGCTATGGTGAAACATATTACATTGTGTGGGGCCCCTTCATCCCTTAATTAGATATGAGATATTACCACAGGCTGTAATTACATTGCACGGTCACTATAAAACAGATCTGTGCATTGTAAATAGCGAAGGGGTGAGGGCGCTCGCAAAAGTACAACAGTCCCTTCAAACAGTTGATCAGCAGGGGCCCTGTGTTTTAGACCCCCACTGATCTCTTAGATCTTTTAGACTGTCAGGACCCCGCAGATCAGATGTTTACCAAAACATGCAGCTCCTAGTATGGTGGGTGCATGCTGTGTGACGATAACGCAGGTCAAGAAGAGAAGGCGGAAGCTTCATTCATCTAAGGATCGCAGGTAGGTGAGTATAACTTTTTTTTTTTTTTTTTTTTTTTAGTGCAGTTGTGGGTATTTTAATAGTATAAGTGGGTCGTTAGGAGGGGGAATTACAACTATAATGGAGGATTCATTAGGGGGCATTATGACGATAGGGGGGTCATTTATATAAGGGCTATTAGGGGCACTATCAATACAAGGGGGGGAGGTTATTTATATAAGGGGTCATTAGGGGGCATCATTTATATAAGGGGTCATTAAGGACGCAGTATTTATGTCAGCGGGAATCGGGCATAATATAACGGAGCAATTCATTTAATTAATGTGGCACTTGGACTTTATTTAGGCTAAGGCCCCACGTAGAGGGCTGCAGCAAAAAAGCGCTGCAGAAAAAACTGCGGCGGTAATGCATCGCAGTTTTTCCTGCAGCGCTTTTCACAGAAAGTCCGCAGAGGTTTCCTCTGTGGACTTTCTGCTTCCATTGTACCTATAGGGAAACCGCAAGCGTTTCCGTATGTATAATTGACATGCTGCGATTTCCAAAATTGCAGCGCGTCCATTGCGCGTACTTTTCTGCAATGTGTGGATGGGATTTGCTAGAACTGTATAGGAACTGTAAAATTCTATGTTTTTTCTGCGGTGTTTACACCGTGGCCAAACCACAGCGTTTTCGCCATGTTCGACCCCAGCCTTAAGGAGTTTTCCACCTCATTTTTATTGATGATCTATCTTCAAAATAAATCATCAATAAGAGATCAGTGAATCCCTACTGATCAGCTGTATGAAGGGACCACACACTGTCTGTTTATAGTGAACATGTGATGTAATTTCCAGCCTTGTCACTTAGACGTGTATAGGACCAGGCTGTAGTTACATATATATATAGTATCATACATGACCGCTATGAAATGTATGATACTATATAAACAGAGAAGGGGTCACGCCACTTACACAGGTACCACGGTCCATTCAAACAGCTGATCCTGGGGGTCCCGCGTATTGGAACCCCACTAATTTTTTTTTTACCTTTTTTTTTACTATTTAATTAGGAAACACCTGGGGCATTATTAATAAGACACACTATTTAACCCCTTCCCGACATCCGCCGTAGTAGTACGGTGGATGCTGGGTGCTTAAATATGGCGGCCGCTCGGGACCCAGAGCAGGGTGAAACACCATCCCTTAAATATATTATACAATAATTTAAATCGATCGCACCTGGAAAGGAGTTCCCTCAACGCCGCGGCAGCTACAACACAACCACTAACAATGCAATCCAATATGAGTATGCGTATGCAGAAAACTACAAATTCTAATAATTAATGCGACATGCCACGCATCTGCAATAACACCACAGCGCATGCATGCAATAAAACTACTCGTCCAAATAAACTATGCAAAAGACACACAGCACATGTGTCAATAAAAAAAAAAAAAACGCAGGCAGTATATACAGTGCTGGCCAAAAGTATTGGCACCCCTGCAATTCTGTCAGATAATACTCAATTTCTTCCAGAAAATGATTGCAATCACAAATGCTTTGGTAATAATATCTTCATTTATTTTGCTTGCAATGAAAAAACACAAAAGAGAATGAAAAAAAAAGTCAAATCATTGATCATTTTACACAAAACTCCAAAAACGGGCCGGACAAAAGTATTGGCACCCTCAGCCTAATACTTGGTAGCACAACCTTTAGACAAATTAACTGTGAACAACCGCTTCCGGTAACCATCAATGAGTTTCTTACAATGCTCTGCTGGAATTTTAGACCATTCTTCTTTGGCAAATTTCTCCAGGTCCCTGAGATTTGAAGGGTGCCTTCTCCAAACTGCCATTTTGAGATCTCTCCACAGGTGTTCTATGGGATTCAGGTCTGGACTCATTGCTGGCCACTTTAGAAGTCTCCAGTGCTTTCTCTCAAACCATTTTCTAGTGCTTTTTGAAGTGTGTTTTGGGTCATTGTCCTGCTGGAAGACCCATGACCTCTGAGGGAGACCCAGCTTTCTCACACTGGGCCCTACATTATGCTGCAAAATTTGTTGGTAGTCTTCAGACTTCATAATGCCATGCACACGGTCAAGCAGTCCAGTGCCAGAGGCAGCAAAGCAACCCCAAAACATCAGGGAACCTCCGCCATGTTTGACTTTAGGGACCGTGTTCTTTTCATTGAAGGCCTCTTTTTTTTCCCTGTAAACTCTATGTTGATGCCTTTTCCCAAAAAGCTCTACTTTTGTCTCATCTGACCAGAGAACATTCTTCCAAAAAGTTTTTGGCTTTCTCAGGTAAGTTTTGGCAAACTCCAGCCTGGCTTTTTTATGTCTCTGGGTCAGAAGTGGGGTCTTCCTGGGTATCCTACCATAGAGTCCCTTTTCATTCAGATGCCGACGGATAGTACGGGTTGACACTTTTGTACCCTCAGACTGCAGGGCAGCTAGAACTTGTTTGGATGTTAGTCGAGGTTCTTTAGCCACCATCCGCACAATCTTTTGTTGAAATCTCTCGTCAATTTTTCTTTTCCATCTGCGGTGACCAGATGGAAGGTAACGCTGCAGTTGGGATTGCGGGGTGCAAACAGCGCAGACTTGTCACGGTCTCTGGGCACGAGAGCGCAGCGCTGGTGCTGTCCCACGTTACCACCACTGGTACCGGTGATGAGGGGGCTGCACAAATGTTGGTGGTGATTGTTCCCCCGGGGCGCTTCCCCTATACTGTGCCGACTGATGGTGTTTGGGGCGCCCTGATGTTGTCAGTGCAGAGTCAGACACAGAAACGGTTGTAAAGTTGAACTTTTACTTCCATGGGTGTGGCGGCACAAATGCTTAAACAGTTTCTTCAATACAAAACAACGGGGTACGCCTGGTGACACAGCAAAGTCCTGGGGTGCAGGGTAGACTTGATGAAAGGTGTTCCTAGCCCCTTATACTTCAGTGTTACAGCCCTAAGGTGCGTCTGGGCTCCTATTTGGCTCATAGGAGGATGCCCACCATGATACTAGTACATAATATTCCCCACTCACGTTATGTGGTCCTGATAGCTCAGAGTTTCGGGGTGCAATAGTCAGGGTGGCAGGATATTCCACAGGTCTGGCCTTGGCCCCTGGATCCTGTGATACTGGCTATGGAGCACGTGTTCCAGAATGTTCTCTCCACAGTCTCAGGCTGACAAGATAATGATGCTTGACTTCCTTCAGGGCGATGGCTAGGCAGACAGGGGACAGGATCTTCTGAATAGCTGGAGTATGTCAGCTCTCCAACCTTCCTGGGCCCTCTAGGACTTGAGATTCCTGCACTAAACTCACTGCTTTCTTCACAGGACATCACACTTATCTCCTCACCTCCTCCTCCTAACACTCCACACTTCTAACTCCTCACACGCAGGACCTTCCTGCAGGGGTGTTACCATGGGGACCCAGTGATCAGCTGACTCCTCCCCTTTTCCCAGGCGATGTCCTCCCATTGGACATTTGGTTACTATTCAATCCTATGGGAGGTGTAATGCATGTGTGAGGCTCACTAGGTGGCGCTGTGTTGTGTGAGACGCAGGACCCCCTGCTATGTCACACAGGCTATGAAGCAACAGGAAATAATACAATGACTACAGAGATCACCCTCAGCCCAGCCATAGCCAGCTCTGGGATGCCACACATCCACATCTAGGGAGGTTAGCCACAGTGCCATGGGCTTTAAACTTCTTGATGACACTGCGCACGGTAGACACAGGAACATTCAGGTCTTTGGAGATGGACTTGTAGCCTTGAGATTGCTCATGCTTCCTCACAATTTTGCTTCTCAAGTCCTCAGACAGTTCTTTGGTCTTCTTTCTTTTCTCCATGCTCAATGTGGTACACACAAGGACACAGGACAAAGGTTGAGTCAACTTTAATCCATTTCAACTGGCTGCAAGTGTGATTTAGTTATTGCCACCACCTGTTATGTGCCACAGGTAAGTAACAGGTGCTGTTAATTACACAAATTAGAGAAGCATCACCTGATTTTTCAAAGGGTGCCAATACTTTTGTCCACCTCCTTTTTTATGTTTGGTGTGGAATTATATCCAATTTGGCTTTTTGACAATTCTTTTTGTGGTTTTCCATTGACGACAAATTAAATGAAGATATTATTACCAAAGCATTTGTGATTGCAATCATTTTCTGGAAGAAATTGAGTATTATCTGACAGAATTTCAGGGGTGCCAATACTTTTGGCCAGCACTGTATATAAAAACAATATATACTATAATTCGTATCAACAAATCAAAAAAAAAAAAGTTCATGCAACGACACCAAAAAATAATTATAAATTTCAACCAGACCAGGCGTGGACCGCATCAACCATAAAAATACATAGAAATACAGTAACAATGTATAAATAACTAAATAAATAAATAAACATCTATTTAAGTAAAACAGTCTTAGAAGGCAGCCTGGAGCATACACAAAGGAATAATATGAACAAATAACATGTGCGTCCTCAGGCAGCACAAATACATGGGGTAAAGTCTAGTGACTGCCGGATAGAAGCATACCTCCCAACTTTCAAAGGACAGGAAGAGGGACAAAATATGCGGTATGCCATGGCAAATTTAGCTCCACCCACTTCTACATTGACTCCTCCCATTCACATCTATTTTTCCATGTGCCCCCACACAGTATAATGCTCCTACAGTCACCCTAACATTATATGCCCCCAATTGCCCCACAGTATTGAGTCCCTCTCCTTGTGCCCCAGTTTAAACTGGCGGAAACTAGAGGAGGACATTAAACTGGGGCAGCTGAATGGTGACATTAAACTATGGGGCAGCTTGAGGGAGACATTAACCAGTGGGGTAGTTGGAGGGAGACATTAATCTGGGGGCACCTAGAGGCAGACATGTCCCCCTCCAGCTACCCCCCATGGTTTAATGTCCTCCTCCAGTTGCCCCCAGTTTAATGTCACCCTCCATTTGCCTCCCCAATTTGATGTCCCCCCTCCATCTGCCCCCAGTTTAATGCCCTCCTTTATCTGCCATCATCTTAATGTCCCCCTTCATCAGCCACCAGCTTAATGCCCCCCTTCATCTGCCTCCAGTTTAATGTCCCCCCTTCATCTGCCCCCAGTTTAATTGCCCCCTTCATCTGCCTTCAGTTTAACTGCCCCCTATATCTGCCTTCAGTTTAACTGCCCCCAGTTCCCCCCTCTTGCTCACACTTGCTGTCTTCTCTCCTCCTTATCTTCGATCACTCTGTTCCCAGCTTTCTGTGTAATGCCACACTGTCCCGCGGTATCCAGAATAGCTCCACCCACACAAGAGTCTGATCACATGGTCATGACGTCATCAAAGGTCCTTTAGCCACTAAGATTTAGCATCTACCATTTAACCTTTACCCTACCCTAATAAAGTTTTTTAACAGCAAAACACTTCAGGGGCATAGCGGGACAAACTGTAAGCTATGCGGGACAGCAGTGTAAAATCGGGACTGTCCCGCCAGATGCGGGACGTTTGGGAGCTATGTAGAAGATATAATAGGGTTAATAAGCATTAAATAATAAAGTATTTTCAATTAGCGCTAATTAGCTTCCCTATAAGATCCTCTGAGACAGAAAGGAAGATGCATTTTTTTGTGTCTTGCTGTGGATAGATGTTGGATATTATACTATGGAATATCAATAGCCCTTTATACAGAGGGAGTTCCTCTGTCCATAAGGCTATGCGCATAGGGATGAAGGTTCCATACTCCTCTGTTTGTGCTGTATACAGTTTATACCTTTATGTTGCTGCTGCCCCTCTGTTTTCTTGCATTTCAGATGTAGGGCACATCAGTGTCACTTGCATGAGGTGGGGGATAGGCACAGTAAGAAGCGCCAGGTCTGCTCTGGTCTCTTCTGCACGTGCCGGAGGTCCCGAAGCCTTGTGAGATTTAATCATTTCAAGTTCAGACGCTGCAGAGGGTTCCCTGTGCTCTGCTTAGGCGCTGGGATCCTCTGCAGATTCAGGTGCACTACTATGCATGCAAAATTTGTTCCTCTGTCTGTCTGGTGTGTTCAGGATATAATTCTCCCCTTTGTTTTTTTAGATTGTTTCTCCTCCACCCAGGGGTGAACCTAGCCTTTCTGCTGCCTGAAGCGAACTATAGAATGGTGACCCCCC
Source organism: Leptodactylus fallax (assembly GCA_947044405.1). Lineage (NCBI taxonomy): Eukaryota > Metazoa > Chordata > Amphibia > Anura > Leptodactylidae > Leptodactylus > Leptodactylus fallax. The sequence continues at coordinate 2,452,006 of CAMRHE010000007.1, forward strand.
CACCAAAAAAAAAAAAAAAGGTACCTACCCGGCTATCTTTGGTTATGTGATGGGGCCCCCCTAATTAGGACATGCCCCCCCCCCATTGACAGATCAAAAAAATCCCCTTATTTGGCTCCCACATAGTATCACACCTCCTTTTTTTGGGCCCACCACATAGTACATGGCCCCCCTTTTTGGCCACCCCACATGGTATATGACCCTCTTTTTCTGACCCCCCACACAATATATAACCCCCTTTTTCTGGTCCAAAACTCAGTATATGACCCCCTTTTTCTGGCCCATCACACGGTATATGGGCCCCTTTTTCTGGCTCCCCATACGGTATATGACCCCTTTTTCTGGTCCATCACATGGTATATGAGCCCCTTTTTCTGGCTCCACACACAGTATATGACCCCTTTTTTCTGGCCCATCGCACGGTATATGACCCCCTTTTTTGGCCCATCACATGGTGTATGACCCCATTTTCTGGCCCCCCAATGGTATATGACCCCCTTTTTTTGGCCCATCACATAGTGTATGACCCCTTTTTTTTAGCTCCCCACATGGTATATGACCCTCTTTTTTTAGCCCCCATACGGTATACGACACCCCTTTTTTTTTAGCCCCCACAGTATATGACCCCTTTCTTATGGCCTCCCCACAATATATGACTACTTTTTTGCCCCTCACACAGTATCTGACCCCTTTTATGGCCCCCGCACAGTATCTGACCCCTTTTTTGGTACACCCATGGCATATGAGCCACTTTTTCTGCCCCCCTCACACACGATATATGACCCCCTTTTTCTGGCTCTCCACATGGTATATGATGTCCTTTTTCTGGTACATCACACGGTATATGGCCAACCTGTCTCCTCCACTGCCTACACTTCTAAGCTAACCCAGGATAGGTCCCACTCAGCGTGTTTTTTAAAGCGACCTGTCTTGGGCTGGTTTAGGTTAAATAAATTGTCAAAATGCTGCCCCCTAGGTTGCCATGTATAGTGCTGCCAGAGGCGGCCGCCTCATTTCACCACATTATAGGTGAGCCCCTACCTCCACCAAGTGGAATGCATGCCATGAAGACTAAACACATGTGCTGTATGTGCCTATCTGATCCACACCAGGACGCTCTGAATCTGAGCAGCTTATAGAGTGGTTATAGATCAGCTCGCTGACACTGTATCTGACCTTAAAACTTCTTTAGCTACGCCCACTAAAAAGAGAGTGAGAGCACCCTCTCCTGTCAGCTCACCAGATAGCAGCAATATCTCTAAAGCTGGTTTAGTCTCATCTGACATTGAAATGTCTGATGACTATTCCCTTGATAATCTCTCTATATTGAAAAAAGAGAAAATGACTGACCTGATAAAGTACTGAAGAACACCACTGAGTCAGCTAAAGATGTTACAGCTATACCCAACTCAGACCAGCTTTTTCTATTTTTTCTTTTCTCCACCAAAATGGAAATCCTTCTCTTCCATCATGTCCTAAAAAAGTGGCTTAAGAGTGACTGGGAATAACCAGAGGGGCGTCCAGACGCACATGTCGCTTGCCCTGTGCGTTTGGCAGTAGCCACCTGTCCAAGAAATCAATCTTTCCATTGGAGGAAATGTCTTTGCTGGAGGACTCAATGGACTGCAGGGTAGCCTATATTAATGGCTGAAAAGTGGCAGTAGTATCCACAGTTCTAGTAGCCAGGACTATCTGTGTCTGGCTGAGTGATTTATCCAAAGATCTGCAATATGGCATCCCCAGAGATGAGATATTACTAGGGTCTTCCTATGATGAAAACAGCAACTGAGTTTGTGTCATCAGCCCCTGGACTCCATGAACTCGGCTCTCGATCCATGGCACTGTCTAGTATGGCAAGGTGGCCATTACAGATAAAGCTTTATATCACAAGGCATTATGGGAAAGGAGCTGGGGAGCTCATGCGTCCTCTATTGGATGTAACAGATCCTCAATTTGCTTTTGACTCACCGAGCCTTGAGACAGCAAAAGGGATCTTAGCCAAGCCAATTTCACTTATCTGCATACAGCGCTGTTTCCGGATTGTTGTCCTTCATCAGTACAGAGCAAAGTGAATTGGCTGGCTTAGTGGGAGGCAATGAGTGGGTTAGGGACAAGAATCTCTCACATTGAGGAGAGCACCAGATAAAGCTTTAGTCAGCAGGGGATATACCGAGCAAAAATACAGTAACTTCTGCTCATTGCCATTTCACATCTCTTTTTTGTTCACGCTCAGGGCATGAAAACGTATTAAAAATGCTAATTGGAGATAAAGGTGTCTCTTTTCCTTCTGCTCAGAAGAAGTCTTAATGAAAGAAAGAACTCACTAAGATCCAAACATATTTACCAGCTGGTGAATTGAAAAACCAAGGCTGCCAGGCTCCCAAATACTCCAAAAGGAGGTTGTAAGGGAATTGCCAGTTGAGCAATTCTCCAGTGCTGCAGCAAAAACCTGAGAGGAAGGGAATACAGAGACAGTGAGCCTAAAGTTGACCCAGACCCTGTCCCTACCTACTTGTCTCACTGTCCTAATGACAGGAACAACTTGGAGCCGGTCCCTACTCTGAATAAGTGACAACACAGAATGCAGACAGGACGCACAAACAACAAAGGGAGGTCAGCTAGCCAAGGGGTTGGTAACAATCGAGCAATGCAGTACAGAATCAAAATCCAAGAGAATAGTCAAAGTCAAAGCCAGTGGTCAGAAAAATCAGAAGAGCAGGTAACAAGGAACAAGGAGTATAGCCAGTAAGCGAAATGCAATAGCAGGCACCAATGGGAAAGTGAGCAAACAATAAATAGGGAGAAAGAACCCACCCCAGACTTGATAGGAGGACAGGCTGTCAATCACAAAGGCAGGACTAAAGTTAACTCTTAGTGGAGCAGGGGGAAAGCAAGGTGAATGAGAAGGGCGTGGTGGAAAATCAATTAAGGAGGTGAGGGAATAGGACAGTGTTCAGACAATACAAGAAAAACCCAAGGAAAGAATTACAACCGGGAACGCCTCCTGTGCCACATCGTGCGCCCGGAGGACGGCGCCAAAGACCGGACAGGCAAGGACGTTACAGTACCCCCCCTTTTACGAGGGGCCTCTGGACCCTCGCCAGATGGACCAGGTTTCGAAGGGTTCTGGCGATGAAAGAGATTCATTAAATGTGGCGCATGTAGGTCCCTACCAGAAACCCACGTTCGCTCTTCCGGGCCATAACCCTTCCAGTGCACGACGTACTGAACAGCATTCTGCACCCGACAGGAATCCAGAATTTTTTCTACTTCAAATTCTAGTTCCCCTTTGTTAGTGTGGGGACTAAGACCCCTGGGTTATGTTGCTGTAGTCCTAATTGATAAGAAGTTATGAGCTCGGGAAACAGACAAGCTGACACAGAGTATCATGTTTTGAATGCTTCGCTTTATTGGTTGGCAGAACAAGTTTATATAGGAAACACAATAATCTATATTTAGTCTTCTGTTACGCTGTTCTATACGTCCAAAAACCGGTTTAGACCAATCTCAGGGTTGTGCGTCAAACAGGGACATTTCTTAAGGTCAGCAAAAGGCCACATGACATCTGGGGTCAGAGATTAGCTTCTTTGCAACATAAACATAAGCATGTCTGCATCCTGTGTAGACATGTGATCTGGAACTCATAATGAGCTTACTTCACTCTTTTGTTTTCCTTATCAATCTTTCATATATATAAAAATGAGTTCCTGTCTGTCTGTCTGTCTGTTCTTTATGCGCGACCAAACGACTGGACCGATCCTCACCAAATTTGGCACACATGTACATCAGGTGTCCGGGAATATTATAGACTGGGTCTCAGCTCTCTTGGACGTACCGTTCCTGAGGTACAGTATTCCCAAAAAATGACCAGCATTAGTCTATACAAGCCTGCAAGTCTTTCACTCATATTCCAACTGCCATACACACGGTCACATGTCCCTTATCAGCCAATAAGAGCTCGCAAGTGCTTACTCTCCTCAGGCACACAGGTTTCCATAGCAACCAAGCTATGTATGACCTGTATTAGTGAATAGCAGTTCACAGGACCTTAAATATTCAGTCATATCACGGGTATCAGCCAATATAAGTTCACATTTAATTTACCAGGTTTCCATAACAACACAGCCATAAATAGACTGTACCTATACTGGACTCAGTGGCGTAACTAGCAATGGCAGGGCCCCAAGGCGAACATTTGACATGGGACCCCCCCCCGGCAACCCCCCCACGCACAAACTGCATTTCTGCACACACTATTATGCCCCATAGAGGCCCCTGCATACACTATTAGGCCCCTTAGTGGCCCTTGCACACAGTATTCTGCCCCATAGTGGCCCCTGCACACAGTATCATAGTGGCTCCTTCATATAGTATTATGCACACTTCCCGCTACTTCTTCAATGTTGGACCAGATGCCACGTGAGCCAGGCATGTATCGCAATGCATAATGACGTCGGACTGGCCCACCGACATCTGGGACGCCACCAAGGAGGCCTGAAGCCTGCTGAAAAGACCCCAGAGTATAATGATAGCAGTGTTTGTGGGGTTCACGGCCCACAGGCCTTACTTACCAATCTCCGCTCCTGCTCACAGCCGCCTCTGCAGAAGGTGAAGTGCAGGCGGCCGTGAGCAGGAGTGGGGATCGGTAAGTAAATAGGGCCCGATACCTGCTGGTGTTAAAAAAAAAAAAACATCAGAGGCCCGCCGGGTCCCCTAATGTCCCGGGCCCTGTGGCAGCTGCTACCACTGCTAAACCGGTATTTACGCCACTGACTGGACTGCCATACTGACTGGACTGCCATACTGGATTTCAGCATTCTTATAAATTGAAACGTTTTTTAAACTACTCATGTCCCCTGCAGCAAAACGCATGGCTGCTGCTCAAGCTAATGAAAACTCTCAGCAGACCCAAGCCTGTCTCCAATCTGATAAGGTATGTTACAGACAACAGCGAGCTGCTGAAACTCCCCAGCAGACCCAAGCCCGTCTCCAATCTGACAAAGCATTGTCAGCCACATGCACACAGCTGCACTCCAGGTTTCAATAACAACCCAGCCATTTTTCTTCACTGCTGTAGGTCAGCTTTAAAGGGGCAGGGCGCTGTGGATGACACTGTTACACAAGGTCACATACACACAGCTTTACGCCAGGTTTTCCATAACAACCGATCGCAGGTTTTTCACTGATATCCAAACTGAGATGCACATGATCACATGACACTTATGGACCAATGGAAGATCGAAGGTTCATTCTTGACATACACACAGCTTTACACCAGGTTTCCATAGCAACCAAGCTATTTATGTCCTGTATGAGTCAATAGCAGTTCGCAGATCCTTAAATATTCAGTCATATGACGTGTATTAGACAATGTAAGTTCACATTTCATTTACCAGGTTTCCATAGCAACACAGCCATAAATAGACTATACCTATACTGGACTGCCATACTGGATGTCAAGTGCAAAACTGGCCAATTCTTATGGGGTCACTACACAAACAAAAAATGAAATATACCTGTGCGAAGCCGGGTCCTTCCTCTAGTATATATATAAATATATACATTTTAGCAAGTAAAACATGTTTAACCCTTACATTCTCCCCCATTTTAGACATCTAATAACTTTTCCAATGAGTACATTCACCTTTAGGTACCAGTCCAGCTGGATTCCCCATTGGAGTTGTCATTAGGTGTCTACCACTTATATTTATCTTGATTACAGTGATTAATACAAATAAAAACGATTTTTGCAAAGCAATATATCAGTAATATAATCATTGCTATTTGTATGACCATCTGGATCAATCCTGCCACCCACCCACCTATACCTTTAACACTAGAAGTCCCAGAAATTTCGAGCTCCCCCTTCAAGTCCTGAAAGAGGGTCAAATGACCCTTAGTCCAAACTGACAACTCTGATGGCTCCAATTAGCATTTCCTTTCATTTGTAAATGTGGCCATTGTCTGAGGAATCTGCAGGGGGGAATTGTGTTGATCCACCTCAGGTCTTGTAAGAGAGTGTAAAGAAAAGAATGTAAGCTGCTCCTGAGTGTCTGCCCACCCCCCAGCTGCATTGTTGTGCTGGGAATATTTGCTAACACCTTAGCAAATTTGCATGCAGCCTTTTGTGCTGTGGGGGATGTGACTGCTTCTCAAAGTAGTCTGCGACTTGAAATCAAAGTACATCTGTAATGTCCTCCCATATCTTGGCAAGGACCCCAGTCGTCCCAGCGGGGAGAGACTGTCCGAAACTGTAGTGATGAGGCTGATGGAATCATTCATGGACAAGGGCAGAACTGTAACCACGAACAATTTCTTTACATCATTGTCACTTGCACAATGACTGCTTAGCCGGAAAACCACTATCCTCGGCATAGTCAACAAGAGTCGCCGGGAAATTCCTCAATCCGCTAGACAGATGGACCGCACTGAATTCACCACTCAGGTGTTTTCAACCACTGATGCCACACTGACAGTGTATGCACCCAAACGAAAGAAGGCCGTCTACATTCTCAGCAGCATGCACAGCGTGGTTGAGACTAAGGATACCAACAAAAGGAAGCCAAACACGGTCACACAATACAACCACACAAAGTGCGGTGTGGATGTAATGGACCAAATGGTGCGGGAGTACAGCCTGCATGCAGGAACACGGAGATGGCCATTCGCCGTGTTCTACAACATGATTGACATGGCAGCACTGAATGCTCATGTTCTTTATCAGGCATGCACTGGGGTGCAGGAGAGACGGGTGGACTTCCTGGTTGAGCTTGCAAAAGAGTTAGGTGGCTCTCATGTGACTGAAAAGAAGGCACGCAAGGAGAAACTCCTTCGGCAACAACCTTCCACACCCAGCCCTGGCAAAAGGGCGAAGTGTCAGGTCAACCATCGATGCACGAACAATTGTGCAACTGAGAGATGTGTTTACTGCTACAAATACACGTGTGGCAAATGTACCAGGGACATACCCAGGCAGTGCCAGGTATGTTCCGACAGTGCAGACAGACTGCTGAGTGAGTGCTGAAATGCTAGTCACACAAGAAGGACATGCCACTCACACACACACACACACGCAGCCCCCCACAGCAGCCTATTGTAAATATGTGTGGAATTGTTTTATTCCTTGTATTTTTTTTATTATTTTCATAACAAAAATAAAAAGCATAGAAACAAATAACAGTTGTTCTTTTGTATATTTACATTTTTGTATATTTAGATTCAAGTCAATGGGTGCAGAAAAAAAAAAAAAATCGCAAAAAAAATCACAGCTACTTGCGATATTTTTGTGATCTGTCCCATTGGTCATATAGATCACTCCTCTGGGATTTTTTCGCACAAAAAAAAATCGCACAAAAAAAAAAAAAATTGCAGGAAAATCGCACCTATGAAAAAAAAATCGCACGAAAAAAAAATCACAGGTGTGCTTGGTGCCATTGAAATACATTGGCAAATCGCAGAAAAAAATTGCATCGCATTGCGATGCGATTTTCGCGCAATTTTTTTTCGCTAGTGTGCTTGAGGCCTTAGACCAGGGGTCGGCAACCTATGGCACGCGTGCCACTCTTGGCACGCGAGGCTTATTCCCCTGGCACGACAGCGGACTCCTCACCCAGCAGTTTCGATCGGACCAAACACGGCCGAAACGAAACTGCTATTATTATACTGTGGGGTCTCTTCAGACCCCCGAGTATAATAAGCGGAGCCCCCCGGGGAGATGATCAAACATAAAAAACAATGTACTCACTATTCCACGCTCCGCAGCCGCTCTGTACTCTTCGGGCGCTTCTGCCTGCAGGGGCCACTATAGAGCATAATACCGTGTGCAGGGACCACTATGGGACATATACCGTGTGCAGGGGCCACTATGGGACATATACCATGTGCAGGGGCCACTATGGGACATATACCGTGTGCAGGGGCCACTATGGGACATATACCATGTGCAGGGGCCACTATGGGACATATACCGTGTGCAGGGGCCACTATGGAGCATAATACCGTGTGCAGGGGCCACTATAGAGCATAATACCGTGTGCAGGGACCACTATGGGACATATACCGTGTGCAGGGGCCACTATGGAGCATAATACCGTGTGCAGGGGCCACTATGGGACATAATACCGTGTGCAGGGACCGCTATGGGACATATACCGTGTGCAGGGGCCACTATGGGACATTTACCGTGTGCAGGGGCCACTATGGGACATATACCGTGTGCAGGGGCCACTATGGAGCATAATACCGTGTGCAGGGGCCACTATAGAGCATAATACCGTGTGCAGGGACCACTATGGGACATATACCGTGTGCAGGGGCCACTATGAAGCATAATACCGTGTGCAGGAGCCACTATAGAGCATAATACCGTGTGCAGGGACCACTATGGGACATATACCGTGTGCAGGGGCCACTATGGAGCATAATATCGTGTTCAGAGGCCACTATGGAGCATAATACCGTGTGCAGGGGCCACTATGGAGCATAATACCGTGTGCAGGGGCCACTATGGAGCATAATACCGTGTGCAGGGGCCACTATGGGACATTATTCTGTATAACGGTGTGTTTTCTATATTAAGGATGTGTTTTTGCACAGAAAACTCCGGCTTTGTTTTTTTTTGTGCAAAAATGCACCAGTTTTACATTGAATGAAAAAAGTTTCAAATATAGCTGCATCCAGATACATAGTGTGTATTCACCATAAGGATGCCGCCATACGGGGCTCCTGGACACAATAAATTTACCACTAATTGGAGGCTGCACATGGACTTTCATTGCTTCTAATCAGAAAGTACAGGAGTGTCCCAGGAAATAGCAGTAAACGCATGTGTCCTAAAGCATCTGGTGGCAGCACTTCTGTGTTATGGTTTGTGGTATATGACTTTAGTTTAGGGGTTGTCAGACTTACAATTATTGACCGGCACTCCGAGTACCTCATCTTTGATTTTTTTATTAAAATCGGCACGCCGAACAAAAAAGGTTGCCTACCCCTGCCTTAGACAAATGCTGCTGGTCATTACTCACAGCTGTACCTTGCTCTAAAATTTCTAATTCTATTTAAAATATATAAAAAATGATTAATTGTTTCAGTGCTTTTTTGCTCAAATAAAACTAAACTAAATACAATATGTATAGTCTTTATATTATCAAATACAATAAACTGAATAGAACTAACTAGACACTAAATGGCTAAACTCAATGGAAAACAACAACCTCCTGTGGTGTGACAGTAATGGCCTTAATTACAGAACAAAAGACGGTGATTATAGGATGTTAGATAAAATCCTTCAGGTCATTCGACCCGTCTCTGGGTTCCAAAGGTAGAAATGTTAAATGACCCCTCTCTGGGACTTCTAGTGTTAAACCAATTGACTGGATTTAAGAATGAAAATGTTTCAGACCACCAACTGTCTTTGTTCTGAACATTCATCCTCTCATACTGTTTTCTTAGCCTGTACACTTCCTCCAATTTTCTTTTTTCTTTGATGTTGCCTTCTGGGTCAATGTAGTGGCAGCATGTAGGTCCCTCTATCTGGCACATTCCTCCCTGAGCTGCAGTTATATAGTCTAATACCAATGTGTGTTGATTAGTGACTATTATCAATTGATTCTGTACTGCAATAGTGGTATTAAGTATCTCCAGAATTTCCCATATTTGATCATCGAGATAGTCAGTACTTTGCACTAGCTTGTCCCACATCTGCATTATCATAGGATATATGAGTATTGTGCTTACTATCTTATTCCCAGTGCTTGACTGTACCAAGTGAGGTCTACCACTTTTCCTAGGGGTGTTGTCTGCAGCTCTTTTGTACAAAGTGTGTTTAGGTATGGATTTCGTATTTAATTTATCAACAACAAAGGTAGCAGGAGTAAGTCTTACTATTGTACATGTGCCCTTTACTCCTACTGGTAACCACTTATATGCTCTGCTGCCACATGCTCAATACATCTGAGGAGGTAAATCTTATAAGGCTGAGTGTTGCGTAATAAGTTTGTGCACAAGATGCACAAAGCCAGATACATTCTTTAGCATACACCAAGAGGGTAGTTTACCCAGTGCTCCACAGTACCCCAGGTCTCGATTTCCACAAACAAATGAAAAGTTCTTTTTCCTGTAAAGCCCTTCTTCAACCATCTTACTCACACACTCTATGTTCCCGGGTATCTCTTTACACGTGTGATTGTCTCCCTCTACAAATAGGTGTGCATGTTCCCAGGAAGTATTGTGTACTGTTCTTTCTATGACCCAAGGTGCCCAAAAATCACTTCTTTTCTGTCCATCATCCCCAAAACTTATCTGTATCTTGGTCTGGGGAATCTTACCCAATATGGTGGCAGTGGATCTATTCCTAAAAACCCATCTTTCCCCACTATAAGTCACATATTGGATATTCTTATTGTTTCCAGTAAGGTTACCTTGCCACCACGGATAGTCTGTCCACCCCACTATTGGTATCCCTACAGTAACATTTGCCCATGACCTGGTCTTGAAGTCACCTGCAACATTATCTAGACACCCTGGCCACTGCAGTAGTTCATCAATAGGGACAGGTACAGCCAGAAAGGGTAAACTAGTGGAGGTGATAGGAGAGTGTGTACAGATCCAGCAATCCTTGAGGGTATAGTTAAACCCTTCCACCATCACAAGATGGTGTTTAATAAACTTATTGTTCACTTCTTTAATTCCCTGAAGGGATTTCCAGGTCTCACCGATTGTGAGTCCTCTTAGAAGGCACAAAACGAATAATGTCCATTTCTTCATCCTTGCTCAGGTTCAAGGACCTTTTTACAATGAGAAGCGTGTATCCAGTTAGGCTTTCCTTCTAGTTTGACCGAAGTGGCAGTTGTCAACAGTACTTGGAAAGGGCCATCAAATCTAGGCTCAAGGGTTTTTCTGACGTGTCTTTTCACAACCACCCAATCGCCAGGCTGCAGGCTATGTGTCCCTGAAAAATCAGAAGGGTCTGGAATAGAAGAGAACACTTGTTTATGTGTTACTTTCAGTCTTTGACACAAGCTCTGAACATGGCTGGCAGTGCTGTCATAATTGAGTTGTAAAGTCTGAGGAAAATACAACCCCAACCTAGGCACACTTCCAAACAATATCTCAAATGGTGATAACCCTGTCCTCCTGTTAGGAGTAGTCCTTACTGAATATAAGGCTAAGGACAGACATTCGGGCCAGGGCTTTCTTGTCTCTGCCATGGCTTTCTGAATCTTCAACTTGAGTGTACCATTCAACCTTTCAACTTTGCCTGAACTCTGAGGATGGTAAGGTGTGTGGAAAGCTTGCTCAATCCCCAATGCAGACATTATTTATTTCATTATCTCACCTGTGAAATGTGTACCTCTGTCAGATTCTATTACCTCAGGTATCCCGAATCTGCACACAAGCTCAGACATCAGTTTCTTGGCAGTTACCTGTGCAGTTGCCCTGCTCACAGGGTAGGCCTCAGGCCATCCTGAAAACAAAGCCACACAGAGCAATACATACTCGTACGTTCCAGACTTAGGCAACTGTATGTAATCTATTTGTATTCTCTGGAATGGGTACAGGGATTTTGGTGTACATTTGGTAGGTGTTTTAACTACCTGTCCTGGATTGTTTAGAGCACATATGTGACATGCTTTTACGTGATTACTAGCAGCCCTTCCAAAACCTGGGGCAAACCATAATTTACCCACTAATGACTCCATGGCATTTCGAGAGGCATGCACCTTACCGTGGGCCAAACCAGCCATTTGGGGGTATACTGCTGCAGGTAGACACAGTCTATCCCCCATTTTCCATGTTCCTTCATACTCTCTGGCACCAGCCTTTTTCCATTTTTCAGTTTCCACACTGGTTACATTAGAGTACAGCCCCTTGGGGTCTGCTAGGTCAATGTCCATTTTGCTCACCTGGTTGAGACCCTTCCATGGCAGCAGTGCTGCTGCTTTGGCTGTTGTGTCAGCCTTCTCATTTCCAAGACTTTCAGGGTCTCTTCCTTTTGTGTGAGCTCTGACTTTCACAATTGCCAACTGCTTAGGGAGCAATATGGCCTCCATCAATTAACTTACCGAATCTCCATTTTTGATTGGCTTGCCCTGTGCCGTCAGGAAGTTCCTAGACCTCCATATAGGACCATAATCATGTGCAATGCCAAAAGCATACCTGGAGTCAGTGTAAATGTTTGCTGTACTATCTTTTAGCTATTTTGCAAGCCTCTGTAAGGGCTTTCAATTCAGCTTCTTGAGCTGACATGTGTGGTGGAAGGGCTTCTTGTACTATGATGTCGTGTGTAGTGACTACAGCATACCCTGTAACAAATTTGCCTTCATCTGTTAAGTACCTAGAACAATCGACAAACATCTCATAGTCAGGGTTCTGTAATGGGATATCCGTGACATGGCTGAAGCCCACCGTCTCTTGAGACATGAGGGCCACACAGTCATGCTCATGTTGACTATCAAACAAGTCATCTTCTGAGAGGGAGTTTAAAAATATCTCATCATCTACTCCCCCCTTTGAATCATGAACTCCTACTGGTAAAAGAGTTGCAGGATTCAAGGTCAAACAACGCTGAAATGAGATGTTGGAGGAGGATTGTAGAGCAAATTCCATTTTGCTCTGTCTTGCCAAGGAAAGATGACATCTGTCTACCTGTGTGAGGATTGCATGGATGTTATGTGGTGTATATATCACCAAGGGGTGGTCTAGGACAATGTCTGAGCACTTTCCAAGCAGGGCTTGTACTGAAAGTACAACCCTTACACAAGAGGGTGTTCCTCTGGCTACGACATCTAAACGTGAACTATAATATGACATGGGATGCTTTCTATCCCCATGTTGTTGTGTGAGAACTGCAGTAGTATGTCCCATCATCTCAGTGACATAAATTTGAAAGGGCTTCTGATAGTCAGGCAGACCTAGGGCAGGTGCACTAACTATCTGGAGCTTAAGTTGATAAAATGCATCCAAAGCCTCTGATATCAGACTGAACGGTTTAGAGGAGAGACAGTCATACAAGGGCTGCATGGTCAGGGATGCAGATCTGATCCATGGCCTACAGTATGACACTAAACCTAAGAAGGTACGCAACTGAGCATGGGATGTTGGTACTTGCATTTCTCTTACCACTTTGGTTTGTTCATCTGAAAGATGTTTGGTACCTTGGCTGAGACAGTGACCCAGAAATACCACCTTTTGCTTGCAAAATTGCAGCTTGTCTTTACTGGCCTTGCAACCGCTCTGGCAGAGGAAACATAACAGGCTTATGGTAGCAGCTTCACATGTCTGTTTATCTGGGGCACAAAGAAGAAGGTCATCAACATATTGCAACAATACAACATCATCAGAGGGAGGGTCCTAGGCATTCATGATCAGAGTGAGACACCTTGTGAACTGATTTGGACTAGATCTGTTTTAATTGCTGCCCAGAGACTTTCTGGGTCCTGTGACTATAGTATACTCTCTTCTTCAGTGAGGGTTGTAAGGGTTAAAACATAGTTTGCACTATATTCTATGTCACAGTATACAGAAAGCACAGGAGGGTGGAATGTTCAGCAGACAAGACTGCATAGTTTACAGATAGAATACAGACTTAGAGTCTGGGGAGGATATCAACAGTTCTGATGTTCTCAGCAGAACTGGTATTCTCAGGAAAGATAAGGAGGACATTCAGATAAGGTGAAAAGGAAACATCTGGGGTGATGGGTAACTGAACAAATTTGTCTGGTAACGGAACTGGAAAGACCATATATGTATATTGATCACATGACTGTTATGTAACTGAGCTTGCTTTAAAACTGTATTGAACTACGCAATAAAGAAGAAACTGTTCATACACGATACCTGTGTACGTCTTGTTTCCCGAGCGAAACTGGTTATCTATTTAATTAGGCTTACGGTGACATCCATCCCGGGGGAGATTAACCCCCGACAGGGTGAACACCGAATGTGGAGTATTCACTATTGCAGATACTAAACAAAGTATCTTGTGATTGGTATGTGTGGTTTGTACATAAGCCTCACCAGAGGGGTGCAGCATGATGTTACAACCCAACACTCCCATCACATCGGTACCTAATATATTGTCTGAGGTGTCAGAGACAAGGTATCTAGTTAGAATTCTACATCCTTGAAATGATGTCTCTATGGGGTCTGTTTGGTCAAGGGTAACAGGGAGACCTGACACTCCCTGAACCACCTGGCTATCTCCTGACAATGGTAGGTTAAATTTGTTAACAATGTCTTTACTGACACAAGATTTTGTTGCCCCAGTGTCTATTAGGAACGGCACCTCCTTTCCATTAATCAATACAGGTTGGAAAATTTGTATGCCTCTCTCTGCTGAAGATAAGAGGGACAGTGGGGCAGGAGGGCCTAACCTTCATTGTGAATTATCCTGGCCTTGGTCGGGGCCAGGTGGGCAGTTTCTAGACTGTCCTCTATTATTGTTATTTTGTTTGGGACACCAGCAATCTCTGGCTAGGTGTCCTTGTTTTCCACAATTGAAACACTTCCTATTTTCCCTCTGTCCCTACCTTCAATTAGGGCATATATTCCCTTTTGTAATTTGTGCTCCTGGATTTGTCCTGCATGGTCTAATCTCCATTGGTCCCAAAATTTACTATCAAACAGTCCTGTCTTGTGAACCCCTGCTCTTTTAAAGATCATTTTTACTTGGGCAGCAACTTCTTTCCCTTCCCCTATCTCTTTTATTTTTTTGGGGGGTGCCATATCTTTAGAGGGCCCTCCCCCTCCTTGGTTGGTTGTTATCTACCCTGCCGTTCCCCCCCTCTCCTGGGGATTAATGACAATAGAGGGTCACTTTGACTTCTCTACTGGGAATTCTCAAACAGACACTCTGTTTTCCTTGAACTAATTCTTAACGTGCAAGTTCTGGTGTAGTGCTCAGGCAAAACCTCAATTGGTTTCCACAGACTGAACTTTCTGCCTGTGTCCCCTTACCTAAACACACCTGAATTATTGCACGTACCTGCGCGGATTCTACTCAGTCCTTCGTGCTACTACTCGGGCCCCATTTGACCCGGGACCGTCCAGGCACAGCTGGAGGCTAGTGTTCCAAAACAAGGACTTTTCAATCACTCAGTACTTTTCTTTCCGGACCTTGTCCGCAACTCTAAGGGTCAAGGATGGAGAATGTCTCTCCCTTCTTGTGCCGCCTTATACACTTTATAACAGATGTAACAACTAAATGACAGTATGATCAATAGACAAAGACTGATGTATACTGATGTATATCTCCCACCCCCCACTACAGACAACATACCCTTTAGTTAAGGTTCTTCCGTACTATATAACATGGCATCAACATGCAGCAACTAACCTCACTCATCGACACACAGGATCAAAGACACGTAGGAGCTCAGATAAGTTATTTGGCAAGACAAGGGCTTACCTTACAGTGCTGTTTTATTTATCTGAGGTCCTCTGGTCCCGTCTCCAAATCGGTCGGTGAGTGGATTGGCACGCTATCGGCTGCACATCGGACGATCCTTGATGCCCCACGTTTCTGGGCGGCCGTTGTTGGTGGGGGGGAGTAGGCCCCGGGGTTTGTGGGGGGGGCCCTAATTGATAAAAAGTTGTGGGCTGGGGAAAGAGAAGAGGTGACAGAGTATTATGTTTTTTATGTTTCGCTGTTTTTTGGTTGGCAAAATTATTTAAAATAAAAAAAAAAATAATTTTTATTTAATTAATTGTGTTGTTTTTTTATTCGTTAAAAGTTTTTTTTGAATCTTTTTGTTGTGTGTTTTTTAAAGAGGATTTTTTTTTTTGGTTAAAAAAGGCCCGCGATATGTGGGGGTTTAGAGTTTTTTTTTTTTATAAAAAAATAAGAATGTTTGTTTCTTGTTTTGATGTGTGTTGTTGCGCATATAATAAATTTATTTTTTTTTTTTTTTTTTTTTTTTTATATATATATAAAAATATAAATTTTATTTTTTTTAAAATATTTATTTTTTTTTTTTTTTCTTTTTCTGGCGGGGGGGGTTGTGGAGGTATTAAGAGGGGAGAGATATTTTTTTTTTTTTTTTTTTGGTTGATGTTGTGGTTATTATTAAAATAAGAAATTTTTTATATTATAAATTATTTTTTTTTTTTTTTTTTAAATATGATATAGGGCATTGTGTTTTGTTTATTTTTTTTAATATTTTTTTTAAAATGCTTTTTTTTGTTGGGTCTTATTCTTTCTCTTTTTTTGTTTTTTGGGGGGGGCGGGCCAGGTAAGCGTCTTTTATTTGCCTGCTGTTTTTGATATTCTTGGGCTTTAACCAGGCTCAGACGAGCCTGGGCCCAGACTGTGCACAGTCGCTGATAAGTCTGTTCGGCAGTGGGATTAACAGACTCGGTGCTACGGAGAGAGGAGTACCTGGGGTTAAAACCATAGTTGCAATAAAACGGAGACATTTTAGTGGTGACGTTAACCCTGTTGTTTATTGCAAACTCTGCTAGAGGAAGAAAGGTTCTCCATTTTTCTTGAGCATCAGACGCAAAACACCTTAAGTACTGTTCCAAGGTTTGGTTGAATCTCTCTGTCTGGCCATTGGTCTCAGGGTGGAACGCGGAAGAGAAAGACAGAGAGACCCCCAGATGACCACAAAATTCCTTCCAGAATCTAGAGACAAATTGTACACCCCGATCAGATACAATATTTTCTGGTACACCATGAAAGCGGAGTATGTGATTAATAAAGAACGAGGCTAGACGTGGAGCACTAGGAATTTTAATAGGGGTACAAAATGACACATTTTGGAGAATCTATCCACAACAACCCAAATCACAGTCTTCCCTTGGGAACAAGGCAAATCAGTAATGAAGTCCATTGACAAATGGGACCATGGTCTGTTAGGTATAGAAAGGGGATGAAGAAGACCCTCAGGTAATCTCCTAGGAGTCTTCATCTTAGCACATGTCTCACAGGCAGCAACAAATTCACATACGTCTCGAGACCAGGACGGCCACCAGTAAGAGCGGGAGAGAAGGTATTTAGTCCCAGCGAAGCCGGGATGTCCCGTTAAGGTAGAACAATGAATTTCCTCCAAAACACGAAGACGAAGATTTGGAGGTACAAATAGTTTCCCAGTGGGAGTATTACTGGGAGCAAGATCTTGTGAATTAACCACTAAAGTAGCAAGATCAGGAGTAATAATGGTGAAAACCACTCCGGGAGACAAGATTTTATCTGGGACATCCTTAGGGGCACCGCTGGGACCAAAACTGCGAGATAGGGCATCAGCCCATACATTTTTAGAGCCTGGACGATAAGTCACCACAAAATTAAAACGTGTGAAGAATAGCGCCCAGCGGGCCTGCCTAGGAGACAGTCGCTTAGCGCTATCCAGATATAGTAAGTTCTTATGATCGGTGAATACTGTGATGTGGTGTTTGGCCCCCTCGAGGAAATGTCTCCACTCCTCGAATGCCCATTTAATGGCTAGGAGTTCTGGATTACCAACGTCATAGTTGCGCTGCGTAGGAGAGAATTTCCTCGAGAAGAAGGCTACAGGTTGCAAACACGTAAAATTTTCAGAGCCCTGAGACAACACAGCACCAACCCCCACTTCAGAGGCATCAACCTCAATAATAAATTGGCGATCATAGTCTGGTGGTACTAATACAAATGTTCAACTAATGTTCAACAAAACATTTCTTGAGATGTACAAAAGCCTCTTCCGCTTCCGGAGTCCATTTGGTCACATCGGCACTTTTCTTTGTGAGATCCATCAATGGCTTCACTATAGAAGAGTAGAAGAGAAATTCTTAATAAATTTTCGATAATAGTTGGAGAACCCCAAGAAACGTTGCAGGGCTTTAAGGTTGGAGGGGCGTTCCCAGTTTTTAATAGCCATGACTTTTAGTGGATCCATACAAAAAGAATCAGGAGTAATAACGTAACCGAGGAAGGTGACCCTTTGGACTCCGAACAGGCATTTGGACAGTTTGGCAAAGAGAGAGTTTTGATGCAACAGTAGCAAAACACTCCTAACATGCTCAATATGTGTGGCTCAATCAGGAGAGAACACTAGAATATCATCCAGGTAGACAACCACATAACGACCGAGCAAGTCTCTAAAGATATCGTTAACAAAGTGTTGAAATACTGCGGGTGCATTACATAACCCGAAAGGCATTACCAAATATTCAAAGTGACCTTCCGGGGTCTTGAACGCAGTTTTCCATTTATCTCCTTCTCTAATCCGGATCAGATTGTATGTCCCACGGAAGTCAATTTTAGAAAACCAGCGGGCACCCACAATCTGATTGAAAAGATCAGGGATCAGGGGAAGAGGGTACTGATTTTTAACCGTAATTTTATTTAATTCTCGGTAGTCAATGCATGGTCGCAGTCCGCCATCTTTCTTTTTAACAAAAAAGAACCCAGCTCCCATGGGAGACTGAGATGGACGGATGTGACCTTTAAGAAGACTATCCTGAGTGTAATCCCGCATAGCCTCACGTTCTGGAGCAGAAAGATTGAAGATCCTTCCCTTAGGGTATTTGGAGTCGGGAAGGAGTTCAATCGCACAATCGTAAGGTCTATGCGGCGGTAAAACTTCAGCAGCTTTAGGATCAAAAACATCATGAAAATCAGACAGAAATTCAGGAAGAAGCGTCTCCTCACTGAGACAATCGGAGGCATGCAAAGCAATACAATGGGAGGAGCACTGATTCCCCCATTTCACTAACTCTTTTTTGGGCCAATCAAAGGTAGGGTTATGGAGGTCTAGCCAGGGAAGCCCTAAAATAATATCAGACAAGAGATCCTCCATAACAAAAAAACTCATGAGCTCCGTATGTATTGAGCCCACTTGCAAAGAGAGTAAGGGGGTTTTAAAACGGATTTGACCCCTTTATGAAGACTATCCTGAGTGTAATCCCGCATAGCCTTGTAATGCAAAATAGCTGCCCTTGATAAAATGGCTGCTCATGATAGAAGCCAGCTCATGTAACCTTAATTTCAACTCTGTATGAGGTAATGTCTAGTTAAACAGAAAGCAAGATCAGAGTTCAACTCTGTTCAATGTGATGTTTACATGCACATCAAGCGAACTTAAAGTTTAACTAGATAATGTCTAGATAGACATGAAACCAGTTCAAAGGTTCAACTCTGGTTGAGGTAATGTTTACATAGACTTAAACGCCAGCTTAAAGATTAACTCTGTATGAAGCATACGTGTCACAAGACATATTCTGGTGAAAATTGGCCTCTTTCACAAGAATGTGAGCTTGGAGATGAGTAAAGCCTTATAGAGGTGTATACACTTCTGTAACCGCCCACTCTATGACCACACAAAGGGTATATAAAAACGGATGATATCCCCTAGCCAGATGTTGCAATCTACACAGCAGTGATTGGGGACGCCTGGTGCTGCTTGATGAGACCTGTCGCAATGGCTTGGTGAGATTTTCCTGAAGATACCCTGATCAGAATTCATCAATGAAGCTTGGCAGTGTTGTAAGTGTTGACTTAATTACCTGTTGATTTGATATACCTTTTGATATACTTTTAAATGTTGGAAGTGTTGATTTAATTACATTCTAATATCTTTTATACTTTTCTTTATTGTAAGTGTTGATTAGACCCCAGTTTGATATCTTCTTATACTCTTCTTAATAAATTGTTAAACTATTGTTGATAGTCCGGTGTTTTATTCTATAACTTTATTCTATTATACGGAATCCAAAGAATCTTTTTCCCTTGGCAAAACATTTTTGGCGTAGTCGGCAGGATTCCATTTTATAGAATAAAATGTTTAAGCGTAAAACACAAGCTAGTTCTAGAGTATCTCCTGATGTTATTCCAGGGTGGGAGCAGGCTCCTTACTCGATTCTAGCTCAGGAATGGGCTAAATTCACAGGGCTGGGGGAGAATTGGAAAGATCAATTGGGAACTGGCAGCCCAGCAGATGTAGTGACATGTCTAGAAAGGGTGCCTGTGAACAAGGGGAGTGAATATGTTGCTGTGTGTAGGCGGGGCTGGATTTTGCTATCAGCCTACAGACAGCAAAATGAGGAACAAATGTTGTTACTGAATCGTGTCAAGGATTTAGAAAAGCAATTGTTAACCCTTCAGTCTCAGGAAACTATGAATAAATGTCAAAAGCAGATTTTAGCTGATAAAGTTGTACAGTATAAGAATGTAGCTGAGCAAGCAGCAGTTAGGGTTGCTCAATATAAATATCGGAAGAGGAGAGGGAAAATTAATAAGAAACGGGTTGCCCTGGCAGTCTCATGTGCAGGGGTTAATTGGGACCCGTCACAGATTGATGCCTCGGTGTTCTCCTCCACCGATGAGGACACCCCAGGTGACTCTGAGGGGGATAATGATTGGGAAGATCCCCCTGACCCAATCATAGATCCTCCCAGAGTGAATGCTAAACCCATTATCAGACGGGAGCAGACAGCTCGCCCAAATCATGCCCCAAGCACCAAATTGATATTCAATGATTTTTCCACTCAGGAAATTGGGGATATCCTAACCAGATATTCTCAAAAACCTGGAGAAAAACTGATAGCCTGGTTTGTTCGCATTGTTAATGAAGGGATATCTACCATTCAAGTAGATAATGTGGATGTGATGAAATTCATATCCATAACTCATGAACCAGCCATACAATCTTTTATGAGAGTATTTGCTGGACAGAATCAGGATGCCACTCTATTGCACGTTTTGAGTCGGGGAGTCTTGGATAAGTATCCTACTGCAACTGATTGGCCTGAAAATAGTAACATATGGCATTCCCTTAAGGAATGTGCACAAAGGGTGATGGAAGAAGCTATGAAACTATCCATCCCCACCCAGACAGCAGATGAATACCTCAGTGAGGTATTTACTACTAGTCTGCGAAATAAGATACTTAAGCTTGCTCCCCCGGCATACAAGACTGTGATGATGACTCTATTGATTAACCAAGTAGGGCATCCCTGTGATGAGGTAGTTCAGGCTATCAGAGAGTTAGGAGATTTTGGAGAGTGGGGTAAAGAGAGTACAGCAGCTGTAAAGAAAGAGACTTCTAATGACAGGAAGAAAGAGAAAAAGATAGGAGATCAAAGCAAAGATGGGAGGGTGTCCCGAACTGAGATGTTTAGAGCTTTGCTGAAAGCTGGAGTGCCTGCCAAAGATATTGACGGGGTTCCAACTTCTGAATTATGGAAAATGTATAAGGAAAAAATAGGAAAGAATGTGTCCAAAGCTAGTACTCGGGAATCACGCAAGAGACAGCATAGTCAGGACACAGCTCCTCCCTCAACAGAATTCACAGATTTATTCAAAGAGGTGAAGGCATTGTTATTAGAACACAAAGCACAGGAGAGAGGAGGAATGTTTCAGGGAGATTCTTCCCGGAAACAATATGATTGACAGGTTAGCCAAGCCCACCGTGTAGATGCCCGACCCCATGTAAATTTGAGAATTGAATGGAAACACAAAAATGTACAAAATGTAACCGCATTAGTAGACACGGGGGCGGAGGCTACACTCATTTATGGGAACCCAAATAAGCAAATTTGGCTGAGAATAGGAAACCTTCCTGTTAGGCAGTACAGTGTAATTGTAGTTCCAGTGCCTGAATATATCATTGGCATAGACATTTTGAAGGGAATGCAGTTACATTTGCCTGATGGTAAGTATTCTTTTGGAGTAAAATCTGTGCAAATTGATCCTGTTTTGATAGGTAAATTAAAAATGAAACCTGTTGAGATTCCCAGAGCCACAAAAACAATTCATGGTCTGTGGCAAACAGGTTGGTAATGCCCACCTGGCATTCTCATGATTGGAAAATAGGGACCAAGGAAGTATGGGGAATAGGTATTAAAAAGAATGTGACTGTTTTTCATGTGGATGCTCATACTAATATCAATTCTCTTGACAGACTTTACAACAGCATAGCTGATGAACAATCAAAGATTGCCACCTTCCAGTGGGGACAGACCAGAGGTGTTCCCCTCAGGTTAGAGGTTATAAAAACAATAATACAACAGTGCCCCGTGTGTCAACATTCACAACACAGGGTAGTGCCCAGGGTGGTAAAAGGGACATATCTTGCGAGGCACATTGCCTGGCCAGATTTGGCAGACAGTGACATATTGGAAAATTACTGATACCGCCAAACAGTGGTGAACCTAGCCTCTTTGCTGCCTGAGGCGGACTATAGAAAGAGGCCCCCCCCCCCCAAAAAAAAAAAAAAAAAAAAAAAAATTGAGTTTCCATGCTACTAGCTTCACACGCTGTTATCGTCGCACAATATACACAATACACAAAGTTATAAAACAGTTTTTAAGAATTCTTCTTCCTGTATTACTTCAGTATCAGATCAACAACACGGCATTAACAATGAAAGTAACTTCACACATCTTCTGCTTGGTGGATGAATGAGCCCACGTGGCCCCCATTCTCTATAATAGGAGCGCCGCAGATAGCTGAGTACTGGACTTCGGGTATCTTTGGCACCCCCATTAAAGTGAATGAGAGCCACGCGGGTTCGTCCATCCACCAAGTGACACACCTATATATATGGCTGCAGCCAGGCTGGATTCCCACCTAGTGGGGGGAAAAACCCAATTCTCAGGCTCAGTGGGCGTCTCAGCAGACAGACCCCATCAATCAGGTATTTATCCTCTATCATTTAGGTGTATACAGGGCAGTAACATTCTGTGACTTACAGGTGACGTCTCTGACTAATCGCTCACATTTCCCTTCTCTTCCCTTTGGACCGCCATGACCATTTCTTCCAGCTGTGACTTGTCTCTGTAAAGTTTGCAACACAGACATCTTTGACTCCTCACTTTTCCAGGCATCCAACCCACATTGTCCTCACCTACACAAAGCCCCCATTCTGCTGCTACCCCCAATTATAAAATATATGATATAACCCCCCCATAATGAATAATACCCCAAAGTGTATCTTTATATTAATAATGTCCGTGTGTACCCTGTATAAATAGTGCCCCTTATTAATAATACCCCAGGTGTTAACTAATTAAAAGGTTTTCCAGGTCATTAATAAACTAATCAGTGGGGCTCAAAAACCCAGGACCCCCACTGATCAGCTGTTTGAATGGTACCTGTGTAAGCGCCGTGACCGCTTCTCTGTTTACATAGTGTAATTCATCTCATAGCGGCCATGTAATGTAACTACAGCCTCGTCCTGTACATGTCTACAGTATGTGACAAGGCTACAATTACATCACACGGCCACTATAAACAGACAGCGTATAATATAAACAGGTGCCATAGCCCATGTTTAAAGCGTCCCATTTACAAACACTATAATGTTCCACAGCAGCCCCTGCACACTGTATTACACAGTGTTATGCCCCGCAGCGGCCCCTGCACACTGTATTATGCCTCGCAGCGGCCCCTGCACACGGTATTATGCTCCATAGTGGCCCCTGCACACGGTATTATGCCCCGCAGTGGCCACTGCACACGGTATTATGTTCCACAGCAACTCCTGCAAACAGTTTTATGCTCCCTAGTGGCCCCTGCACACGGTATTATGCCCCATATTGGCCCCTGCACACGGTATTGTGCTCCATATTGACCCCTGCACACGGTATTATGCTCCACAGTGGCCCCAACACACGGTATTATGCTCCATAGTGGCCCCTGCACTGGTATTATGCTCTATAGTGGCCCCTGCACTGGTATTATACTCCATAGTGGCCCCTGCACTGGTATTATCCTCCATAGTGGCCCTTGCACTTGTATTATGTTCCATAGTGGCCCCTGCACCCGGTATTATGCTCTATAGTGGCCCCAGAGTATAATGATTGGAGACCCAGGGGACAATACAAACATAAAAACCAGTGTTACTTACCTATCCTGGACACCGGTGCACTCCTTGCAGCTTTCGGCCCTGTTTAATTGCGCACACACGTCACGTGATCAGGCTGGCGACGCGACCTGATGACGTCACCAGAGGCCTCAAGCCTGCTCGGAGTTACATCGGATCGCAGGAGGTGAGTAACATTGGTTTTTATGTTCCCTCACCAACCCTAGGCCTCCGATTATTATACTCCGGGGTCTGAATAAACCCCGGAGTATAATAATAGTAGTATTTGCGGCCCGCGGCCTAACTTACCGATGCCCGCGGCCGCTCACAGCGGCATCCACTTCCCTTTCTGCGTCCCATAGCAGAAGAGGAAGCGGGGGCGGCCACGAGCAGACGCGGGGTAGGTAAATAAATAGGCCGTGACCTGCCGGGGATACTACAGCAGGTTTTTTATATATATAAAAAAAAAGTTATACTTACCTGCGATGCCTTGATGCAGCCGCCGCCTCCTCTTCTTGTCCGCGATGTCTGTGTCTCAGCGTAGGCGGCGTGATGACGTCATTGTATCGCCGCCTGCGCTGAGATGCGACGTCTTATAAACCAGCCCAGGACAGGCCCCGCTCAGCTCTTTTTTTTTTTTTTTTAAAGCGGCCTGTCCTGGGCTGGTTTACATTAAATAGTAAAAATGCCGCCCCCCGGACAGTGCCGCCTGGCTCAGCCGCCTCACTTCGCCTCATTAGCGGTGCGTCCCTGCCGCCAAATCACCTTTACAGGCTACCCCACAATCAGTAGGGTTAGATCTGTGTTGTACCCAGGCTGAGACCATTATGCCCGGAGAAATTAAAATCTTAGGTACTGGATTGGGAATAATCTTCCCTCCAGCACATTTTGGGTTAATTCTGGGACAACCGAGTTTTGTTTTTACTTGGAGTACAGGTAACTAATGAGGTAATTAATCCTGATTACCAAGGTGAGATTAAAGTGATTTTACAGAATGCTGGAGCAGAAGCATTGGGAATACAGGAGGGAGAAAAACTAGCACAAGTGTTAGTCCTGTCATATCCACTAATCACATTAGCCAAAGGAGAGGCTCCTACACAGCTGACTGTACAAGGCCCTAGTGGTTTTGGACACTCAGATGGGGCCAAGGTGTGGGTAAAACAGCCCCAAGGTCCTCCCACACCAGCTGAAGTGATTGCGAAGGGGACTGACAATGTGCTAGTTACTATGACTCCTGGTACAACTCAATATCAGTACACTCCAGCCAATAATGTGTATTTACGTGAGTAATTTGTGTTCCCTCTCAGGTTTGGATTTTGCTAGCCCTCAGTGGATGCCTTCTGGTAGTGTTCTTATGGATTTGGCACGAGCATTATCAAGACCACCGTGGGTCAGAGGATAATCCAAATCGGGGAGTGAGGGAGTTGGAGAGACAACTGTGGAGAACAAAAGAAAATATGTGGCTGTACCTAGCTCGAGTACTGAATATGACAGACTTTTGCCTGAAAAATGCATATTCCAGCAATGTCCTGGAAACTTGTTTGGTCGCTGTACCAACTCCTATTGCAGTATGGACTAAACTGTTACGAATTCAGTTAAATGATACTGACTTACAGGAAGCCGATCTACATTTCCATGTGGATTGGATAAGTCCTTATTATGCTTGTCTGAACTGCCCTACTTATACAGATCTATAGGAAAATATGATCAAAATATCAACTGGGGCAGTAACGGAAGCAGAATTATGCTTTGAATTTACATGTAAAAAATCTTATATTCCTGCTTGTAATGAAAAATTTCAGCACACACCCGCACAGCAGCCTGTGCAAACATCAGAACATGCTGATACACAAACAGCTGAACACACACAAGAACAAACAAATGTACAAGCAGATGGACTAACAGGTGTACCAACCAAACAGCAGGTAAAGGTACAGGCAAAGTTGCCAAAAATCTGAGACAGAACTGACAGTGATTGTCAAGTTCTAAAAGCAGGATGGCGAATGTGATGTAACAGAATAATGACTGTCCCGTCATTGGATTCATATGTACCTTTGCCACCAGGTTGGGTTTTAGCTTGTGGTAACATTAGCTACACTTATATACCAGCCAACGTGACTGGAGGCCTATGTGCTTTGTCCAGATTAACATTAACTATGATCCCTAAACCATCTAAGCATGATTTACGTAAATCATCTGAACATGCATTGCAAAAGAGAAGTACTATTCTACTTCCTGAGGATTGTAATTATAATGTGGCACTCTTGTCACGGGCAGAATATATGAGTATGGCTGTATCACTGGTAGGAATACCAGGCTTAGCAGTATATAATCATAAAACTATATCACGTATGGCTTGCTTTATGGTAAAGAATATAAATATTACTAGTGCCATTATAAAGGATGTTTTATTAGATTTACAATCATATAAGAAAGCAATATTACAGAATAGAGCTGCTATAGATTACTTATTACTTAAGCATGGTTATGGATGTAACAGCTTTGCAGGAATGTGTTGCTTCAATTTGTCTGATCATTCAGAAGATGTTCATGACAAGTTGCAGCAACTGCAGGAAATGATTACTCACATTAAACAAAGATGTAAATCAAGGGTGGTGGGATTGGCTATTAGCCTTCCTACCAGATTTCGGATATCTTCGACAAATTGTCGGAGTCATCCTTTGTGTAATAGCTCTTTTAATTATGAGTTGTTGCTGTCTACAATGTATTCCATCCTTATACACTATGTTAAAACCCACTAGGCACCAAACAATAAAAGTAGCTTATGGTGCATATAAGGTTACTTGACCTGTCTAGGGTGGAATGTAATGCAAAATAGCTGCCCTTGATAAAATGGCTGCTCATGATAGAAGCCAGCTCATGTAACCTTAATTTCAACTCTGTATGAGGTAATGTCTAGTTAAACAGAAAGCAAGATCAGAGTTCAACTCTGTTCAATGTGATGTTTACATAAACATCAAGCAGCTTAAAGTTTAACTAGGTAATGTCTAGATAGACATGAAACCAGTTCAAAGGTTCAACGCTGGTTGAGGTAATGTTTACATAGACTTAAACGCCAGCTTAAAGATTAACTCTGTATGAAGCATACATGTCACAAGACATATTCTGGTGAAAATTGGCCTCTTTCGCAAGAATGTGAGCTTGGAGATGAGTAAAGCCTTATAGAGGTGTATACACTTCTGTAACCGCCCACTCTATGACCACACAAAGGGTATATAAAAACGGATGATATCCCCTAGCCAGATGTTGCAATCTACACAGCAGTGATTGGGGACGCCTGGTGCTGCTTGATGAGACCTGTCACAATGGCTTGGTGAGATTTTCCTGAAGATACCCTGATCAGAATTCATCAATGAAGCTTGGCAGTGTTGTACGTGTTGACTTAATTACCTGTTGATTTGATATACCTTTTGATATACTTTTAAATGTCGGAAGTGTTGATTTAATTACATTCTAATATCTTTTATACTTTTCTTTATTGTAAGTGTTGATTAGACCCCAGTTTGATATCTTCTTATACTCTTCTTAATAAATTGTTAAACTATTGTTGATAGTCTGGTGTTTTATTCTATAACTTTATTCTATTATACGGAAACCAAAGAATCTTTTTCCCTTGGCAAAACAAGCCTCACGTTCTGGAGCAGAAAGATTGAAGATCCTTCCCTTAGGGTATTTGGAGTCGGGAAGGAGTTCAATCGCACAATCGTAAGGTCTATGCGGCGGTAAAACTTCAGCAGCTTTAGGATCAAAAACATCATGAAAATCAGACAGAAATTCAGGAAGAAGCGTCTCCTCACTGAGACAATCGGAGGCATGCAAAGCAATACAATGGGAGGAGCACTGATTACCCCATTTCACTAACTCTTTTTTGGGCCAATCAAAGGTAGGGTTATGGAGGTCTAGCCAGGGAAGCCCTAAAATGGTATCAGACGAGAGATCCTCCATAACAAAAAAACTCATGAGCTCCGTATGTATTGAGCCCACTTGCAAAGAGAGTAAGGGGGTTTTAAAACGGATTTTACCCCTGGCCAGTGGAGTAAAATCCGCCCCAGTAACCAACAGAGGAGTATCTAATGATACAAGTTCAATACGTAAAGCAGAAACAAACGAAAATTTAACAAAGTTAGTGGCAGCCCCAGAATCTACTAGGGCCTGCCCAGAAACAGATCTGCCCCCAAAGGACAGAGACACAGGTAACATCAGTTTGTGAGATTTTTCAGAAGATACCTGACTGCCTGAGTGGTTCTTCTGAATACCACTCAGGCCCTGAAGTTTTCCGCTGGTGTACGTGGTTTGATGGAACAGTCTCGGATGAGGTGAACCGGTTTGCCACAATACAGGCAGAGATGATTCCGGAGACGATATTCTTGTCTACCCTTGGTATCCAGTGCTCCCAACTGCATAGGCTCATCTCCAGGGGTGACAAAAGGAGAAACAGATTCTTTAACAGAAAGAGAGGGATAGACAGAAGACTTAGTGGGACCAATCCCCACCCTCTCTTTACTTCTGACCTGGAGTCTCCTGTCAATGCGGACGGCTAAGGTCATGGCCTTTTCTAAGGTAGGGGGATCAGGGTGACCTACCCAGACATCCTTCACTGAATCATTCAGGCCCTGTTTAAAAAGAGCTTTCAAAGCGGAGTCACACCAACCTGCTGTTATACTCAACTTCCGAAACTCAGAGCAGTAAGTTTCAGCGGATAGTTTACCTTGCCGGAGGGTAAGAAGTTGGGACTCGGCAAGTCCAATTTGATCAGGCTCAGCATAAATGGCCCCCAAAGACTTAAAATTTTTTTCCAGATCTGTCCACTCCTCTGCCTCAGGGGGAAGTTTAAGGGCCCAAGTCTGTGGATCCCCCCTGTAAGAGGGAAATGACCACCCCCACCATCTGAGACTGCAACGCATGAGGGTTGACACGAAAATACAACAGACATGATTCCCTGAACGTCTCAAATTTACCTCGGTCCCCTGAAAACCTATCCGGGAGTAACATTTTAACCCTGGGAAGGGAAATGACAGCAGGTGGTGTAGCAGCGGCCTCAGCTTGATTCTGGGTGAGAGTGTGTACCTGATTGGCCAGCTCAGACACCAAACCTGCCAAACCCTCCATTCGAGTCACAAGGTCCTGAATAGAAGCCATGCCAGTAGAAGGGTTAAAGTTTTTTTGTTTTTTTTTAAGGCCTGCTATTCTGTAAGGGAATTGCCAGTTGAGCAATTCTCCAGTGCTGCAGCAAAAACCTGAGAGGAAGGGAATACAGAGACAGTGAGCCCTAAAGTTGACCCAGACCCTGTCCCTACCTACTTGTCTCACTGTCCTAATGACAGGAACAACTTGGAGCCGGTCCCTACTCTGAATAAGTGATAACACAGAACGCAGACAGGACGCACAAACAACAAAGGGAGGTCAGGTAGCCAAGGGGTCGGTAACAATCGAGCAATGCAGTACAGAATCAAAATCCAAGAGAATAGTCAAAGTCAAAGCCAGTGGTCAGAAAAATCAGAAGAGCAGGTAACAAGGAACAAGGAGTATAGCCAGTAAGCGAAATGCAATAGCAGGCACCAATGGGAAAGTGAGCAAACAATAAATAGGGAGAAAGAACCCGCGCCAGACTTGATTGGAGGACAGGCTGTCAATCACAAAGGCAGGACTAAAGTTAACTCTTAGTGGAGCAGGGGGAAAGCAAGGTGTGGTGGAAAGAAGGGCGTGGTGGAAAATCAATTAAGGAGGTGAGGGAATAGGACAGTGTTCAGACAATACAAGAAAAACCCAAGGAAAGAATTACAACCGGGCACGCCTCCTGCGCCACAGCGTGCGCCCGGAGGACGGCGCCAAAGACCGGACAGGCAAGGACGTTACAGAGGTCATCTGAGAAAATGTGTTTTGAAATGGACAGAAACATCCACAGACTACTTGATCACCTCTACAAATCACCTGGGTTACTCTGTGAAGCTAAAAATCCAATCCTCCAGATTGATTTTTCTTCAGCTGAAGCATAATCATGTTATATTTCAGCTCTTTCAAGAATTCAGGCAAAAACAGACTATAGAGGAAGCACTTCTCCAAGAGCAAGGTCTGGGCATCTACTCGCCAATATTTACGATTGCAAAGCCTGGAGCTGGACATACTGTATCTCAACAGATATTTCCAGAAAGAAATTCATAATGGAAACTATACAGTCTGTGACAAACCTGATGCAACACCTTGATGTCATAGCAACAATCGATTTAAGGTACGCTTATCTCCATATCCCTATTTTGGAAAGTCACAGAAGTTTCCTTCATGTAGCTGTGTGCTATCATTAGCATATACACCACCTGCAATTCATCTGCCTACCCTTTCACACACATTTGCCTCCAGGATCTTCAGAAAAATGGTGGCTGTTTTACCAGCATTCCTCAGGCTCCAAGGGATCTGGATGATTGGCAGGCCAAGACTTTTTAATAAACTTTTTAATAAAGAAAATTCTCATCTCATTCCTTCTTATAGGATCAATTGTGGGATTCTTCATAGATACTGGCTAATGAAACTGTTCCTGATGGAAGAGAAAGTACAAAAACATCACATAGGCTATACTAGCAATATGCAGCCTCCATTCCTGTCCTGTTTTCTTTAGGATGAGAGTACTAGGCCTCCTAACATCTGCCATTGAGGCAGTTACATGAGCCAAATCAGGATTCTCCAAGCCAATATCCTGAAGTTTTTACATTAAACACCAGTTTTCTTCATATGATGGTAATTTTGCCAAGCACTAAGCAAGACCTAAAGTGGAGACTACATCTGCATCCCGTCTCAAAACCCAGTATCCTCACCATGGATTGCTCCAGCTCAGCTGGAGTACCCATGCAGGGACATCCTGGGTATAGAAGGCATGATCCAGAACAGAAAGCCAGTTGTCTTCCAATCTTTGAGAGCTCAAAGCAGTAAGACTTCCCTCTATCATTTCAAATATCACACAGTCCAGATTCAGACAAGTTACCAACTGTTTATTACCTCAACAAGAAAGGTGGCACCAAAAATGCAAGAATGATCATACAATGGGCAGGGTAAAATCTTTCCATCACGATGGTACACATAAAGGGCAGCCTCAATACCAGAGGCATAACTTTAAGCTCCTGGGCCCCAATGCAGAATCTGAAATGGAGCACCCAACTTGTGCCATTTAAATTAGTGATATGTTTTATGTGGCAAAGGGACTTTTGGGGGCTCTTCAGGGTCCAGGGCCCAGTAGAGACTGCTACCTCTGCACCCCCTATAGCTATGCGCCTGCTCAATACCAAGGCAGATTGGATGAGCAGGAACCAGATACATCCAGAAGATTGGTCTCTCAATCAAGAGGTCTTCAAACACAGAGAGATGGGGAAACCCTAAGCTAGACGTGATGGCAACTACAACCTATGCCAAAGTCAACTAATTCTACTCTCTATACTGGACGTATCATCCATATGCCTTAGATTATCTGTCCATTTCTTGGAAGAAAACCTTCATTTATGACTACCTTCTGGTTCATCTAATACCACAAATTCCGAAGAAGGTACAAAAGGAAGGGGTGGAAGCTATAGTCATTCTGCCCAGATGGCCCAGAAGGCCATGGTTCCACTGCTGTTAACATTAAAATTCTGGGAGCTGCCTCTCCACAAAGATCTGCTGTTACTGTAGGGGTTTCAATACCCAAATCTCAACAGCGTGCATTTAACAGTATGGAGACAGACCATACCTTCTTGAGATCTAGAGGGCTTTCAGAATCAAGTCATCAATACTTATAGCCTCCAGAAAACCAAGTACTTCTATTCCATTAGTGTTTTTCATGTGCATTGAGATGCTGTAGTCTTGGGAACCATTCCTGGGTTTCTTCCTAAAGTGCCTTCAGACTCCAACATGAATCAGTAGCTAATCCTTTCTGTTTTGTCAAGAGCACGAGTCACCTATGTTTTATCTTCTAGATGTTAGAAGAGAAATCCAGGTCTATCTTGATAGAACACAGTCTTTACAGATTCTTAAGCTCTTTTCAATCAGTTCTATGACCCCAACAGAGGCAATGTAGCTATCAAAGCAACCTTGGCAAGGTGGATAAGGGACGTGATTAAAGAGTTCTACATTATGAAAAACCAAGAATCGCCTCTCTCTATTAGGACATACTGAACTGAACATCTCATGGGCCAAGAAATCAAACCTTTCCTTGCATGAAATATGTAAAGCTGCGATGTGGGAAACTCCATCCATATTCAAGGCATTACCAGTTGGATGTGCAATCTGCAGAGGGTTCAACCTTTGTTATAGAATGCTCAAAGCAGCTGTTAACTCTTCCCAACTCTAACTCAGTGCTTTTTACATCCCCATGTGTTTGTGCTGCCTAAGGACACCCAGGAAGTAAAAAATCTACCTTCATGAAATTTTCATTTCCTGTAGTCCATAGACAGCACAATACCCCACCCAATAAATTTTGTTTTATATTTTTTTGCTTGACAATGCATCTTCCTTTCTGTCTTAGTGGATCTTATAGGGAAACTAATTAGCGCTAATTGATAATATTTGTTCATTATTTACTGCTAATTAACCATTTTGTCTTTTCTATCTGGCAGTCAATAGACTTTACCCCATGTGTTTATGCCGCATTCAGACTACAGGAAATGAAAGTTTTATGAAGGTAAATTTTCTACATAAATAAAAGAGTCCTTGGATGATGAAGCAAAAGTGGAATTCAAAACTACTATAAGGAGGAACCAACGAGCAGAAGGAGGGCTGATGGAGGGTACCAACGTTTCCAAGGGACATCCAACAAGACTGATCAAAACTTGGTCGGAAATAATTATTTATTTATTTATTTATTTATGCATTGTTTGTATCTATTTTGATGGATGATGGGGGTTCATGCCCAGTCTGGAGTTCTCACACATATTGCAGGTTGGTTGCAATTTAGAACTTATTATTATTTTTTGGTTTTGTGGTGTTTTTTGAAAATTTTTTTTTTTTTTTGTGGATTTTTTTATATGGATTATGGTATACAGGTGCATCTCAATAAATTAGAATAGCTTTGAATCGTTTATTTATTTCAGTAATTAAATTAAAAAAGTGACCGCCTATATTTTCTAGATTCTTTACACACAGAGTATTCTATTTCAATTGTTTTATTTCTGTAAATATTGATTGTGGATTACAGGTAATGAAAACCCAAATCTAAGAAAATTTGAATATTGTAAAAAAGTTCAGTATTGAAAATTCAGTGTGTCACCTGCCAAGGTTTCCTAAGCCTTTAAATGGTCCCTCAGTCTGGTTCAGTAGGACACACAATCATGGAAGACTGCTCATTATGAATTGAACTGGTAAAATACCTGCGGCTTCGCTCGCGGAAAATATGTTAATTTGTTGGTTATGCTAACTAAAGTAAAATTTTCAGTGTCACACTGAAATTGAAATTTTCAGAGCGCTACAGTAAATCTTTTTTTTCCACTTGAAATTTTTCTTATTATTTTCGCATTTTACTTATTTGTTGTAACATTGATGTGAACAACTTTTTTTTTTTATTTCAACATTTTTACTGATTTTACATATTCAATACATATTATGAATTATAAACTATTACAACTATTTTTTTAACAATTTTTTATCAAAAATTAAAATTTATGCACCGTACACAAACATATAAAACATTTACACCCAATTAACAACATAGTGCAACCCTTCCCCCCTCCCTCCAGTGTAATCTATAAGTAGTTCATAGACAAAAGAGTAAAATTGGTTTACAGTTAAACAACTATGTATTGTAGTGCTTTTTGGTAAACAATGTTTCTGGTTTTACCTTCAGGTGCATATATGAAAAGAGCAAGCAACGTACAACTGTCCATGTGAAAAACACGGGCTCTCCAAATTAATGCCGGCTACTTTAAGTGATTGACCTTGTGCTTTGTTTATAGTCATAGCAAATGCAAGTCGGATTGGGAACTGCAGGCGCTTAAAATTGAAGGGCATGTCGCTTGGTAGCAAAGGAATACGCGGAATGAAAACATTTGCTCCCTTAGAGTTTCCCATAAGAATAGTGGCTTCAATAACATTGGGCATGAGACTTTTAATGCACAATCTTGTGCCGTTACACATTTTTGGTGGGTCAAGGTTCCGAAGCCAAATTATTGTGGCTCCTATTTTTAAAGTGAGCTTATGCGGTGGCATTCCAGGAGGCTCCAAAGCATTCAGTAACTCCAATGGATACATTACGGCTTGTTCACTCTCCATGACTGAATCAATGGACATGTATGTGGTCGCTAGACCAGGCAGCCTTCCTTGAATTAGTAGATTTATGGAGCTGACACTATCATTCTTAAGCGCTAGAATTGCACGTTCACGTTGTTCCAAATATCAGGGAAAACTTGGTCAATAAGTTCCATTACCGAAGATGTCATTTCACAAAAATCTTCCGGAAAGGAAATAAGACCAGTAGTGGAATCAGTAGGGAACCTGTCATTTCCAAGGCATAGTAGCTGATGTGTAAATTTGTCCGCAATTGTATTTCCCATCAAATGAACCCGCATATTAGTAGTAAGAGTTTGTTTCTGAACATGTATTCACAGATAAGAAGATTTTAGACAGGTCTTCAGCTCATCTGCTGGTGTTGCTCCGTTAAGAACAGGTAACGTCTGGCAGAAGTCACCTGCAAAAATTACAACAATTCTCCCCATTAAACAATCGGTTCCCCGCAGATCTTTCAAGGTGCGATCAAGGGCCTCGACCGCTTTTTTGTGCGCCATGTGTGAAAGATCCTCAGTGCGCCAACACCGCTGTGGCCACCCCTGAGTCTTCTTTCATATAAAACCACACTCACCGCCAGTGAGTGTCGGGTCCACAAGATAAATACAAGACAAGCCTTCTAAATTTTATATATTTATTAACCCCTAAATGGGTCGGTATTAACATCTAACATATACAGTTCAGAACAGATATGCAGATATATGCAAGCATTAACAGTTACTAGTTACAAGATACAGTACAAATAAAATAAAAGGGAATAAAGGTGAAATAGTTACTTTACCACACATGTCCTTGATGTGGTTCTATAGTCCAACACTCACACATGGCATGTGTGAGTCACCAGTGGAGGCTTCTTGGCATGTGGCATTAACTCCTAGCATATGACATCACAGTACAATAATCCAGCCTGCATGCTCTTTACAGTGGTCTCTCAGCATTAGTCCAATAGTCTCATCACCAAAATCTCTTCTCAGGGTTAGTCTGTATGTAATCTCTTGTAGTCTGTGATGGTCTGTCTCAACTCCATAGCATAATCTCCTCCCACAGGCCTCTTACCTCATCTTTTATACCCTTTATGCCACCTCCCAGAATGAGGTCATCGGCGGCAGCAAGTCTGATGAGTTAATGCAATCAAGTCCAGATCTTTTGTATAGAACTGAGACCAAGTGAATTGATACAATGTTATCAGCCAGGTCTGATCAACAGCCCAGGCTTGAACAATGCACTATTGTTTCTTTGATCACTCAAGGCTGCATAGGAATACAATAGCTATTCTGGGATGGATACAAAGCCCTATTGTGCCAGCCTGGCCACATTATGACAACATACACCTAGGCTTATAGCTGCGCACAGTATGAGTAAATGGAACTAGAGAGAAATACGCTACCCAGAGACCAAAATACAGCTCTGAATTATAGCCATATTTAAGCAGAATCATCACACATGGTACATTCATCCCAAACAATTACTTTGCAAGTTTGTAATACCTTAGCTTTCCAAGAGCCCTTAGTGATATTACAGACAGGAGTTTCTGACAGCGCTATACTAAAGGGCAATCCTAGTTCTGAATGAGCTGTGCGCCCTCCATCTAAAAGAGTGGCCGCAATCCCAGATGATGCAACAGCCAAGGCAATGTCATTGTTTGAGTGAATTTCTGCAAGCAGCAAATTAATTAAAAATGTTTTACCAGTACCTCCTGGTTCATCTAGGAAAAATAGTCCCTCATTTCCACTGGAAATCTGATCCATAATTGACATATAGGCCGATCTTTAGTCATCAACCAAAAGAGGCTTATTTAATATGACAAATTCTTTACATTTTTCCAAATCATAGGTTTTCTCTTGCAGAATATCTCTGTTCATAATATCAAAGTCTGGTCGATTTGGTGCTGGTAAACCTAATTCTATTAGAGTTTTACTATTGATAGATATGTACCTTTCTTCTAACATCAAGAGGGCTTTGTTGAATATGTCAGCAGTGAAATTTAAGTCTAAGTCTGGATTAACTTTCCTTTGCACTCTAAGAATATCTTTGTATTTGACCCAAAGCGCGCAGGGATTGGAAGGTGCGCAGGTTGTAATTATTATAGCGAACAGGTCTCTTAGTTGAGGTGGAAAGCGAGTGACAGATGCTTCCTGCAATGACATGTCCCAGAGTTGATCGTCTTCGATCAGACCATGCTTTTGGCATGCTTCCCTGTAAGTTTGACACAGCTCTCCATCAACTATTTTCAAATTTGTGAAAGAAGTTGGCCCATGGACAGTGTGAATCAGTAATCGGAGGTAGTAACACTCTGTGTTGTTTGGATGCACTGTATACACACGTCCAAGAGCATCACTGGAACGTCCGTCCCATCCTGGGACTCTTGCACCTTGTTTCCTCTTGCAAAATACTTTTCACGATTTGTTCCATGTATAATATTTTGGAACATCTGAATATAATAAAATCCTTTCAAATGGATCTGCTTGACATAGGAGAAAGAAAGCTGTCAATGTTATATTGGGTGGTCGAGCAGCTCTTTCCTCTGCATTCTTGGGAATAAAATAAACTCATTGTCCATTTTCAAGATGGACACTGAGATGAACTACAGTCGGATGTCTTTCATGGATGGGAAAATTTAGTAATCGCCACACGGCTTCATTACTACTTATATACCTTCCCATCTGATACAACATAATCTCATCAGGTGTACATTTTGGATTCTCTAGCTGGAAAACTGCCATATCACTGCCCTTGTTAACATATTTGCAAATGTATTTAATTGACTTAACAGAGTTACAATATTCTACGTTAATGTGCGCAACAAACATTTTTGAAAGCAGTGGAGAGTAAGGTACAACCCATCGATTATCTATTTCAAGATCTGTGTTTTGTTTAACCCGTTTTAATCTGATTGTTGTAGTATATCCTCCCTGTTCAGGTTTCCGTCTTCTGTAAAGAGGATAACCATCATCTCCTGTTTGTGTTTCTACAATCAATTTGCGAGGATACTTTTTAGTACATTTTCCTTCCTTCATACATGGCGATCTTGGGTTAAGTGGCCCACATGGCCCATGGATCATATTTTTAGAAATAGTTTCAAAATGTACCGGATCTTCTTCTGGATTTGGAAGCTCAGCAGAAATAACACTGTCAATTTGATCAGGGCGTATCTTATCCTTTAGCCATATCAGTAAATGAGCATGTGGAAGACCTCTTTTTTGCCACTCAATTGAATACATCCAACACTGACTTTCACCAAAAATGTAACACTTTGTAATTACGTCCATGAGCTTGATAAGTTTTTGTTTAAAAACCCTCGCTATTAAATCATGTCGATCAGAGGGGCCCTGACCATTCAGAAGCTCTATCTTTATCTCTGGCCAAGTTGGATTACATGTAACTGTAATAAACAAATCAGGACTACCATATATCCGAACATATGTCATGGCGTCCTGAGCACACTCATGCATATGTCTGGGACTTCCAGTAAATGTAGCCGGTGAAATAAACATACGCCCAATGTCAGCCACTTTGCCCTCATTAGCAAGAGCATCCCTTAAATGAATGTATTCATCCACTCTAAGTTTTTGTTGGTTCAATCGTATGTACAAAAGATGCTCACTTTCCACCTTGGCATACATATCAACTATAAATTGATGAAAAAGTTGCTTACCTTGTAAAATGTGGTTAGAAGACCCATGTGTGATCATTATTTGGTAGGCATAAAAGTCCATAACTAATATTTTTTTAATGGTTGGCCTAGCAGTCTTGGGATCAGTCTGTGTTAGATTAAAGTGATAGCCATCTTGGCCATTCCAAAATATTATCGGATATTGCAGAGCATCAAATGATCTATGTGTTTCTGCAATACGTTGAAGATTGCCTTTTTGTCGCTGAATAATTATATCTCGGCTTTGAAAGTCCTGTCCAACCAGTACAATAGCTACTTCGTTAACAGTGGGAGAATTAAATCGCCTTTCATGCTCACCAAATGGTGTCTTGTCTGCTCTTATTACAACTTGATATTCATCATGTGGCATTCTTTCTAAGGCTGTTTTGAAAAGGTTTACTAACTGATTGTGCTGATGGAAAAATCTTTGCAAATTCAACACAATCTCTTTTTTTGTCTCAAGTATAGCTTCACAACGTCTATCAGCTTGCATTTGTTCGTCTCCCAAAAAATAAATTTGTAAAAACTTTGGATCTTCATTTGCTACAGGGAGCATTGAACTGATTTTGTGATATATTTGGCCCTGGACTTTAAAAGTTGGCATAAATCCTGCTTCCTAGAGTCCAGCTGTCATACCAAAGAGATGTCATCTGGAAAGATGAATTGTATCTCCTAATATTTTGCAGAAAATGCTTTGACTCCGGAGTTGTTTCTGACATGTATGAAAGAAGTGGTTGAGGAGGTAGATCTAAAGGTGGCAAACTGACTTTGCCATTTGAGCAGCACATATTAGGCGATTTGAAGTGAAACTTCTTTGCTTGACAATGTTTGCATATTATGTCCATCTTGCCAATTATGACTTTCTGATGTGATCTATAGTCTTGAATTGGGTTGTAGTGAAATGCTTCCAAACACAAATCAGCCTGCCTACATCTTTGGACATGTTGCATATTTTGTATGTGGTCATTTTCAGAATGATCATCCTTTTGTTCAGATGTTTCCATATTCCTTGTTTCAGCCTGCCTTATCCGATTCTTGTGAAGATGACATTCCCATTGCTCTGATGTCTCAACTGCCTTACACTTAGCCTGTCTCATCCGTTTCTTTTCAAGCCGCGAGTCACGTTGTTCACTTGTCTCAGCTCTTTGACACAATTTTGCGTTCTTAGCTTTTGGATGAACTTGCCCAATAGATGGTCGTTTTTTGGGCGGCATTTTAAAAAACAGTCCTTATTATTATGACCCTTTAGTCTTCACCTGACACTGATAAGAGATGTAATAGGATGAATAGTAAATACAGAGCAGCCCTCACACAGTATTACTATGACCTGAAGGAGCTCACATCTCAGTAATGAAAACCGCCTCACAGGCAGACTTGTGTAGTTGCCCATAGCAAGAGCTCAGCTTTCACTTTACCTCAGCAGCTTCAGTGATGAAAGTTCCCTGTATAGTAAGCAATAATGACAATCTTACGATGAGGCAGTTTTCACCTGACCAATATTGCTGCTCAGTAAGGCTGCTTGCACACTACAGTATTTTTCATGGGTCTCTGGGCCGTGGATTCCATAAACATTCTATGGAGCCTGCAAAATTCACAGCTTTGTGGACAAAGAAGTCTATGGAACCCCCAAATCCATGGCCCAGAGGCTCGTGAAAAATACTGTAGTGTGCAAGCAGCCAGTAAGGATACCAGATGTGTTTTGTCAGCGCGTGCATGTATGTGTGTGTGTGTGCACGCGTGTGATCAATGTGTATGTGTGCATGCACCTGTGTGGTCCGTGTATATGTATGCGTGTGTGTGCGCATGTGATCCATGTGTTTGTGCGTGCGCAGTGCAAGTGTCCATGCGTGCGGTAGGTGTGTATGAGATATACAACAGCCAGCTTTGTCTCTATATTTACTGGATTGACTGCAGTTCACATTTATGACACTAGATATAACTGTTACTAAATGTTTATCTATAGACACTCTGTACTTTTGTTGTTTTGATACTGGTTGATATACACATCCTGTTTTGTGTGTGTGTGTGTGTGTGTGTGTGTGTGCTGAACTGGATCTGTTATTCACCATGTGAGGTAATCTTCTCTTACTGCACTCATGTTTCACTAAAAGTTTGTTCCTGTTAAATACAACTGTGTATCTGGTTTTGACTCTGCCACATCCAGCAATCACACTCTGCAACACTCTGTTCCTCCGTGTGCGTAGGGTGCATCCATCTCAGTGTGTTTGCATGCGTGTCTAATCCTTGCGTTCATGTGTGTGTGGTGCGCATGGGGTAATTATGGAGTGGTGTGGTATTTGTGGGGTGGTGTTTGTGTTGTGTGTGTCTACCGTGGTCTGGTGTATGTGTGCAGTCTGTGTGATGTTTGTATGGTGTTTGTGTGTTGTGTGTGGTGGTGCGGCTCCTTTAGCAGCAACTCTTTGGTGCCATCGCTATAATCCGTCCCTGTCAGTCACAACAGTTGTTTTCCCCTCAGCACTGTCACTTTCACCTTCACATTTCCCCATTATATGTATAGGGCCTAACTTCGGGGGCCCCAATATCATGACGCGGGGACGCTAGCAAGATGTAACGTGAGCAATACTCTGCTCCTGTGGGTGGAGAGGGGGCGTGCCAAATTTCACCCAAATCAGGTGAGAACTGTGGATTTGTATAGAGCGGGCTACTACAGATTATGAGTTTTATATATATAGATTTCTGAAATGAATGAACGTTTCAAAAATATTCTAATTTATTGAGATGCACCTGTATATTGTTCTTATATATACACTACCGTTCAAAAGTTTAGGGTCACTTAGAAATTTCCTTATTTTTGAAAGAAAAGCACAGTTTTTTTCAATGAAGATAACATTAAGTGAATCAGAAATAGACTCTATACATTGTTAATGTGGTAAATGACTATTCTAGCTGCAAACGTCTAGTTTTTAATGCAATATCTACATAGGTGTATAGAGGCCCATTTCCAGCAACCATCACTCCAGTGTTCTAATGGTACATTGTGTTTGCTAACTGTGTAAGGCTAATGGATGTTTAGAAAACCCTTGAAAACCCTTGTGCAAGTATGTTAGCACAGCTGAAATCAGTTTTGCTGGTTAGAGAAACTATAAAACTGACCTTCCTTTGAGCTATTTGAGAATCTGGAGCATTGCATTTGTTGGTTCGATTAAACTCTCAAAATGGCCAGAAAAAGAGAACTTTCATGTTAAACTCGACAGTCTATTCTTGTTCTTAGAAATTAAGGCTATTCCATGCGAGAAATTGCCAAGAAACTGAAGATTTCCTACAATGGTGTGTACTACTCCCTTCAGAGGACAACACAAACAGGCTCTAACCAGAGTAGAAAGAGATGTGGGAGGCCCCGCTGCACAACTGAGCAACAAGACAAGTACATTAGAGTCTCTAGTTTGAGAAATCAACGCCTCACAGGTCCTCAACTGGCAGCTTCATTAAATAGTACCTGCAAAACGCCAATCTCAACATCTACAGTGAAAAGGCGACTCAGGGATGCTAGCCTTCAGGGCAGAGTGGCCAAGAAAAAGCCATATCTGAGACTGGCTAATAAAAGGAAAAGATTAATATGGGCAAAAGAACACAGACATTGGACAGAGGAAGATTGGAAAAAAGTGTTATGGACAGATGAATCGAAGTTTGAGGTGTTTGGATCACACAGAAGAACATTTGTGAGACGCAGAACAACTGAAAAGATGCTGGAAGAGTGCCTGACGCCATCTGTCAAGCATGGCGGAGGTAATGTGATGGTCTGGGGTTGCTTTGGTGCTGGTAAAGTGGGAGATTTGTACAAGGTAAAAGGGATTTTGAATAAGGAAGGCTATCACTCCATTTTGCAACGCCATGCCATACCCTGTGGACAGCGCTTGATTGGAGCCAATTTCATCCTACGACAGGACAATGACCCAAAGCACACCTCCAAATTATGCAAGAACTATTTAGGGAAGAAGCAGGCAGCTAGTATTCTATCTGTAATGGAGTAGCCAGCGCAGTCACCAGATCCCAACCCCATTGAGCTGTTATGGGAGCAGCTTGACCGTATGGTACGCAAAAAGTGCCCATCAAGCCAGTCCAACTTGTGGGAGGGGCTTCTGGAAGCATGGGGTGAAATTTCTCCAGATTACCTCAGCAAATTAACAGCTAGCATGCCAAAGGTCTGCAATGCTGTAATTGCTGCAAATGAAGCATTCTTTGACGAAAGCAAAGTTTGAAGGAGAAAATTATTATTTCAAATAAAAATCATTATTTCTAACCTTGTCAATGTCTTGACTATATTTTCTATTCATTTTGCAACTCATCTGATAAATAAAAGTGTGAGTTTTCATGGAAAACACAAAATTGTCTGGGTGAACCCAAACTTTTGAACGGTAGTGTACATACAGTAACTGTATATTTTGGTCATTCTTTATTAATTTTTGATCATTTCATTGGTTATTGTCCTTATTATGGCTATTATATTATATATTATTATATATGTGTACACACATTTTTTTGTGTGCAAAATAATTTTTTGTGTTATTGCGTATTTCTGTTTATTTGTAAATTTATTATTATATTTATTATATATGTTTTTGATTATTTTGTATTTCTGTTTATTTGATTTTTTTTTTACATGTGCATGGTATGCATGGACATGCTTTGTAATTTTGGTAGCGGGTTATATGTATTTTTTGGCGTATAGATAGAGTGAGAGAGAGACAGAGATAGCAACAAAGGAATAGGCAGCACTCCAAAAAAAGTGACAAAAATAGTGTGGGTGCAACGTTTCAGTACTTAACACACAGGACTTTTCTCAAGCAATACCATAGTGAACACTGCAAACTTTTATAGTGAAATGCATCATATTACATCATTAGTTTCTAATTAAATGTCATAAACATTAATATCAATATACAATTCATCATACAAAAATATAAATAATGAAATATACATAATCAAATAAAGTGCTTATAATAATGCAATAAGATTCATATTTCATGTGAAAATATCACCCATTTCATAGAAGAAATTGATATCCATAGTTAATCAATTAATTAAAAACATGTGGGTATTCAACCCTTTTGGTTGTAAAGTCTTTAATCTGAAGATCCATTCTAGTTATTTTCTTTTAAGGATTCTAGTTTTGTCATCCCCTTCTACTTAGAGGGGGTACATGATCTATAATCCTAAATTTTAAGTCATTTTTGGTATGCCATAGCTCCAAAAATTGTCGGGATACTGGAAGATCCATATGTTTTTTTCCATTTGGTGTACCTATGTTCATTAAGTCTCATTTTCAAGTCAAGAT
Source organism: Leptodactylus fallax (assembly GCA_947044405.1). Classification (NCBI taxonomy): domain Eukaryota; kingdom Metazoa; phylum Chordata; class Amphibia; order Anura; family Leptodactylidae; genus Leptodactylus; species Leptodactylus fallax. The sequence goes on from CAMRHE010000007.1 coordinate 2,494,994, forward strand.
TAGTCTCCCCAATATATATACAGTATCAGGTTACATGGGCATTTAAGCAAGTATATAACATAATCGCTATTACAAGTCAAGTAGAACCTAGTTTTGTATTCTTTACCATTATGTATAAAGGAACTCCCTTTTTCCATATATCTTCAATTGACACAACTAGTTGACGACCACCGGCCATAAATTTACGGCCAGCGGTCCTGGTCTCTGAAGTCCAACTAATTGTAAATTTACGGCCGGCACTTCAGAGACACTGTGAGCGGGATTGGGTGTTAGCTGTAACTGACAGCTAACACCCTGCTTCATAACCCCCGGTCAGAATTGAGTTCGTTTTAACCCCTTGGGTGCCGCAGTCAAACATGACCGCGGCATCCAAGGGGTACCGCCATGTTGCCGCCTCCCCGGCATCCCCCGTGGCCAGAACGGGGGGTGCCGATATCTATTTTCTTTAGCCCAGGGTCTGGCCAGTGACCCCAGGCTGCCTGAAGCCCCCACTATCTGGCTGATCCTGCCGGGATGTGAAGAAGTCAGCCAATGCGTCTACATCGGATGACGTTCCTGTATAGACTGCAATACATGTGTATGCTGTGTATTGCAGTCTATAATACTGAGCCAGGATCAGAGCGTCGCTGGCTCAGGTGTCCTTATAGGACAAGTAAAAAATGTAAAAAAAAGTAAAAAAAAAAATAAAGTGTGTAAAAAAAAATTAATAAAGTTCTAAAGCCCCCAAAAATCCCTTTTCCTATATAAAATGAATTATATAAAAAAAAAAACTAAAAATTAATAAAAACAACACATATTTGGTATGGCCGTGTCCATAACAACCTGTACAATAAAAATGAAACAATATTTAACATACATGTAGAAAAAAAAAAAAATGGAAAAAAACGCCGGAAGTAATGATGTTTGACTATCTCGCTTACGAAAAAATGCTATAAAAAGTGATCAAAAACTCATATGTACCTCAAAACAATACCAATAAAAAGCGCATGTCCTCCCGCAAAAAATAAGCTCTAAACCAAGTCTGTCAACTGAAAAATAAAAATGTTACGCATCTCAGAAGATGTTGATGCAAAAACAATTGATTTATGTCCACAAATGGGTTTTTGTTCTGCAGAATTAGTAACGCATAAAAAAACAATATAAATGAGGTATCGCCGTAATCGTACTGACCCGCAGAATAAAGGTAACATGTTACTTATGCTGTACGCCACATTGCAAAAAAATTAAAAGGTAAAAACCAATTCCAGAATTGATGTTTTTTTTTAATCCACCCAGAAAGAGTTAATATAATTTATTCAATAAGTTATAGAAACCCCCCAAAAATGGTGTCATTAAAAAATGCATATCATACCACAAAAAAATCAGCCCTCATATGGCTACATTATCAGAAAAATAAAGAAAATATAGCTTGTACAATGTGAAGACAAAAACCCCAAAAATCACCAAATCATTAGAACACAACTGGCTGTGGCAGGAAGGGAATGTACAAGCTGTGCGAGCATATAACAGGGGACACTGTAATTTTAGATCTTACAAGGGAAAATAAATTAAAAGTGACCCCCAGAGTGACCCCCCCCCCAATCATAGGAGCTACTGGGGATACAGTAGGGAATTTCGTGTTCCCCACGTACTCTGCACAGCTTACATATTCACTATTCACCATGCGCTGTGCATTCATGTTTGGGATACTAATGCTTATTACACCCCCTGATAAATTCTTTGAGGGGTGCAGTTTTCAAAATGGGGTCATTTCCTAGGAGATTCCACTTTTCTGGTACATTAGAGGCTCTGCAAACATGACATGGCGTCCAAATACCAAACATCTAAATCTGCACTCCAAAAGCCACAAAGCGCTCCTTCACTTGTGCCCTGCTGTGTGCCCAAACTGCAGTTTATGCCCACATGTATGACACTGGTGTACCCGGGATAACGTACTTCATGTCATATGTGGTATAAACTGCTGTTTGGGCACAGCCGGGGACAGAAGGGAAGGAGCACTATTTGGTTTTTGGCGCACAGATTTAGACACTTTAGCTTTTGGACGTCATGACACACTTGCAGAGCTCCTGAAATGCCAGTAAAGTGGAATCCCCTGACATGTGACCCTATTTTGGAAACTGCACCCCTGAAGGAATTTATCCAGGGGCACAGTGAGCATTTTTAACCTCCAAGTGTTGCTATAATTTATTTTCCAGAAATGAATACGCAGGATTGTGAAAGGTGAAAATGGCAATTTTTCCAGGAATATGTAATTTCAATGCATAATACGTTGTACCCGGCTTGTATTAGATATGAACGCTCCAAAAGATGTTGTGCCCGGGATACCCACTTAACAGTTTTTAGAGTTCTTGTGCCTGCTGACATAAGCTGGGCACAAAATATCTCTGGAAAAATTGCAATTTTCCCTTTTCATTATCAGCTGCGCATTCATTTATTAAATTAAATGAATGCAACACTTAAGGGTTAAGAATACTCGCTACCCCACTTGATAAATCCCTTCAGGGGTGTAGTTCCCAAAAGGGGGTCACAAGTCTGCAGATTCCACTTTACTGGCAATTCAGGGGCTCTGCAAAAGTGGCATGGTGTCCAAAAACCAAACTGTGCTTCAAAAACCAAAATAGCGCTCCTTCCCTTCTGTGCCCGGCTGTGCCCAAACAGCAGTTTATACCCACATATGACATTAAGTACGTTATCCTGGGTACATCAGTGTCATACATGTGGGCATAATCTACACAGCAGGGGGCAGATGTGAAGAAGCGCTATGTGGCTTTTGGAGCATAGATTTAGATTGTTGGATTTTGGACATCATGTCATATTGGCAAAGACCCTAAAATTGCCCCTACAAAATGGAGGTCACTTCTTGGGGAATTCCAATTTACTGGCACCTCTGCAAAAACAACATGGCGTCCAAAAAGTCCCTCTAAATCTGTACTCCAAAAGCTAAAAAGCGCAGTCCTCTTTCCCTTCTGAGCCCTGCTGTGTGCCCAAGCAGAAGTTTACACCCACATATATCATTTTTTTTGTACCCGGGATAGGCCACTTAATAGTTTTAGGAGTACTTGTCTCTGATGCCACAAAGTGGGTACAACATATTGGGCACAAAAATTGCATATTTTTTTAAAATTGTCATTTTTCACTTTGTACATTAATTTTTGGGAAGCATTTTTAGGCTCAAAATGATAATACCCCTTGATACATTCCTTGAGGGGTGTAGTTTCTAAAATGGGGTCACTTTTGAGGGGTTTACATTGTATTGGTACTCTAGGGGCTCTGCAAATGAGACATGGTACCTGAAAACTATTCCAGCAAAATCTGCTTTTCAAATGCCAAGTGTCGCTCTTTCTTTTCCGTGCACTGCTGTGTGCCCAAAAATCATTTTACACCCACATGTGGGGTATTTCTGTGCTTGGGAGAAATTGCACAACAAACTGTGAGATGTATTTTCTCCTTCAACCCTTTGTGAATGTGTTAATTTTAGGGATAAATGAATGTATTATTGGATAAAAATGAAATGTCTTAATTTCACCTCCATATTGTTTTAATTCTTGTGAAATGCTTAAAGGGTTAACAAACTTCCCAAATGCTGTTTTGAATTATTTGAGGGGTGCAGTTTTGAAAATGGGGTGATTTATGGGGGTTTCTAATATATAGGTCTTTATAATCCCTTTCAGAACTGAAGTGGTCCCTAAAAAATGAGTTTGGGAAATTTTCTTGTAAATCTGGAAAATCGCTGTTACACTTGTAAGCCTTCTAACATCCAAAATAAATTAAAGGATAATTAAAAGATGATGCCAATATAAAGCAGAGATATGGTAGATAATATTTATTGTTGTATTTGGGTGGAATGACTATCTGTCTGAAAAGCAGAGCATTTCACATTTTGAAAATTGCAATTTTTTCCAAATTTCCCTCAAATTTCCTAATTTTTTATAAATAAATACAAAAATATTGATCAATGTTTACCACTAACATGAAGTAGAATGTGTCATGAAAAAACAATCTTAAAATCACTTGTGTAAGTTATAGCATCTCAAAGTTATTGCCATATAAAGTGACACATGTCAGTTTTGAAAAATGAGGCCTGGTCCATAAGGCACTTTTAGGCCCAGTCCTTAACCGGTTTAAAAAGGACCTTTCATGTCCTCTTCAATGTGCAGGTTTATATACCACTAGAAAGCCAAAAGAGTGCTGAATTCACTGCACTGTCGGCTTACCAGGTATGTGTCCCGGTGCTGGAGATATTGGTGCTGTTTATTTCGGCACTGATATCTCCCCCACTCTCAGAAGGGCAGGCCTCACAGCCTAGTGTCAAGTTATCTGAATTTGTGATTCCTAGTTCAGGTAATATTAGTTTGGTATCATTTGACGTGGTGTTGTTGTACACGTCTATTAACCATATTAGAGGTCTGGCATCAGTTTGCAAAAAATTTAATAGCTCTACACAGGAGTCCAAACGTTTGATTTTGGATCTTCTAGAATTTGTCCTTAAAAATAACTATTTTATGTTTGGGGATGAATATTTTTTACAGTTATGTGGGACCACCATGGGTTTGAATATGGCACCCATGTATGCTAACATCATGATGACGGTCTTTGAGGAGGACTTTATCTATGTGTCCCACCATGCGAGTAATATTTGACATGGGAGCAATACATAGACGATGCCTACCTCATATTGCCTGGGGACATTGACTCTCTACATGGCTTCCATGGTTATTTGAATGGAATTGATGATGGCATCAAATTTGCCCTTGTGTTTTTTCTGAACAGGAAGTATAGTTCCTGCATGTCTTGGTAAAGTTTTAGAATAATGTATTAACTACCTAATTGTATGTTAAACCTACTGATAGAAACAATATGATTGATATGACAATGGACATCCTCACTCTATGATTAAATCACTACCATATAGCCTACTTCTAAGGGTAAAGCGAATAGTAAGTTCTGAGACTGACTTGGATATATATTATTAGTTATTTGATAAATAAGTTCTTACAATGGGGGTATCCTAAAAATATCTTGGATATCAATAGAAAAAAGGTTCTAGATGTTGATTGCCAAAATGTATTAAAACAAACCAGGCGCAAACCAGGTGATTAGGCACTAGGGAAAGTGGTAGAAAAGACTTGAAAACTAATATTTTGCTCTATCGAAGTTCAGGGAAAGAGCATTAGAAGTGTAGGGAAAGGATAGGGAGGAATTTATGCAGAGTATTGAAGCAGAACATGGTTCATTTGGGGTGTTTGCAGTCTGGGTAATAGGAACAATCCTACTACACCTTGCTACATTGACTGCCATTATACTGCTGCTCCTTGCAGGTTTGCAATAGATCATACCTGTGTAATTCAAATTATTGGGGTCTTATCAGTCCCTGTGTGGTGCAGTTATAGCTTGTAATGCCTTTTCTTGGCATTTATTAGTGGTGAAAAAATAAGTGGCTTATTCACCATTGTGTGTTGAAGGGAGAAAATTACAGGCATTTTTGCCATGTATTAGTGGCAAAAAAAAAGAATTGTTATCCATTAATCTCTGCAGTTATCTGTTATAATGTCTTTTTTTGGCGTTTAGTAGTGGGGAAAAAATAAGTGGCTTATTCACCATTGTGTGTTGAAGGGAGAAAATTACAGGCATTTTTGCCATGTATTAGTGGCAAAAAAAAAGAATTGTTATCCATTAATCTCCGCAGTTATCTGTTATAATGTCTTTTTTTGTCGTTTAGTAGTGGGGAAAAAATAAGTGGCTTATTTGCCGTTGTGTGTTGAAGGGAGAAAATTACAGGCCTTTTTGCCCTGTATTAATTTCCTTTTCATTTACTTATTTGATTTAACAGTATGTCAGACAGAGAAGTGACAGGCCCTGCACAGGTGAGGGGCACAGGCCCCTCTGGCGCAGGCACAGGTTGCAGCAGAGTAAGGGGGCATGGCAGCAGGGGTCACTTCCAGAGTCCTGAGCTCCCAGTGTCAGTTAGCGGTCGTGTCTTGACCTGCAACTCAGCAGTTCTAGAATGGTTGACTCGGTCACCCACTTCATCCCAAGTCACATCAGACACCCCCAGCCAAGAGTCGGTGGGTTAGTCAGACACAACCCTTAGTTGGCATGGCCCGGGAGCAGGCCCTGTGCCCTCACCTGTCCTCAACCTGCCTCTGTCCTTTTCTGTTCCCTCAGCCAGAGAAGTACTCTATGCTGTGGGTTCAGCTCCACTATATAGCGAGGACACGCTACTTAGAGGTCAGTCAGCAGCTACTGCTCAGCCAAGATCTGGAGGAGACATCCGCCGCTTCCTCTGGTAGGCAGGCAAGTAGTGATGAGGAGAGTGGTGTGGGAGCTGGTGTTGTGAATGGTCAGGCTCCTGGCTCAGAGCCTGTTGAGGAGGACATCAGTGACGTGCAGACAGTACTCAATCATGATGTAGCCAGGTGATGAAGGGGCTTCATCATCATCGGGAGAAGAGGGTGGCAGCTTGTGCATGAGGCGGCGGCAGAGCCAGCAAGTTGGTAGCGTGGCCAGGAGTCAGCAGGGTGGCAGCAGTGGGAGGTCGGGAGCCAAACGTGCCCGGGGTAGACCACCCACTTCACAGGAGCCTACCTGCCTGGAAAGCAGTGGTGCAGGGATTCATGAAGGCAGTAGCGGTAGCAGTCAGTCAATGCAGAGTGTTGGGGGTAAAATCACCTACTCGGCGGTGTGGCAGTTTTTTGTTAAGCCGCCGGGGTAGTTGAACATGGCAATATGTCGAATCTGTGGGCAGAATGCGAAGCGTGGTTAGGGTGCCAATGTTGGCACCACAGCCCTGCATCAACATATGCACCGTCACCATAAAGTGACCTGGGAGAACCGTGGCTCCAATGTAGTGGTCCAGCCTGCCACAGCAACCGCGGCATCACCCAGTGGCACGCACCCCTTTTCAGGCAGTCAAGGCTTCACCACCTCAGCCAAAGGAAGCTGTGTGTGCTTCCCATCATTTGCTGGTCCTGATGCTCCTGCTCCTCCTCCTAGTTGCGTCAGCAATCGATCACCGAAGCAATTTCAAAGAGACAGCAGTATGCGTGCACTCATCCAATGGTGCAGAAGCTGAATGTGCTCCTGCCCAAGTTTCCAGTGCTGCAGTCCCTCCCTTTCCAAGTGGTGGACTCTGCACCTTTCAGAGAATTAATGGCTTGTGCCAAACTGAGGTGGAGAGTTCCAAGCCGTCATTTCTTTGCCAAAAATGCAGTACCAGCTGTAAGCAGGGGCGTAACTACCGGGGTAGCAGCGGTAGCAGCTTCCACAGGGCCCGGGACATTATGGGGCCCCGCGGGCCCCCAATGCTTTTTTTTTTTTTTTTTTAATAGTCCGTTACCTGCTGGAGTAACCCCAGCAGGTAACGGGCCCTATATACTTACCGTTCCCCAGGGTCCCGCTCACGGCTGCCTGCGCTTCCGATTCTGCGGAGGCGGCTGTGAGCAGGAGCGGGGATCGGTATGTGAGGCCGCGGGCCGAACCCCACAATCTCTGCTATCATTATACTCCGGGGTCTTTTCAGACCCCGGAGTATAATAATCGGAGGCCCAGGGGAGGTGAGGGAACATAAAAAACAATGTACTTACCTCTCCTGCGCTTCTCCAGGCTTCGGGCCTGTTTGGTGACGTCCCCGACGTCATTTTGCGTCGCGACGCCTTGCCCGCATCACGTGACACCGGCCTGGTCCAACATTGAAGGCGGCTGAAGCAGCAGGGAGTGGACCGGAGCGAGGAACAGGTAAGCAACGTTGTTTTTTTATGTTTCTATCCTCCCCTGGGTCTCCGATCATTATACTCTGGGGTCTGAAAAGACTCCAGAGTATAATAATTGTTCATGGGTGGTCCACAATGGGACATATAATAGTGTGTGCAGGGGCCACTATGGGGCAAAATACTCAGTGCAGGGGCCACTATGGGGAATAATAGTGTGTGCAGGGGCCACTATGGGGCAAAATACTCAGTGCAGGGGCCACTATGGGGAATAATAGTGTGTGCAGGGGCCACTGTGGGATATAATACTGTGTGCAGGGGCCACTATGGGATATAATACTGTGTACAGGGGCCACTATGGGGCATGATACTGTGTGCAGGGGCCACTATGGGACATGATACTGTGTGCAGGGGCCACTATGGGACATGATACTGTGTGCAGGGGTTACTATGGGGCATGATACTGTGTGCAGGGGCCACTATGGGGCATGATACTGTGTGCAGGGGCCATTATGGGGCATGATACTGTGTGCAGGGGCCACTATGGGGCATGATACTGTGTGCAGGGGCCACTATGGGGCATAATACTGTGTGCAGGGGCCACTATGGGGCATGATACTGTGTGCAGGGGCCACTATGGGGCATGATACTGTGTGCAGGGGCCACTATGGGGCATAATACTGTGTTCAGGAGCCACTATGGCACATAATAGTGTGCGCAGGAATGCGTTTTTTTTTTTGGGGGGGGGGGCCCATGTCAAATGTTCGCCTTGGGGCCCAGCCATTCCTAGTTACGCCACTGGCTGTAAGGGAATTGCCAGTTGAGCAATTTCCCAGTGCCGCTGCAGAACCCTGGGGGGAGGGGCACAACAAGACAGTGAGCCCTAAAGCTGAACCACCCACTGTCCCTGGCTAACTTGCCCGATCTGTCCTAGGCAACAGCCAGCAACCGGTGGATCAGTCCCTTCCTAATATAAGTGACACACAGAACAGGAAAAGACAAAACAACACAGAAGCAGAGTGAGCAAGCTAAGGGGTCGGTAACAGTCAAACAATGCAGTACAAAATCACAATCCAAGAGAATAGCCAAAAACAGAGCCAGAGGTCAGAAACAGGAATTCAGGGAATAGTAGAAAAGGAGCTAGCAGGGACACGTCACAAAACAGAATCAATAGCCAGCGAGCATGTGAGGGCGACGACCTGTTTATAGAAAGTCAGCACCTGCCCCAGACTGGATTGGCAGACAGGCTGTCAATCACACAGGCAAGGCTGAGATTATTAGCGGAGAAGAGGAAAATCAAGGGGCTGAGACGGGTGTGGTAGAAAATTAATTACATAGTCTAGGACAGTGTTCAGACTGAGCAACAAGAATCTTAAACAAGGAATCAAACTTAGCACGCCTCCTGCAACGCCGCGTGCGTGCAGAGGATGGTGCAGAGACCTGAACAAGCAGAGACGTTACACCAGCCCTGCACAAGTATGTAGAACACAAGATGGGCCAGTCTTTGAGCCTGTCGGTGTCAGCCAAAGTGCATGGCAGCGCCAATGTGTGGAGCTGTAACTACTGTCAAGGACAATATATGTCCTTTATGGCCCACTAGGTGAATGTGGTTCCTGCCCAGACACACCAGCAACTTGGCCAGGTGACGCCGCTTCTGCCTCCACGTTCTCACGCCGTTGGTCCTGCAACAATGTCAGCCTCATCCTCCACTGTGTCCTCAACCTCCACTACAGGGACAATCCACAGTGCTCCTCCAGTATACCACATGTGCAGGGTACGGCAGTGTCATGCTGTTCTACACCTCGTTTGCCCTGGCGAACGGAGTCACACAGGGGAGGAACTGCTCCGTCTCCTTCATCAAGAAATTGAATATTGGCTTTCTCCATGACAACTCAAAATCGGAACCATGGTGACCGACAACGGGAAGAACATGGTGTCGGCGCTGCGCCAAGGAGGGCTGATCCATGCGCCCTGCATGGCGCACATGTTCAATCTGGTTGTCAAGCGTTTCCTTAAGTCTTCCACCCAAGTGTCAGACTGGGACGTCTAGGGCCCACCAGTGGAATTGTTTCTAGGGGTCCACCATCAGGACCCCTGCAGATCAGCGGTACCTAAACAGGGCGGCTAAAGGTTATAACATGTCAGGAGCATGCTGCTCACCTGCCATACGATGTGCCCAACTACACTACCTAAACCTACTGCTACATCCTGTATGGCAAGTGAACAGCGTAGCTCCTAAAATTGTTACTTTTACCTGTAGCCGCAGTGTCCTGGAAAAGCTGATCTGCAGAGGTCCTGACTGTTATATAATCGCAGATGTAATATTGATGGCCTATCCTAAGGACAGGCCATCAATATTAGAAAGATGGATAAATGCTTTAAAGAGGTTGTCCAGGAATTGGAACTATTTTATTATAAAAGTAGAAAAAGTTCACAAACACTGTCACATACGAAAAATACCATACAAAAACCATAAACAGAGACAATACATAAATCCAAAACATAGCATAAATAACATCAATACAAGAAAACGTCAAGACAAAATTAAAACCCAAAAACATGCGCAAACCAGCCCCCATCCATTCCGTCTTTTATTCAGCCTTTCACTCCGCCTTTCATTCTTCTTCAGCCATCCGTCAGTCAAAACTCTAATTATCCTAAAAACAAAGAAAAACAAAATGAGCAATGTACAATGAAACATATAACGAAAACATATAACACTAATAAACCCCAACTGAAACTTACTATGAAAATTTTTTTTTTTTTTTTTTTTTTCCCCTTCACCACACCCGGCCAGCACCACGCCCCCATGTACTCCCATGTCCGCATAGTCCTGGTGCTGGCACCACCCACCACCGAGCCCCTGAAACCCCGACCTGGCTCTCCACCTCATGTCCTCTCATGTCCGCATAGTCCAGAGCCAGGCCGGGCACACAAAAACCTATAAACCAAACCCTCCACCCCCAAAAAGAAACCCCCCTCCCAAACAACCTACCCCCCTAAAAAAACCCTTAACTACTAAAATGGAATTATGAAATGGAATATGGAAAATGAAAATGGGATATGGAAGAAAAATGGAAATGGAAATGGGAAATGAATATGGGATATGGAAAAATGGAAAATGGGAAAACGGGCACAACACATGACAAACGACAACAACAACAAACAAGTACCAGACAAATAACCAATACCAGACAAGCAACAAAACCCACCATCCTACATAACCCACCATCCTACATAACCTGTTAAGATTACCCTCCCTCCCATGAACCTCCCATGGGCCTAGGGTCGGTTATCCTAAAGCCTCTTACCCTTCTATCCGTTTTACCAAAACAAAAATGACTATGCGCTTTTTTTATTGTGACACGCCAGCCCTCCACCAGGAAGAGAGCACAGGAGGCCTGTCCCTGTCTACTCGCCCTACCACTATGTCCCTATCTATCATTCTGTCCCTACCCTGTCCCTACCTGTTCCTCCCTATCAGAAAATAATAAAACCCACCCCTCGTGCCAACCTTGCCCTACCTGTCCCTATCTGGCCCTAACCTAACTCACCTACTTTGAATCCCTTATTCTAACCCTCAGGGAACACAAAAGGTGAACCCCCTCCAGGAGGTACCAGCCCTCTCTGCACCCAGCCCCTCATACTCCCGAGAGCGCACCCTCACCAGGTCCACCATGATGTTTTTAACCACCTCCACCTCCGGGAGGATTTTGCCTCTCGTCGATACTAAACACCGTGCTGACCATAGGTGAAACCTGACCACTGCACTAACTACAAAAAGTGTTTGGCAGTCCCTGCCCTCCGGGTGTTTGAATGCCCCATAGGCCCACTCGGCATAGGAAAGGCCAGCCAGCCGCAGCCAACCGGTGGAGGTCCCCACCAATTTGCAAACCCTTATATTGAAGGGGCACTGAAGCAGGAAGTGCTCCATGCTTTCCAGCATGTCGCCACACTCCTCCCGAGGGCAGCCTCGCTCGTCGGAGTTCCGGTACTTCAAGTTCCCCCTCACATACAACTTACCTAGGAGGCAGCGCCAGCTCAGATCCCAAAACTTCCGAGGAAACCTTTTGGAGTTAAGAAAACGCAACCCTCCCTCTAAGGTTTCTCCTGGGCAATCTTTGAGCGCCAGAGGCTTCTGGAAGCGGGTCAACAGGACCTTGTCGTCAAGAAAACGTCTTGACTGAGTCCTGATCTCCCACGCCCCCAGACCCCACCGACGAATCACTTTCAGGACCAGGGAAGCATAGGCCGGGAGATATCCATGGGGTGCACGAAGATCTTTCACTTGCCCTCCTGACTCCCATTTCTGGAAGAAGGGCCGAAACCACCCCTGGCAGGAGGCTACCCACGAAGGAGCCCCCTCGGAGGAGAGGTTTGGTAAATTGATCTTAAGAAAGGTGTTCATTAAGAACACCACAGGGTTAACCATATTTAACCCCCCTAGCCTCCTTGTGCGGTATGTAACCTCCCTCTTGATTAGGTTGAGCCTGTTCCCCCATAACAGTTGGAAGAACAGGCAACAGATCCTACTCCAACAAGACTCTGGCAAGGCACAGACGCTACCTAGATAGATCACCAACGGGAGCAGGAAGGCTTTGGCAAGGTGAACCCTTTCTCTCAGGGTCAAAGACCAACCCTTCCAGCAAACAACTCTCTGGGCGACATCCTTAAGTCTACCTTCCCAATTTTGGAGTGGGTAATCACCCTGGCCAAAATGGATGCCTAAGATCTTTACAGACCCCTGGGGTTCTGGGAGGGTGTCCGGGAGAGAAAAAACAGGCTCTCCCCCTCCCAGCCAGAGGCTTCCACACTTATTCCTGTTTACAGCTGATCCGGAAGCCTCCGAGTAACTGTCCACTTCAGACATCACCCATTCAAGCTCCTCCCGTGACGAGACAAGAACGGTGACATCATCCGCGTAGGCTACTGTCCTCAAAGGGGAGCCGGTGCCCTCCAGGTCCATCCTGACTCCCGCCACCGGCCCACCATTAATCCGCCTAATCAGGGGATCAATGGCGAACACATACAGTAGCGGGCTCAAGGGACATCCCTGTCGGACGCCTGAGCCCACCTCAAAAGGACGACCAACCCAACCATTCACAAGCGGGAAAGACTCAGCCCCAGCGTATAAGGTCTGCAGCCACTGAATGAACCCCCCAGGCAGGCCATACCTCGAGGGAGTTGATCACAAATACTCATGATTCACCCTGTCAAAAGCCTTAGCCTGATCTAGGGACAGCAAGTACCCCTTCCACCGACCTGCCCTACTCTGCTCCACAGCCTCCCTGACACTCAGGACCGCACTTAAGGTGCTACGACCGGGAACAGAGCAGTGCTGAGCCGGCGAGAGGAGCCGGGGCGCAAACTGTACCAGCCGGTTGAAAAGTACCTTCGCCAGAATCTTTCGGTCCGTATTGAGAAGTGCTATGGGCCGCCAGTTCTCAATATGGCTCGGATCCTTACCCTTTGACAGAACTATAAGGGCGGACCTCCTCATTGACTTCGGCAGAGTGCCCGAGGATAGACACTCATTAAGCACGTCAGTCAAGAGGGGAGCCAAAGCTCCTTTAAAGGTCCGATAGAACTCAGATGTTAAGCCATCTGGGCCAGGTGACTTCTTGAGGGCAAGACCCTCAATAGCCCTGACGACTTCCTCTTCCCTTATAGGTTCTATCAAAACACCAAGAGAAGGGTCTTCTGCTGACTCAGGAATGGCTTCAGCCAAGAAACCTGAAATCCGATCCCGATTCAGTTCCTTCTTTGCCAAAAGGTTCGAGTAGAAGGACCTGACGACCTCCAAGATCCCTGACCTGGATCTTGTCAGGGATCCTGTACTGTCAATCAGGCCTGTTACTGTCTTACAAGTCACTGACATCTTACAGTTCCTGTAGGGGTCGGGCGAGCGGTATTTCCCGAAATCCCTCTCAAGAACCAAAGATGCGTGCCTATCGTACTGACACCTTTTGAGCAAAGCCTTCACACCGGAGATATCCTCCTGGCTACCTCCGGTCGAGACCAGATGTCCAAGTCTCTTCCTCAGTGCAGTGTACATGCGGTACATGTCCAGTGACCTGAGGCTTGAGAGCCGGCGGAAAAATCCCGCCACCCTTTTTTTGAATATCTCCCACCACTCTGACCTAGTACCCTCAAGACCCAGTAATAGTACCTGATCCTGAAGAAACTCCTCAAAGGCTTGTCTTACAGCTGCCTCCTCAAGGAGTGACGAATTCAGCCTCCACAAACCTCTTCCTCTCCGGAGGGTCTCTGAAATATTCAAAGAAAACAAAATTAGACAGTGATCAGAGAACTCCACCTCCACCACGGACACAGGGGTGGTGACGGAATTCTCCTTCAAAAAAAAACCTATCTATCCTAGACCTAACACTACCTCTCTGAAAGGTGAACCCACGGTGACCTGGGGAATGCCTGATGTGGATATCCTCCAGGCGAGCTTCACTCACTATTCTATTTAACGCGGCGCCATCATAGGGCAGTCTATCTCTGGTACCTCCTCGGTCTTGGGGTCTAGTTATGGTATTAAAATCCCCACCAAAGATGACTTGTTTGCCCGTAAAAAGAAAAGGCTTAATCTTCATAAAGAGGCTTTTACGGTCCCACTTTGTCTGGGGACCGTAGATGTTAATGAGGCGCAGGCTTTGCCCCTTCATGAAGACGTCTAAGACTAGGCACCTTCCCATTTCGAGCTCGATCAGTCGCTGGCATTTGACCTCTGCGGTAAAAAGCACCGCCACTCCACTATACGGCTCAGCCGCAAGAGACCAGTAGGAGGGCCCCCTGCGCCACTCCCTCCTTGCTCTGTTTATCTCTGATAGAGTACAGAGCCTGGTCTCCTGCAAAAACAAAATGTCAGCTTCAACCCGGCCAAGAAAATCAAAGGCTGCAAACCTAGCCGTATCAGACTTAATGCTGGCCACATTAATGGTGGCCAGCGTCAGTGGAGAGGGGACTGCCATTAAGACCGATTGAGCTCAATGACCTTCAGCTTCCCACCCCCTTTCCTCCTATCACCACCACCCCTAGATGAGTCTGAAGAGGACCCGCGACTTCTCCTCGTCTTGCGGGTCCTCTTCTTACATTGGGATTGGTCCATCACCTCCCCCGGTGCGGTTTGGCCAGAGGAGGGATGGACCTCCCCCGCAACTTCTCCCTGAGGAGTTACAGTGGTCGCAGAGACAGTAGCAGCTTCGGCCCTGGGTGCATCATCTCCTCCTCCAGGCTCCAGGCCAGCCTCCCCCCCCAGAGGGCAGTGGGCCCCTCCCGGAGGGAGACTCAGCAGCCCCTGACGGCTCCACCTCTCCCTCTGAAGCCTCCCCTGAGGCCGACGCATCCTCACAGAGGGATTGGTACCGGTTGGGACCTACCACTAGAGGGCCGTCGAGTCTGCGTTCCTTCGTCGGGGGGGGGGGGCAGATGTTTTTGCCCTCACTTTACTCGGTGACTTTCTCCGCTTGACCGTCTCTCCCTCCCCAGCACTGACATACTGAGAAGAAGACGACTGGTCAGCCTCTTCCTCCCTCTGCAGTCTCCTCATCTCCTCAACCAGGGTCGTGCCCACTGCTGCCTCGGCATCAGGATCCGGCCCAGCAGAGCCAGGGGCAGAAGGAAGGCACATAACTCCCTCCCTCTGCTCCCTCCTCCTCTCGCGCCTCCTTGCCCTTGATGGTGGCTGGGCCTTCTCCCTTTGCCTTGGCAGACTAGTCTCTCCTCCCCCACTCACCCCCTCCGCAGCAGGGACAGCCTCCTCAACTGCTCCCGCTTGCCGAAGGGTGGTGTTGGCGAAAGACCGTGGACACGCCCCGATCAGGTGCCCAAGGACACCACACAGGTGGCAACGCACCCTGCCACAGGTCGCCGCGAGATGGCCCACCTCCCCACACATGGCGCACTTCTGCACACGGCAGGAGGCGCTCAAGTGTGAGGGGTCACCGCACCTGTGACAGAGTTTTGGCTGCCCCTGGTAGAAGACAAGGATCCTGTCTTTCCCAAGGAAGGTTGAGGACGGGATATGCATCACCGAGTTATCCTCGTGTCGCAATTTGACCATGAAGGTCCAGGCCCCCGACCATATCCCGAACTCGTCGAGATTTTTCTTTGGGAAGTCCTTGACCTCCCCAAACCTGTTCAGCCAGGTCATGATGTCCATATAAGAAAGTGACTCGTTACGAGTTAAAACGGTCACTTTCTTAATGTTATCCTGGCGTGACACCGCCCACACCATAAAGTCACGCCAGGCGGGCTCGTCCTTCACCAGCCTATAGTTTCCCCAGAAGGTTTCTAAGCCCTCCGGGGTAACAAGGCTGATGTCAAACTCCGAGGAGCCGACAGGATGAATCAGGGCAAAGATGTCGCTTGCCCTGAAACCCATCCCGAGTAGGAGTTCCACGACCCCCCTCCTCTGGGGACAAGGGCCGGCTCCCCCCCACACGAGACGGGCCACGTTCCTCCGTGTCGGCCCCCTACGCCCGGGTGTAGGGAGAGTCCATCTGGTCTCACCTCCTTCCTCTCGGAACTTCCCTAGGCCAAAACGCTCGATCCAGAACCTAAGGTCTCTCGACTGCCCATCTATGGTCATTGTGGACTGGCCCGCCCGTAAAGCCTCCAGGAGCTGCCGTTGCAAATCGCCGTCCCTGGAGCCGGGCGGAAGACATGATGCACCCCCGGGGGCCCCAGAAGCGACGCTGGCATAGGAGCGTGGGGGCCCGGAGGCCGCAGCAACCTCCGCTGCCGGAGTACCAGCGCCACTCCCAGGGACCCCCGCAGAACTACTTAGCCCAGCCACGGCAACCGGAGCACCAGAGGCGGCAACAGTCCGCCTTGGCATAGCCGCCGCGGACCGGGTCACTCCAACTGCAGCAGAAGGAACAGCGGCAGAGAGGACAACAGGAGCAACAATATCAGGAGCAATAACATCAGGAGTAACAACAGGAGCAACGACAGCATCAGGAACAGCATCAGGAACAGCAGCAGAAACAACAGCAGGGACAACAGCAGGGACAACAGCAGAAATACCAGAAACAACAGGGGCCACAACTGAAATATTACCAGCAGTAGAAACACTTTTTTTAGCAGCAATGGTAATAGCCCCTCCTCCCGCAGCCTCCCCGACTACAGGCTCTTGGACCCCCATGCATACTACACCACCTTCTTCAGGAATACTACTAATTACCCCTTTTGTCCCACCCGCTTTCCCCTTTACCTTACCTGTCTGCTTAACTAGCTTCTCCACTCGTCCATCATTCACACCTGCAGTCTTCCTTCTTACAGCGGGGCCGGCTGCACCACTCGCTGATGGCTTCCCCGCTTTTACCTCGGCCTCCGCATCCACAGTCACCCCGGCACCTGATGTTGTAGGAGGACACGCCCCCTTAGCCCCGGAAGTGACCTCCGCATCACCGGCTTCATCAGCACTGGAGGAGGATGAGCCACGCCACCTGCCACTCCCCCTTTCCTACACCTTACTCTGGGGGAAGCCATCGATATTTTAAAACCTCCTACCAGGGAGGGAGGTTTCCCTACGCCACTCCCCTCCGCAGGGGGGGCTTCTTTGCCTTTGCCCTTGTCCGCAACTATGAGCGCCTTGTCTGCAACCATGAGCTCCTTGTCCGCCACCACCTGAAAGGTACTATCAGGCGCCATTTTGACTGCTGGCACCCCGGGCACCCCGCCACTTGGCGTGACCCGAGGTGCCTGCGCCTCCCTTTTCTCTCCTGGAGGCATCGCAACCTGGGCTGAGGTCCCGGCACGATGCTCCCCAGGCAACGACCTGACAAATTTAAATGTCTCTATTACTCTTTTTTTTTCCTTCCTTGCCTTCTTCCTGGTCTTGGTTCCTTTTCCCTCCTCCTCCCCGTCCAAATCTGACAAGCTGAATGCTAATTGGTCCATTCTGGACGGGGACTCCAATTGGCAGATTTGCCTCATCAGCTTCCCGCCTTCTCCCGAGGCTCCACCCTCCTCCTCCTCCGTCTCGGGCAGTGGTTGGTTCTCTGGGAGTGTGGGAGATTGCGTCACTTCCTGTCCTGTCATTCTGACTTCCTGTCTTGTCATTCTGACTTCCAGTTTCACTGCCGGCGCTGATGCCTGTGTATATGTGGGTATCAGGCTGCTGCTACTAGGGACGGCTACTCGACTATACTGTACCGCCATGCTGTCATCTGACTCCAGGTCTGACTCACAATAGTCGTCCTCTCCCGAGCTGTCTGAGGACGCGGGGCCATCCTTCAACAACCGCTCCTGCTGTTTGCGGAAGAAGCGGTCATCGTTCAGCAGCTTCTCTCTGAACGGCCCCGCGCCCTCCAGAATCTCTGTGCACCTGGCTTCCAGGGCCTTTATTTGTTTTTTCAGGCTCCTTACCTGCTTACTGAAAACCGGGCGGTCCTTCCTTGAGGCCCTGTCGCTACGGGCGCGAGCACTCTGAAGCTCCCCACTCATTGCGAACAGGGACCTCCGGGCTCGGTCATATTCCTCCAGGACCGCCTCGATCCTCCGGCTGTAAACGGCGACTTCCTCTCCAGCCTTCCTGATGCCCCATCCTGCGGGTGATTGCGGCAGCGATGACGGTAAGCTTGTCTCTTTTCTACTGCTTGCAGGGACCCTTCCAGAGGGAACCGCATATCCTGCGGCCATAGCCCCCTTCGGACCGGCTTCACCCGCCACTGCCGCTGATGTTACCGCCGTGGCTGATGTTGCCATTTTCACGGATCCACCTGCCGAGACTGCTGACACCCCTGTCGCCACCGCTACTCCTGCCGGCATCGCCCGCTCTACGGACGTCGCTGCTCCCGATGCTGTTCCTGATGCTGCAGCCGCCAATGTCGCTGCTGCTGCTCCTGATGCTGCTCCCAATGCTGTTGTCCCGGTCGCCATTCTCATTGAGGCTTGCTGCCTCAGCGACCTCCGCCTGCCCTGCTCTGCTGGTGCTGTGTCGGCAGACATTCTCCTGCCCCCCGCCTGTAAGGTCCGGGGGGCAGGAGCTCCACGCTCCATGATAAGGCTCCCCTCCGCACGGGGAAGGGAGTCGGAGCTACGGTATGTAACACACAAAAGACCGAAAACCACACCCAATAATCGGTCTCCAAGTATCCAAAAAAGCTTCTTAAGCCTCTGGACTCAGGAGCTCAAACAAGTGTGTCTGACTCCCACAGTTGCCCCGAAGGAATTGGAGCAACCCATGTGGTTGGAGGGAGGTGTAGAGTAAAAAATAAATAAATTAAAAAGCATACTCACCTGTCCCCGGTGCTCCGTTGTCCACTGCCAGTGTCCATTCAGTCTTATGCCGGTGACTCCTTGCTGGGAGTCCTTCACCTCATGTGACCGCTAAGACCAATTAGGTACAGGATTTTCAGAAATGAGGCTCCGCCATGAGACCGAACAGACACAGGCAGGGGACAACAGAATGCTGGGGAAAGGTGAGTATGCTTTTTTTTTAAAATTTTCTTATTTTTATACCTCCCTGGCAGCCGCCACAGCAGTCGCTCCAATTTATGGACAACCTCTTTTAAGGGGTTGTCTGGGCCAAATTTTTCTATGGTCACTTCACTGGTCCCCCCATACAGTGGCCTCTTCACTGGTCCCCCATACTGTATGGGGAACAGTGATGGGGCCATTATATTGTGTGGGAGCAGTAATGGGGGGCTAATATCCTGTGGGGGGAGGGACATTAAACTGTGTGGGGAATATTAAAGGGGTTGTCCAGGGTTAATCTTTTTTATGGCCTATGCTCAGGATAGGCCATAAATACCTGATCAGTAGGGGACTGACACCCGGCCTCATCAGCTGTACGGAGCCACTTCCGGCGCCTGTTCTGTACACAACACAGGGCCGGAAGCAGAAAGCTCCATCCGCTGTATAGCAGTCAGACGCCTTCAATGCAGCTCATCTCCTACTGACTTCAATAATTGCTGAGATGCAGTGAAGGTGCCTGGCTAATACACAGTGGACAGAGTTTTCTGCTTCTGGCCCGGTATTGTGTACAGGACGGGCATCAGAAGTGGCTCTGTACAGGTTGGCCTCCTACAGATCAGGTATTTATAGTCTATCCTGAGGATAAACCATAAAAAATTATGCCTGGACAACCCCTTTAATATACCCCCAGGGCCCCCCTAATGCGCCACACTTTAAAGAGGTTGTCCAGTATAATTTTTTTCTTTTTTATAATTAGTCCGGGGAAGGTGAACACCCCCTATCTCCCCCCCCCCAAAAAAAACAAAACAAAACATAGTAAACATACTCACCTGTCCCCAGTGTCCTCCCAGCACGGTCCGGTCCCACAGCTCCGCTGTCTTCTTTTGCTGGAAGTCCTCACTGGCTCTGACGTCCCAGGTCCCTTCCCTTAGGCCGCTGATTGGTCTCAGGGGTCACGCGCTGGGAGACACTATGGACAGGAGAGAAAGTTTGGGAGTTTTTTTTTTTTTGTTTTTTTTCGCCTGCCCCGACATAATAAAAAAAAAAAAAAAATGTTATCCTGCACAACCCCTTTAATGTACCCCAGGCTATTGGCATCCATCCCTGCCCCCCCCATCACACAATATAATGGCCTCATAAATGGTCCCCATACAGTATAAGGTACCAGTGAAGGGGCCACTGTATGCCCATACAGGGGGGGATTACAACTCTCAACAAACCCAGAGAATCTGGAGCTGCTGGGGGTTGTAGTTATCAGAGCGGTCAGTGAAACTGAAAGACTTCGGGGCCAGTATTATATGCTCCCCACAGTGGGCCCCACCCAGTATTATATGCTCTACAGTGGCCCCCACACAGTATTATATGCTCCACAGTGGCCCACACAGTATTATATGCTCCCAACAGCCCCCCTCCGCTTCGGTGCTATTATTATACTCTGGGGTCTCCTCAGACCCCAGATTATAATCGGAGGCCCAGGGAAAGTGATTAAAAATAACAAACATTCATACTTACCTTGCCTTACCATTCCTTGGCATCCTCGCTCCATCCTTCTGTCTTCAGGCCCTCTCCAGACGTCGCTGCTGAGGCCTGTGATTGGGCCTCAGCGGTCACGTGGGGGCACACTGACGTCATTACGCGGCCGCGCCTCATGTGACCGCTGGGGCCTAATCACAGTCCTCAGTCACATGACGGAAGAGCGGCGGAGAGATCGCTGTGTCCAGGAGAGGTGAGAATATGCATTTATTGTTTTCAGTTACCTCCCCTGGGTGCCCTGGTCTGCTCTCTATTGGAAAGGGGTCTGCCATATGCCGGGGCCCCTTTCCAATAACAGTATGTATAGCGGTCATGGAATCAGGCTTTTCCCGACCACTATCATAGTGGTCCGGGGCCCCGGCCATCTCCAGCTGCCCACCTGTTGAGTCCGGTCGCGGTCGCATCCCCTGCGAGCGCAATCGTTACGCCACTGGTTAGGATCGGGATGGTCTGGGTCTCCATCGGGCCCCTGACCAATGCATCTGCAGTGGCAACATGAGGACTAATAGTCGGGGCTCGGAGCCCACCGGTGTATTCACCGGTTCCCCGGTGGGCCAGTCCGACCCTGCTTCCACCCATCTGCAAGACAACCTAAAAATGGCCAGGAAACTTTGCATGCACTTCAGCCACTCGTACATCGCCAAGCTCACCCTCCTTGAGCTGCAGTGGCAGAACGGCGTCCCCCAACATAGGCTGATATGCGACGTTTCCACCCGTTGGAATTCTACCCTCCATATGTTGGACCGACTGTACAGAGAGAAAGGCCATAAACGATTTCTTGATGATCGAAGCAGACAGAGTTACTCCCCTGTCTAACTTAAATGTTTGCCAGTGGCACCTACCATTTGCGCGTGCCCTTTGAGGAGACCACTTTATTTGTCAGTCGCCAGGACTACGGGATGAACAACGTAATTTCACTGATTTATATCCTAGAAAAGATGCTGGTAAATCTGGCTGGTCAGGGGACTGGAGACATGAAGCCTACATCTCACAGCCACATGAGCCCTGTGAGGGCTGAACTGGAGGAGGAGGAGGACATTGGAGCACAAGCAATGTATAGCAAAATGGGTGGTTTTTCTACACAGGTGACAAGAGAAGCAAGAGCAAGAGGGAGATGAGGAAGACAAGGCAGACGACCCAAACACACCGTGGAAGTATGCAGTGGAGATGGATTCAGGGAGCCCCTCCGAGTCACTTGAGCAAATGGCGCGATGCATGCTCACTTGTTTGCGTCGTAACAGTTGAATTGTCACCATTCAGCAGAGGGATGACTACTGACTCTCCACCTTGTTAGACCATAGCTACTGGTCAAAAATGGGGGCCTTTTTTACACCCGCTGAGAGGGAGGACAAGCTGAACTACTGTAGAGACATCCTATGTACAGTGCCTTGAAAAAGTATTCGGCCCCCTTGAACTATTCAACCTTTTGCCACATTTCAGGCTTCAAGCATAAGGATATAAAATTTAAATTTTTTGGTGAAGAATCAACAACAAGTGGGACACAATTGTGAAGTGGAATGAAATTTATTGGCTATTTTAAACTTTTGTAAAAATGAAAAAGCTGAAAAGTGGGGCGTGCAATATTATTCGGCCCCTTTTCTTTCAGTGCAGCAAACTCACTCCAGAAGTTCAGTGTGGATCTCTGAATGATCCAATGTTGTCCTAAATGACTGATGATGATAAATATAATCCACCTGTGCGTAATAAAGTCTCCGTATAAATGAACCTGCTCTGTGATAGTCTCAGGGTTCTGTTTAAAGCGCAGAGACCATCATGAAGACCAAGGAACACACCAGGCAGGTCCGTGATACTGTTGTGGAGAAGTTTAAAGCCGGATTTGGATACAAAAAGATTTCCCAAACTTTAAACATCCCAAGGAGCACTGTGCAAGCGATCATATTGAAATGGAAGGAGTATCAGACCACTGCAAATCTACCAAGATCCGGCCATCCCTCTAAACTTTCATCTCAAACAAGGAGAAGACTAATCAGAGATGCAGCCAAGAGGCCCATGATCACTCTGGATGAACTGCAGAGATCTACAGCTGAGGTGGGAGAGTCTGTCCATAGGACAACAATCAGTCGTACACTGCACAAACCTGGCCTTTATGGAAGAGTGGCAAGAAGAAAGCCATTTCTCAAAGATATCCATAAAAAGTCTCATTTAAAGTTTGCCACAAGCAACCTGGGAGACACACCAAACATGTGGAAGAAGGTGCTCAGGTCAGATGAAACCAAAATCGAACTTTTTGGCCACAATGCAAAACGATATGTTTGGCGTAAAAGCAACACAGCTCATCACCCTGAACATACCTTCCCCACTGTCAAACATGGTGGTGGCAGCATCATGGTTTGGGCCTGCTTTTCTTCAGCAGGGACAGGGAAGATGGTTAAAATTGATGGGAAGATGGATGGAACCAAATACAGGACCATTCTGGAAGAAAACCTGTTGGAGTCTGCAAAAGACCTGAGACTGGGACGGAGATTTATCTTCCAACAAGACAATGATCCCAAACGTAAAGCAAAATCTACAATGGAATGGTTCACAAATAAACATATCCAGGTGTTAGAATGGCCAAGTCAAAGTCCAGACCTGAATCCAATCGAGAATCTGTGGAAAGAGCTGAAAACTGCTGTTCACAAACGCTCTCCATCCAACCTCACTGAGCTCGAGCTGTTTTCCAAGGAAGAATGGGCAAGAATTTCAGTCTTTCAATGTACAAAACTGATAGAGACATACCCCAAGCGACTTGAAGCTGTAATCGTAGCAAAAGCTGGCGCTACAAAGTATTAACTTAAGGGGGCCGAATAATTTGGCACACCCCACTTTTCAGTTTTTTATTTTTTACAAAAGTTTAAAATATCCAATAAATTTCGTTCCACTTCACGATTGTGTCCCACTTGTTGTTGATTCTTCACCAAAAAATAAAAATTTTATATCCTTATGTTTGAAGCCTGAAATGTGGCAAAAGGTTGAAAAGTTCAATGGGGCCGAATACTTTGGCAAGGCACTGTACTAACCATTATGTGAGAGAGAGAGGGACGGTCCAATAATTGCTGATGTCATTAGACTTTGCCCTGAGTATTATACGAGAAATACAGCATATCTTTTATAAAAGCAAAAGGATATAGAGGTTTAATAAATTCTCCCTAAAATAAATGAGTTTTATATTGGGAACCTGACAGGGACAAAGGTTTAGTAAAAGAAGGAAATTCCTTAATATGATTTTAGGAAAATTTGAAATAATTATTATAATTGTTGGGTTGATTTTTGTCCATTTGTTTCCGATCCACTGGGAAATTGGTCTGTTCTGTTTCTGTGTCTGTTCTGTTCTTGAATGTCTTGTGGAACCACACAGTAAATCACACAGTCCCAGTCGCCACAATGAATGACAAGAATGAGATAGAAGAGATGATGCCAATGCCATTGTGTGATAAACAAGACGATACTGTGTTATTGACTTTAAAACCTCTAAGGCAGGATCAGAATGAAGGTTTAATGCAGAATAGAGGACACACCACACCTCCTCCTCATGAGAATGAAGGGGCCACAGCATTACGAAGTCCAAGAGGTCCTCGGGATAATAATTTCCAAATCCCACAGAGAGAATTGGGAGCCACAGTATCTGGCAGACTATGTCAGACCATGTGGCATGCCCTAAGTCCAGACAGTTAACCACATAATAAGAACGCACTAGATACCTCTCCCATGATCGAAGTAACCATTCCAATGGCAGGTGAACAGGTCCCAGGGGCCCAAGACAGACTCTGTCATAATCTAACTATGTATGTATTCAGACTATGGACTAATGATCACAAAAAAAAAAAAAAAAGGATCAGTCCTTGTATTGGAAGATGGGTCTGAAATTTATGTAGCCTCAGAGATCAGCAATATAGAGACAGATCCAGATGTAGAGGAAGAGTTAGGATTCACAGAGGCAATTCCTGTTGAAATTGTAAGTAACCAGGACATTAGGTGAGAGATTGTCCTGGGCCAAAAAGAGAGGACCTATAGTACAAGATCCTCATACATTACAAAATTACCAGTTGGACTTAAGTCTACTGATACCGCGAATAATATTTATATGTTTTACATTTTGGCATAGGTGAATGTTACTATAGAAGGAGCTCAGTATGTGATTTTGTAATAGATGGAAATTTGAGACAGAATTGTGGCAAGGCACAGATCTGGCCAAGGTTACAAAAGAATTTCTGCAGCACTCAAGGTTCGTAAGAGCATAGTGGCCTCCATAATCCTTAAATGGAAGAAGTTTGGGATGACCAGAACTCTTCCTAGACCTGGCCATCCAGCCAGACTGAGCAATCATGGAAGAAGAGCCTTGGTGAGAGAGGTAAAGAAGAACCCAAAGATCACTGTGGCTAAGCTCCAGAGATGCAGTAGGGAGATGGGAGAAAGTTCCACAAAGTCAACTATCACTGCAGCCCTCCACCAGTCGGGGCTTTATGGCAGAGTGGCTCGAAGAAAGCCTCTCCTCAGTGCAAGACATATGAAACATGAAATGAACAATGTTCCCCTAGTCCAAATTTGCGTATGTATGTATTTTGTAGTCATAACTTTTGTTATGGTGAGAGTTCAAAGGAACTTGTGTGTGCCAAGGTGGTTCAGGAATTGATTTGATTCCTTATTTAATGCTCTCCCATCTCTTCTGATTGCTATATTCCTGTGTACAATTGGTGCTTGCTGCAGCAGAAGCCACTAAAATCTCAGCATTGCTGGTACTTTTTCATCCCCTAATGCTTACAGTGAAGGAAATAAGTATTTGATCCCTTGCTGATTTTGTAAGTTTGCCCACTGACAAAGACACAAACAGTCTATACAGTAATTGTAAGGGTAGGTTAATTTTAACAATGAGAGATAGAATATCAAAAATAAAATCCAGAAAATCACATTGTATAAATGTTATAAATTTATTTGCATTTTGCAGAGAGAAATAAGTATTTGATCCCTTACCAACCATTAAGAGTTCTGGCTCCTACAGACCAGTTAGACGCTCCTAATCAACTCGTTACCTGCATTAAAGACAGCTCTCTTAACCCCTTAAGGACCCAGCCCAAAAGTGCGTTAAGGACCAGGCCTCGTTTTTCAAAACTGACATGTGTCACTTTATATGGCAATAACTTTGAGACGTCTTAACTTACACAAGTGATTTTGAGATTGTTTTTTCGTGACACATTGTACTTCATGTTAGTGGTAAACACTAATGAATATTTTTGTATTTATTTATAAAAAAATAGGACATTTGATGGAAATTTGGAAAAAAATCGCAATTTTCAAAATGTGAAATGCTCTGCTTTTCAGATAGATAGTCATACCACCCAAATACATTAATACATATTATCTACCATATCTCTGCTTTATATCGGCATCATCTTTTAATCGTCCTGTAATTTATTTTGGATGTTAGAAGGCTTACAAGTGTAACAGCGATTTTGCAGATTTACAAGAAAATTTCCCAAACTCATTTTTTAGGGACCACTTCAGTTCTGAAGAGGATTATAATGGCCTATATATTAGAAACCCCCATAAATGACCCCATTTTCAAAACTGCACCCCTCAAATAATTCAAAATAACATTTGGGAAGTTTGTTAACCCTTTAAGAATTTCACTGGAATTAAAACAATATGGAGGTGAAATTTAGACATTTAATTTTTTCCCACTAATTCCTTAATTTAGCCCTAAAATTAACACATTCACAAAGGGTTAAAGGAAAAAATGCATCTCACAGTTTGTTATGCAATTTCTCCCGAGCACGGAAATACCCCACAAGTGGGTGTAAACTGATGTTTGGGCGAATGGCAGCGCACGGAAGGGAAGGAGTGACACTGGGCGTCTGAAAAGCATATTTTGCTGGAATAGTTTTGAGGTGCCATGTCTCATTTGCAAAGCCCCTAGAGTACCAATACAAAGGAAAACCCCAAAAAGTGACCCCATTTTGGAAACTACACCCCTCACAGAATTCATATAGGGGTACAGTGAGCATTTTGACCTTACAGTCGTTTCACAGATTTTGCTAACACTGGGATGTATAAATGAAACATTACGAAAATGTCACTTTATCCCCAAAGTTTTCATTTTCACAATGGGTTAAAGGAGAAAAAGCACCCCACAGTTTGCAAAATAATTGCTCCTAAACACAGCAGTACCCCATATGTGGTCGTAATCTGCTGTATGGGTACATGGCAGGGCTCAGAATGGAAAGAGCGCTATTTAGCTTTTGGAGGGCAGATTTTGCTGGAATAGTTTTCAGGTACCATGTCGCATTTGCAGAGCCCCCAAAGTACCAATACAGTGGAAACCCCCTAAAAGTGACCCCATTTTGGAAACTATACCCCTCACAGAACATATCAAGGGGTATAGTGAGCATTTTGACCCTACAGCTGTTTCACAGATTTTATTAACATTGGGACATTAAAATGAAAAATTACTTTTTTTCCAATAAACCGTCAATTTAGCCCCAAATTTTTCATTTTCACAAGAGGACAAAGGAGAAAAAGCACCCCAAAGTTCGTTACACAACTTCTCCTGCACACAGAAATGCCCCATATGTGGTTGTAATCTGCTGCATGGGTAAATGGCAGGGCTCAAAATGGAAAGAGCGCTATTTAGCTTTTGGAGGGCAGATTTTGCTGGAATAGTTTTCGGATGCCATGTCGCATTTGCAGAGCCCCTAAAGTACCAATATAATACAAACCCCCAAAAAGTGACCCCATTTTGGAAACTACACCCCTTATAGAATTTATCTAGGGGTATGGTGAACATTTTGACCTCACAGCTGTTTCACAGATTTTATTAACATTGGGACATTAAAATGAAAAATTACTTTTTTTCCAATAAACCATCAATTTATCCCCAAATTTTTCATTTTCACAAGAGGACAAAGGAGAAAAAGCACCCCAAAGTTTGTTACACAATTTCTCCTGAACACAGAAATGCCCCATATGTGGTTGTAATCTGCTGCATGGGTAAATGGCAGGGCTCAAAATGGAAAGAGCGCTATTTAGCTTTTGGAGGGCAGATTTTGCTGGAATAGTTTTTGGATGCCATGTCGCATTTGCAGAACCCCTAAAGTACCAATATAATGGAAACCTCTCAAAAATGACCCCATTTTAGAAACTACACCCCTCAAGGAATGTATCAAGGGGTATTATCATTTAGAGCCTAAAAATGCTTCCCAAAAATTAATGTACAAAGTGAAAATGAAAGTTTTTAAAGAAATATCCAATTTCAGTGCCTAATACATTTTGGCCACTTTGTGGCATCAGAGACATGAACTCCTAAAACTATTAAGTGGGCTATCCCGGGGACAAAAAAATTATATATGTGGGTATAAACTGCTGCTTGGGCACGCAGCAGGGCTCAGAAGGGAAGGAGCACTGTGGTTTTTTAGCTTTTGGAGCACAGATTTAGAGGGACTTTCTGGTCGCCATGATATTTTTGCAGAGCCCTGGAGGTGCCAGTAAATTGGAATTCCCCAAGAAGTGACCCCCATTTTGTAGGGGCAATTTTAGGGTCTCTGCAAATGTGACATGGCGTCCAAAAAAACAACAATCTAAATATGCGCTCCAAAAGCACATAGCGCTCCTTCACATTTGCGCCCTGCTGTGTGCCCAAATGACAGTTTATGCCCACATGTATGACGCTGGTGTACCCAGGATAACGTACTTAACAACGCCATATGTGGTATAAACTGCTGTTTGGGCACAGCCGGGCACAGAAGGGAAAGAGCGCTATTTTGGTTTTTAGAGCACAGTTTGCTTTTTGGACACCATGCCACTTTTGCAGAGCCCATGAATTGTCAGTAAAGTGGAATCCGCAGACATGTCACCCCATTTTGGAAACTATACCCTTCAAGGGATTTATCAAGTGGGGTAGCGAGCATTATTAACCCTTAAGTGTTGCATTCTTTTAATTTCCAAAAATGGATGCGCAGCTGATAATGAAAAGTTAAAAATGAAATTTTTCTATAGATACGCCATTTCAGTGCCCAATATGTTGTGCCCAGTTTATGTCTGCACAGACACACACTCCGAAAAACTGGTGAGCGGGGATCCCGGGCACAACAGCTTTTGGAGCGTTCATCTCTGATACAAGCCGGGCATAACATATTACGCACTGAAATGATGTATTCCTGGAATAATTGTCATTTTCACCTTTCATCATCAGCTGTGTATTCATTTACGGATAATAAATTATAGCAACACTTGGGGGTTAAAAATGCTCACTGTACCCCTGGATAAATTCCTTCAGGGGTGCAGTTTCCAAAATGGGGTGACATGGCAGGGTATTCCACTGTACTGGCATTTCAGCTCTGCAAAAGTGCAATGGCGTCCAAAAACCAAACCGTCCAAGTCTGTGCTCCAAAAACCAAATAGCGCTCCTTCCCTTCTGTGCCCGGCTGTGCCCAAACAGGAGTTTATACCCATATATGACATTAAGTACCTTATCCTGAGTACACCAGTGTCATACATGTGGGTATAAACTGCGGTTTGGGCACACAGTAGGGCGCAGAAGGGAAGGAGCGCTATGTGGCTTTTGGAGCGCAGATTCAGATGTTTGGGATCTGGATACCATGTCATGTTTTCAGAGCCTCTAAAGTACCAGTAAAGTGGAATCCCCTAAGGAAAACTGCACCCCTCAAAGAATTTATCAAGGGGTGTAGCGAGCATTAGTATCCCAGACGTGACTGCACAGCGGATGGGGAAAAGTGAATACAGTATGTAAGCTGTGCGTAGTACATTGGGTACACTAAATTCCCTACTATTTCCCCAGTAGTTCCTATTATTGGGGAGGTCACTCTGGGGGTCACTTCTGGTTTATTATCCCTCGTAAGCTCTAAATCTGGTTTGTACCCTAATATACGCTCGCACAGCTTATACATTCCCTTCCTGCCGCAGCCAGTTATGTTCTAATGATTTGGCGATTTTTGGGGTTTTTGTCTTCACATTGTACGAGCTATATTTTCTTTATTTCTCTGGTGATGTAGCCATATGAGGGCTTGTTGTTTGCAGGGTGAGATGTATTTTTTAATGACATCATTTTTAGGTGCTTACAACTTATTAAATAAATTTTATTAACTCTTTCTTGGTGGATTAAAAAGCAACCCCATCAATTCTGGCACTGCGTTTTATCTTTTAAATTTTTCACCATGCAGCGTAGAGTGTAAGTAACATGTTACCTTTATTCTACGGGTCGGTACGATTACGGCGATACCTCATTTATACTGTTTTTTTATGCAATACCAATTTTGCAGAACAAAAACCCATTTGGGGACATAAATCTATTTTTTTTTTTGCATCGCCATCTTCTAAGATGCGTAGCATTTTTACTTTTCAGTTTATAGAGTTGGTTTAGGGCTTATTTTTTGCGGGACAACCTGTGCTTTTTATTGGTACTGTTTTGGGTACATATGACTTTTTGATCACTTTTTATGGCATATTTTGTAAGGTGAGATGGCGAAAAATCGTTACTTTTGGCGGGTTTTTTCCGTTTTTTTTTCCCCGACTTTCACCGTGTACATTAAATATGGTTTCAGTTTTATTGTACAGGTTGTTACGGACGCAACGATACCAAATATGTATTGTTTTTATTAATTTTTAGGTTTATATTTTTTATATAATTCATTTTATATAGGAAAAGGGAATTTTTGGGGCTTTATTCTTTTATTAATTTTTTTCACATACTTTATTATTTTTTTTTTCACTTTTTTTTACTTTTTCTTGTGTCCCATTAGGACACCTGAGCCAGAGATGCTTTGATCTCTGCCTCAGTACTATAGACTGCAAGACACGAGCATACACGTGTCTTGCAGCCTATACAGGAAGTCAGTGCTATGGAAACACAGCGCTGACTTCCGCAGGTCTCGGCAGGATCAACCAGGTACTGGGGGCTCCAGGCAGCCTGGTGTCACTTGGCAGACCCCGGGCTACAGATTAGAGATATCGGCACCCCCCGATCTCGCTGCGGGGGGGTGCCGGGGGGGTCGGCAAGACGGCGGAACCCCTTGGATGCCGCGGTCATGTTTGACCGTGGCATCCAAGGGGTTAAAACCACCGATCAGAAGTTATGGCCGACCGGGGGTTATGGAGCAGGGTGTTAGCTGTCAGATACAGCTAACACCCGGTTCCGATACCGCCCGCTCAGATAGTGAGCGGGCGGCCGGCCTCGGACGTATTATTACGCCCTGGTGCGCAAAGTACCTAGCGCCCAGGACGTAATAGTACGTCCAAGGTCGTTAAGGGGTTAAATTGTCACCTGTATAAAAGACTCCTGTCCACAGACTCAATTAATCAGTCAGGCTCTAACCTCTACAACATGGGAAAGACCAAAGAGCTTTCTTAGAATGTCAGGGACAAGATCATCGACCTGCACAAGGCTGAAATGGGCTACAAAACCATAAGTAAGAGTGAGTGAGAAGGAGACAACTGTTGGTGCAACAGTAAGAAAACGGAAGAAATACAAAATGACTGTCAATCGACATCGATCTGGGGCTCCATGCAAAATCTCACCTTGTGGGGTATCCTTGATCATGAGGAAGGTGAGAAATCAGCCTAAAACTACATGGGGGGAACTTGTTAATGATCTCAAGGCAGCGTGGACCACAGTCACCAAGAAAACCATTGGTAACACATTACGCTATAATGGATTAAAGTCCTGCAGTGCCCGCAAGGTCCCCCTGCTCAAGAAGGCCCATGTGCAGGCCTGTCTGAAGTTTGCCAATGAACACCTGGATGATTCTTCGAGTGAATGGGAGAAGGTGCTGTGGTCAAATGAGATACAAATTGAGCTCTTTGGCATTAACTCAACTCGCCGTCTTTGGAGGAAGAGAAATGCTGCCTATGACCTAAAGAACACCATCCCCACTGTCAAGCATGGAGGTGGAAACATTATGTTTTGGGGGTGTTTCTCTGCAAAGGGCACAGGACTACTTCACTGCATCAATGGGAGAATGGATGGAGCCATGTACCGTAAAATCCTGAGTGACAACCTCTTTCCCTGCACCAGGACATTAAAAATGGGTCGTGGCTGGGTCTTCCAGCAGGACAACGACCCAAAACATACAACCAAGACAAAAAAGGAGTGGCTCAAAAAGAAGCACATTAAGGTCATGGAGTGACCTAGCCAGTCTCCAGACCTTAATCCCATAGAAAACTAATAGAGGGAGCTGAAGTTCAGAGTTGCCAAGCGACAGCCTCAAAATCTTAATGATTTAGCGTTGATCTGAAAAGAGGAGTGGACCCAAATTCCATCTGACATGTGCGCAAACCTCATCATCAACTACAAAAAACATCTGACTGCTGTGCTTGCCAACAAGGTTTTTGCCACCAAGTTTTAAGTCTTGTTTACCAGAGGGATCAAATACTTATTTCTCTCTGCAAAATGCAAATAAATTTATAAAATTTATACAATGTGATTGTCAGTGGGCAAACTTACAAGGGATCAAATATTTATTTCCTTCACTGTAAGTACCTCATGCGGTGGCAGTAATCCTGTTGCAAAATAAAATTTCATATTTGTCACCATCAAGACTCCTATCTTGCATGTCACTCCTGCTATCACAACCACATCTCACTCATGAAAGATGTATTACTCTGAATACATCCACACTGTTACCCACACCCTCTGATGGAGAACCACATGATTGTCTATCAGATATAGTAGAATCGTTGATTATGATGTTAATCTGTTTTCCTTTAGTCCTAACAGCAGCACAATATGGGGTATTTCTACCCCTGTGTGTTGATAGGACAGGCGGAATTTTTAATCAGCATAATTTATGCACGACTATGGTACCCTATAAGAGGGCAAAAGGGACTTCCCCCCTTGTGTAAGTTATAAAGTAAAAATCCTAAGTTAGGGAGGGAAGCTTGTGCTGCTGTTAGGACTAAGGGAAAACAGATTAACATCATAACCAATGATTCCCTTACATCCTACACAGCACAATATGGGGATGTAGCAAGTAATTCCCCTAGGGAGGGTTTCCTCGCTGTACAGTACTTAAGACTGACTGTCCAAAGGCAGTCGCCTCTGAACTCTGGACATTTAGCCGGTAATGTTTTACAAAGGTCAGCTGAGTTGACTAAGAAGCAGTTGCACAAATCTGATCAAGAGGTACCTCATAGCTCTCAGCCCAAGAGGTTGACACAGCCCTAGTTGAGTGGGCTGTAAAGAGCAGAAAAAGAAGTTTTAATCGCTTCCTTGATCCATCTAGATAAGGTAGGTTTCGAAGCTCTGAGACCTTTGTCTCTACCATATATATTAATAAGGAGATTCTCGGATTTCCTGAAAGGTCGTGTACGTAGAAGGTAGGTCTGAAGACACCTTACTACATCCAGTGTGTGAAGTCCTTCCTCAGAGGAAGGAGCTGGAGAAAAACACTGGTAAGGAAACCATCTGGTTGATATTGGCACGAGAAGGCACCTTAGGATTAAAGCCAGGGAGAAACCTGAGCTGCACCCTATCCTCAAGCACAAAGTACATGGTTCCTTGGATGAAAAAGCCTGGAGCTCACCCACTCTCTTTGCTGAAGTGATGGCTAACAAAAAAGTGGTTTTAAAGGCTAAATACTTTAGATCCACATCCTCTAATGGCTCAAATGAAGGACCACAAAGAACCGAGAGAACTGTAGCAAGATCCTACTGGGGAACAGGAGTTGAAATCACCGGTCTAAGTCTCATAGCACCCTTAAGGAACCTAGCGATTAAGGGATTCTGAGACAATCATCTGCCTAGGATAGGGCTGAAACCTGAACTGTCCTGAAGGAAGTTTTAGAATCTCTCCCGTTGTAGGATTCGAACTGTTACCTATCCTTAGGTAGCTCTAAGGAGTCTTCAAGATGGCTTCTGACAACCTTCTGGATCTCCATAAGGGCTGGTCAACCTCCAGGCTGTCAGGTTGAATCTCCTCAGATCCTGGTACTTCTGAGTTCCTTGGGAAACCAGGTTCTGGGTGATGGAAAGCCTCCAATAGATCCTTCTACTTATGTACATGAGCTGGGAAAACCAAGCTCTTTTTGGCCAGAATGGTAAAAATGGCTATCACAGAGACTTGATCCTGTCAGACGTTCAAAAATACTCTTGGTATCATGGAAAGTGGAGGGAAGATGTATGCCAGCCTGGACCTCCAAGGAATGGACAGGGCATCGACTGCCAAGGGATAGTCCTCCTGATACAGTGAGAAGAACATCTCCACCTTGGCATTGAGTCTGGTTGTCATAAGGTCTACTTCTGGAAGACCCCACTTCAGGGTAATCTAATGGAAGATATCTGGATTGAGAAACCATTTTCCTGATACGGTGAGACCCCGACTCAACTAATCCACAACTATGTTCAAGGCGCCCCTGATGTGAACCGCGGATAATTGGGTCAGAATTTCCTCTGCCCAGGTAAAAGTCAGACCTGTCTCCCTGAAGAGAGATAGTGATCTGGTGCCTCCCTGTTTGTTCAGGTACATTACAGTTGTCATACTGTCGGACCGGATCCTGATCGCTCTTTCTCTGAGGAGAGGAGAGAAATAAAGTAGTGCCAGGTAAACTGCTTGAGCTCCTTCCAGTTGTACGATGTCCTCTTTTCTAGCCTGCTCCAGACTCCTTGTACGGTCTTCTCGTACAGGTGGGCTCCTCATCCCAAGAGGGATGCATCTTTAGTCAACAGGGTCCAACAAGGTTGGACCATGGACATCCCGTCTTTCAGGTGCATCCACCATCTGAAGGAAAGACGGATAGTGGAGAAAGTCTGATCCTCTTGTCAAGCGCGAGAGGAGTATGATTCCAGGCCTTTAGAGTTTCCATCTGAAGAGGACACATAAGCCATAAAGCCCAATGGACTGCCATGGCTGAGGATGACATTAGGCCAAGAACTCTCATAGTTGTCCTGATAGACACCAAGTGTGTTCAGAGAAGATACCGGAAAGCTGTGGTTAACCTTTCTTTCCTTGCAGGAGTTAAGGAAATTTTCATGCAGACTGAGTCCAGGAGAAACCCCAGGAACTTTCTCTGAGTAGAGGGAATCACCTCTGACTTTCCCAATTTATTAGCCAACCTAGGTGTTGAAGAAAGGACATGGTTATCTGCAAATGCTGGAGCAGGATGGATTTTTGACTGAGCTTTTATTAGCCAGTTGTCCAAGTATGGCACTATGAATAGACCTTGAAGTCTTACTGCGGCTGCTATTGGAGCCACCACCTTGGTGAACGTGTGGGGAGCTAAGGGGATGCCGAAAGATAGAGTCGCAAACTGAAGATGCTTCCTGTGGCTGGAAACTGAGACAGCGATTCTGAGATACCTTCTCTGCGGAGGATAAACTGGAATGTTTAGATAGGCATCCTTTAGGTCTAGGGTGACAAGGACCTTGCCCTGCTGTAGAAAGGATGTGACAGATTTCACGGTCTGCATTCCAAAATGATTTATCCTTATGAAGAGATTCAGATATCTAAGATCTATAACCATCCTCTAGTCGCCTGATGATTTTAGCACCAGAGAAAACTTGGGAGTAAACACTGAATCCTTCTTTAGAGGGGAACCTCTTTCAAGCTTCCCTTGTAAATATATAATCGCAAATGGAACTTACCAGTATAACCTGCCGAGCCACAGGAAGGGAGCGGGTCATAATAAATCAGACTTGAGCAGATGAAGAAAATCGATTGCATATCCCGCTGTGCTATTTGGAAGCCCTAAGGGTCTTGAATCTTCTCCTGCCAGAAGGTGAAAAGTTGGGAGAGTCGTCCCCAACAGGAGTCTCTGCCACAGTAAGAAAATAGCTGGCGTCAGAAGTTATGCTTCTTCTTGTCCCCTTCTTTGGGGAACTTCTGTCCAGAACCCCTAGACTGGTATCTAGGATGCCTCTAGAACTAAAGTCTAGACTGAGGCTGATGTTGGGAGGCCTCGGATAGGTAATCTGCGGACAAGGAGACTGACCTCAAGAATGATAAGAGGTAATCTCTGGAGACTCCAGAGTCGATGTCCCTCTCTAGTTGGGCTAGATCAAAGCACAACTTGTTTGATACCTCATTAGAAGCAAAGGCCACCGAGGTCTCCTCAGAATGAGCCTTTCTGAGGGTGCCCTCCTTTCACCTATCCATATGGTCCTGGAGGTTGAAACCATCATCCGACGGGACCACCGTACGGCGGGACAATTTGGCTACTGCCATATCGACTTTAGGTGGGGGACCCCATCGGTCCACCTGGGATTCCACAATAGGAAATAAGGCCTTAACCTTCTGATAAAATAGTGGCTCTTTCAGGATGTTTCCACTCCAATAGCATGAGCTTATCAGTGTTACGACCACTTGGAAGGCCCTAGGCCCCCTATTGGTGGAAGTGGAGGCTTCCCCCATCAACATCTCGGTCCCCCAGGGACTTCAGCAGCCTATTTATCTTCTCTAGAGGAAATAGACGTCTGCTGGAATTCTTCAAGGTATCTTCATCCGATGAGAGTGTCTCATCAATCACCTTGAAGTCCTCTTAGCAACTAGTGAAAGAGTATGTTTCTCAAATCGGGACTTTTCCGAAATCTGAGAAATGGAGTCCCGGCTCTTCGTCATGGAATCCTGCATGTAATCCTTGACACATACAACAACGTCTCGTATAGATGGGACATCAGAAGGGGGTCCACGCACTGACAGAAGCAAATAATTTCATGCTCACAGTGTGGAGTACTGAGGCCTTCCTCACTAAGAGACAAGCCATCTCCTGCATTGAGATGAAGGCTTCTATTGGAGGGTTGGAGGAATGAGCAAGTAGTGCGCACAAAAAACCCTCTCCCCCCCCCCGCAAATTTTGCAAACCTTAATTCCTTGTACACAGAATTAAGCTAAAAATATACAGACCGATGCCAGAAAAGAGGCTCAGCAAATATAAACTTGCAGAAAGGAGGAAAAACTAAGCCGCAAAAAGGAGGAAACACTAAGCTGCAAAAAGTCCATCCGAGAATTCAGTCCCCGGAAAACCAGAACACAAAAAAAGCAAAGGTTGAAAGCTTGGCTAGGCACAAAAAAGGTAAGTGAAACGGCAATGCTCCACATCAAGGCCGCACAAGTGGCCTTCATTACAGTTCTTTGAACATGTAGCATACAACTACAGCTGCATGTACTACTGAAATCAACCTTTTCAGAGCGAAGGTTGAAAGCTTGGCTAGGCACAAAAAAAACTGTCTAAACCCCCCCCCCCCCCCCCTTCTTTTCTACAGAAGCGTCCAGTGGAAGAAAGAAGAGAGGTGTAAAGATGACTCCCCAAAGGAAGTTAACAAACTTTAGAGGAAAAAACAAAATATGGGAGGACAAAAGACCTCCCTCCACCTGTCCCACCACACAGGACAGAAAAAACACAAGGGGGGGAGGTCCCTTTTGCCCTCTTATAGGGTACCATAGTCATACATAAATTATGCTAATGAAAAATTCCTATCAACACACAGGGGCAGAAATTCCCCATATTGTGCTGCTGTAGGACGTAAGGGAAAGAGTGTTACCTCGAGCAGACCATAAAGATACTGCTTACCCAGATAGTGAGATAACTTTATTTGTTGATGGATATTGCAAAAAAAATCCTGATGGAACAAATGCAGTAGGCTATGCTGTAGTCACACAACAAGAGACACTTGTGGCTGAACCACTCCCTAGACACTATTCAGCGCTAGCAACGGAATTAGTTGCACTTACATAGGCATGTAAGATAGCAAAAGGAAAGGTAGCTACTATTTACACAGATAGCCAATATGCTTTCTGTACAGTACATGTCTTTGCCCAACAGTGGAAGAATAGAGGAATGGTAACCTCCTCAGGGAAGGACATCAATCACAAACAGCTGATACTGCAGCTATTAGATGCAGTACAGCTCCCAAAGAAAGCAGCTATCTGTAAATATGCAGCACATACTAGAAAAGATGTCTCTTTAGGAAATGAGAAAGCTGATTTGGCAGAAACACAAGCAGCTACAAAGCAGATACTCACACTCCAAACAGAACCTGAGGTCATAGACTTAGACATACTCAGCGATATGCAACAATCCTCACCTCAATCTGAGCAGAAAAAGTGGCTCCATAAAGGGGCTACATTCCACAAGGTAACATAAGACCAAACAGAGGCCATTTCCCAAAGCCGCAGTATTAATTCCAACACATTTGCATGGGCTTTATTGAACTCAGCATATGTGAAGGAAAGAAATACTGTTTGGTATTGATGCATTTACAAAATGGATTCAAGTTTTTCCAACTGCTAGTCCAGATGCAATAACAGTGGCCAAAGTATTGGTTCTCTGGTATGCCAAATCTAGGTATGATTTCTTTGTCATACCTAGATTTGGCATACCAGAGAGAATTTACAGTGATAATGGAGCACATTTTGTGAATAAAGTGATCTTCATGATAGCCCAGAACTTTAAAATAGAACTAAAAAACCACTGTGCTTACCATCCACAATCAGCAGGATTGATGGAAAGACATAACGGGATACTAAAAAGAAAACTAAAGACAACAATGGATGACACAGGAAAAAATTGGGTCTATTGTTTACTTGTAGTAATGTTAAATATGCATGTGCTGTATCGCAAAGACTTACCCCATTTGATATAATGTATGGTAGACCTTATATGATTCCACAGCTTAGACCTCTAAGAGATAGATTAAGATTTGGTCTGAGTTGGCAAAAGACACGTTACACAGGGGAACTTTCCATACGGGAACGTTCGTCTCAAACCGGGTGAAGCCAAATCCAGGAATATCAGGGAAAGATAAAAAATAGCTGGAAAGCATTGGGGACTTGTACTAGCAATCTTGCTTGCTCATGCCTTCCTTTTTCTGATATAGGAAAAAGGGGAAAAATTCGATAAAGAGGACTTGGGTTAGCTCCCTGGGAAACCAACTGGCATGAAATGGTAAAACACGTAGGATACTCCATCATGAACCTAACATTTTATGAAGGGGAAACTTCCACAATAGAAGTAGACTTTTGCTCTTTAGTGAAGGAAAACTGTGGAAGTAAAGACAAATCATCTAAATTAACTTAAATTCTGATAAATATATATGCTGGATGTCAACGAAAACTACAGGGAAACGTTGGGATAAGGTCCTTTGGAGCACTGCTAGTCAGGATTATGGATACGGATTAGCCTCAGATACTACAGGTATAAAATCCAGATTGAGTATAATCAAAAGGGTTAATTCAGAATGTACAAACAAACTAATTGTAACAAATTGCTGATCACTTTGAAAGAGCCAAAATGTTATGATCAAAGGGCTTACAGTGGCCGGAAACTGAAACGGCTTATTCTGAGAAACCTTCTGTGCGGAGGATATATTGGGACATGCAGATAGGCATCCTTTAGATCTAAGGTGACGAAAACTTCGCCCTGTTGAAGAAAGGATGTAATGGATTTTACGGTCTCCATACAAAAATGTTTTTTCTTTATGAAGCAATTCAGATATCTTAAGCCTATAATCATTCTCCAGCTGCCTGGTGGTTTTGGCACCAGAAAAACTGGGGAGTAGACACTGAATCAGGAGCGTAAATATCAGGGAAGCAACGGTAGCGGCTGCCACAGGGCCCGGAACATTACGGGGCCCGGAGCCCTGTGGCAGTCGCTACTGCGAACCCCACAAACACTGCTATCATTATACTCGGGGGTCTTTTTAGACCCCGGAGTATAACGATCGGGGGCCCAGGGGAGGTGAGAAACATAAAAAACACTGTAACTCACCTCTCCTACGCTCCGCAGGCTTCGGGCCTGTTTGGTGACGTCATTATGCGTTACGCTGGCCTGGATCGCGCGAGATCCGGTCCAACATTGAAGATGGCCGAAGTAGCGCACGGGAGTGCACTGGAGCGAGGAAGAGGTAAGTTGCAGTGTTTTCTATGTTTGTATCCTCCCCTGGGTCTCCGATCATTATACTCTGGGGTCTGAAAAGACCCCAGAGTATAATAATCGTTCATGGGTGGTCCACTATGGGGCAAACTACTGTGTTGAGGGGCCACTATGGGGCAAACTACTGTGTGCAGGGGCTACTATGGGGCAATCTACTCTCTGCGGGGGTCACTATGGGGCAAACTACTGTGTGCAGGGGCCACTGTGGGGCAAACTACTGTGTGCCGGGGCCACTATGGGGCAAACTACTGTGTGCCGGGGCCACTATGGGGCAAACTACTGTGTGCCGGGGCCACTATGGGGCAAACTACTGTGTGCAGGGGCCACTATGGGACATAATATTGTGTGCAGGGGCCACTATGCTGCATAATACTGAGTGCAGGGGCCACTATGGGGCATAATACCGTGTGCAGGGGCCACTATGGGGCATAATACTGTGTGCAGGGGCCACTATGGGGCATAATACCATGTGCAGGGGCCACTATGGGACATAATACCGTGTGCAGAGGCCACTATGGGACATAATACCGTGTGCAGGGGCCACTATGGAGCATAATAGTGTGCGCAGGAATGCGGTTTGTGTGGGGGGGTTGGGGGCGGCAGTTTTGGGGGGGGCCCCATGTCAAATGTTCGCCTTGTTGCCCAGCCATTCCTAGTTACGCCACTGCACTGAATCCTTCTTCCAAAGGGGGGACCTCTTCCAAGGCCCCCTTGCAGATGTAATCGTGAATGGATCACTCCAATATATCCTGCTGAGCCGTAGGAAGGGAGCTGGTTATGATGAATCGATCTTGAGGCGGCAGAAGAAACTCGATCGCATAACCTCGCTGAACAACCTGCAAGACCTAAGGGTCTTGAATTTTTCCTGGCGGACAGTGTAAAAGTGAGAAAGCCGACCTCTGACAGGAGTCTCGACCACAGGAAGAAGGCAGCCGATGTCAAAAGCTATGCTTCTTTTTGTCCTCATACTTGGGGAACCTTCATCCAGAACCCCTAGGCTGATATCTAGGACATCTCTGGAACTGAGGTCTGGGTTGAGGCTGATAACCTCTACCCTGGCCGGAAGGTCTTGACCTGCCTCTAAAGGCCTGAGGCAGAGTCTTACCCTTTTTATCGGCAAGGTATTCTATAATGTCATCCAAGCCTCTGCCAAAAAGCTTACCCGGCTCAAAGGGTAGAGAACAAAGGTTGAACTTGGAGGCATTATCAGCTCTCCAGGGTTTTAACCATAGAAGCCTTCTATCTGCCATAGAAAGGGCCAAAGATTTGGCCGCCAGCCTTAAATGATGTTGGGAGACTTCGGCTAAATAATCTGCTGACAAGGAAACCGAACTCAAAAAAGCTAGGAGATCGTCTCTGGAGACTCCAGAGTCGATGTCTCTTGCCAGCTGGGCTAAGTCAGCAAGTAATTTGCTTAAGACTTCATTAGAAGCAATAGCCACGGAAGTCTGACCGGAGGCCAGAGAATAAACCTTCCTGAGGGTACTCTCTATGCATCTATCCATGGGGTCCTGGAGGTTAGAACCATCATCCACTGGGACCACTGTATGACGGGACAACTTGGCCACAGCAGTGTCCACTTTAGGTAGGAGGCCCCACCGATCCCGCTGATCCCCCACAATAGGGAACAAGGATCTAAATCTTCTGGAATATATGGGAGCTCTTTCCGGATGTTTCCATTCCGCAAGCCTGAGTTTTTCCAGTGACTTGTCCACTTGGAAGGCCCTAGGCCCCCTAAAGGTGGAACAGGAGGCTTCCCCATCAACATCACGGTCCCTTGACTGGATGGACTTCAGCAGCCTATTTATCTTCTCAAGAGGAAAGAGAGGTCTGCTGGAATCTTCCAAGGTATCATCAAATGAAAGCGTTTCATCAATCACCTGGAGATCTTCAATAGGAACCAGTCTGCTTCTCCACACGAGTTTTCTTGGAAATCTGTGAGATGGAGTCCTGCATATATTCCTTAACCCACACCATGATATCATGTACAGACAGCTCATCAGAGGGGGGTCCACGGCACTGACGGCAGCAAGAAAACACATACCCATCCGGCAAGGGAGTATTACAGTTTAAACAAGACAAATGCTTGCGTTTGGAGGACCTTTTCCTTCTACAGTCGTCACCATCAGCACCGGACGTTGAGAAGGACATCTATAAGGAAAACCTGAAGTCACCAGACAATAAAACACAGCTAATACAGTGTGGGGGGGGGGGAGAGTATTTAGTCAGCCACCTATTGTGCAAGTTCTCCCACTTAAAAAGATGAGAGAGGCCTGTAATGGACATCATAGGTAGACCTTAACTATGAGAGACAAAATGAGAAAACAAATCCAGAAAATCACATTGTCTGATTTTTAAAGAATTTATTTGCAAATTATGGTGGAAAATAAAAATTTGGTCAATAACAAAAGTTCATCTCAATACTTTGTTATATATCCTTTGTTGGCAATGGCAGAGGTCAAACGTTTTCTGTAAATCTTCACAAGGTTGGCACATACTGTTGCTGGTATGTTGGCCCATTCCTCCATGCAGATCTCCTCTAGAGCAGTGATGTTTTGGGGCTGTCGCTGGGCAACACGGACTTTCAACTCCCTCCAAAGGTCTTCTATGGGGTTGAGATCTGGAGACTGGCTAGGCCACTCCAGGACCTTGAAATGCTTCTTACGCATCCACTCCTTCATTGCCCTGGCAGTGTGCTTGGGATCATTGTCATGCTGAAAGAATGAGCCATGTTTCATCTTCAATACCCTTGCTGATGGAAGGAGGTTTGCACTTAAAATCTCACGATACATGGCCCCATTCATTCTTTCATGTACACGGATCAGTCGTCCTGGTCCCTTTGCAGAGAAACAGCCCCAAAGCATGATGTTGCCACCCCCATGCTTCACAGTAGGTATGGTGTTCTTTGGATGCAACTCAGCATTCACTCTCCTCCAAACACGACGAGTTGTGTTTCTACCAAACAGTTCTACTTTGGTTTC
This sequence comes from Leptodactylus fallax, assembly GCA_947044405.1. Lineage (NCBI taxonomy): Eukaryota > Metazoa > Chordata > Amphibia > Anura > Leptodactylidae > Leptodactylus > Leptodactylus fallax. The sequence continues at coordinate 2,537,513 of CAMRHE010000007.1, forward strand.
ATCTGACCATATGACATTCTCCCAATACTCTTCTGGAACATCCAAATGCTCTCTAGCAAACTTCAGACGGGCCCAAATATGTACTGGCTTAAGCAGGGGGACACGTCTGGCACTTCAGGATCTGAGTCCCTGGCTGCGTAGTGTGTTACTGACGGTAGCCTTTGTTACGTTAGTCCCAGCTTTCTGCAGATCATTCACTAGGTCCCCCGTGTGGTTCTGGGATTTTTGCTCACCGTTCTTGTGATGATTTTGACCACACGGGGTGAGATCTTGCGTGGAGCCCCTGATCAAGGGAGATTATCAGTGGTGTTGTATGTCTTCCATTTTCTAATTATTGCTCCCAGAGTTGATTTCTTTATACCAAGCTGCTTGCCTATTGCAGATTCAGTCTTCCCAGCCGGGTGCAAGTCTACAATTTTGTTTCTGGTGTCCTTCCACAGCTCTTTGGTCTTCACCATAGTGGAGTTTGGAGTGTGACTGTTTGAGGTTGTGGGCAGGTGTCTTTTATATTGATAACAATTTCAAACAGGTGCCATTACTACAGGTAATGAGTGGAGGACAGAGGAGCCTCTTAAAGAAGAAGTTACAGGTCTGTGAGAACCAGAAATCTTGCTTGTTTGTAGGTGACCAAATACTTATTTTCCACCATAATTTGCAAATAAATTCTTTAAAAATCAGACAATGTGATTTTCTAGATATGTTTTCTCATTTTGTCTCTCATAGTTGAGGTCTACCTATGATATCAATTACAGGCCTCTCTCATCTTTTTAAGTGGGAGAACTTGCACAATAGGTGGCTGACTAAATACTTTTTTTCCCCACTGTATAATAGCAAGAAAATACCTATGAATAATCAAGCTATTAAAACAACACGGAAGCGCTTTGCTAGGTATGCCAGAAATTGCGTCCCCGGAAAACCAGAACAAAAGAAAGGTTCCGGGAAGAAAAAAAGACCGACGTCACTTCCGGGCGCGGCAGCCCGAAGATGCCACGCAACTCCAGCGCGCAGAACAACAGCAAGGACCCGAGCTGCCAAGAAATAATTCTCTTCAAAAGAGGGAGAGGAGAAGAAAAGTAACAGTAAGTAACGGAAAAAGGAAAAAAAGAAAAAATGCATTCTATGGGAGGCCAAAGAGAGCTCCCTCCACCTTTCCCACTGCACAGGACAGAAAAAAACACAAGGTGGGGGGGAGGTCCCTTTGCCCTCTTATAGGGTAGCGTAGTCATGCATATTTTATGTTAATTAAAAGTTCTGTCTGTCCTACCAGCACACAGGGGCAGAAATACCCCATATTGTGCTGCTGTAGGACGTAAGGGAATGTAAAATAATTGGTACTTATTTTTGTACTTTTATTCCCAACGTCACTTGCCCGGATCAGAGCATCACCAAAGCCCTGCAAGGTCTGATTTCATTATCAGAGGAATTGGGGGGAAAAACTGTTTACAGATCTGTTTACTGACTGGCTAGAAGGATGGGCCAGAAAATAGACAGGACTTATTACATCAATGTTAGTCTCAGTTTCAGTGGTTGTTGCAATTTTAGCAACCTATGGTTGTTCTTGTATTCTATGTATTTGAAGACTATTACATAATGTATTTATCATACAGCCATGATAAAAACTATGTATTGTCAAGATGAATACTTGGATCAAATTTCACTATATGTAGATTCCTTGTAAAAGTGGCTTGCAAACACGAGGAAGACTGATAGATTTTGTGGAAGAAATATGATTACAAGGAGGGAAATGTTATGAAAATTTTATTAAGCTTGCTATGTCAATCATATATGAATACCTATAAGCCTATATGTTTTATAAGTGTATGTTAAAGGTCATTATTATGTGTAATGGAAAAGTTAAAGGTTGTGCTGCGTGGTGTCTGGCAGGGGTAAAAATCATAGACAACATCCTGCCCTGTAGATCACTAGTTCAAGACCAACGTTTGAACTGATAAGTTCATATATCATAATGATCTTCTTCATGCGTGTTTAACCATCCACTGTTTCCTGTACGTGACTATGATATAAAGCTGTGTTTTAATATGTTATGCAGACATTTGACATTAGAGGCACGCATGTGCTTGTGTCTCTCTATATATATATATATATATATATACAGTACAGACCAAAAGTTTGGACACACCTTCTCATTCCAAGAGTTTTCTGTATTTTCATGACTATAAAAGTTGTAGATTCACACTGAAGGCATCAAAACTATGAATTAACACATGTGGAATTATATACTTAACAAAAAAGTGTGAAACAACTGAAAATATGTCAAGAGAATGCCAAGAGTGTGCAAAGTAGTAATCAAAGTAAAAGGTGGCTACTTTGAAGAACCTAGAATATAAGACATATTTTCAGTTGTTTCACACTTTTTTGTTAAGTATATAATTCCACGTGTGTTAATTCATAGTCTTGATGCCTTCAGTGTGAATCTACAATTTTTATAGTCATGAAAATACAGAAAACTCTTGGAATGAGGTGTGTCCAAACTTTTGGTCTGTACTGTATATATATATATATATATATATATATATATGTTGATATGGTTTATTTTTATGTTTATTTTTTTTTTTTTGAGAAATATTCTTTATTTTGAGGGTTGGATTGCTGTTGTTGTGGGGTGTTTTGCTCTATTATGTGCATCCCCCCTTTAGATGTACATACTTTGTATTTTTAAATGGTTTTAATCTGTATGGTGTTTTGCTTTTTCTTGTTTAACCCCTTAACTCCTTTTTCAATTTTTGCTTTTCGTTTTTGACTCCCCTCCTTCAAAACCCCATAACTTTTTTATTTTTCCACAGAGCCATATGAGGGCTTAAAGTTTGCGGGACAAATTGTTCTTCATAATTTTGCCATTTATTAGTACCATGTGCTGGGAAGCTGTAAAAAAAATTCAGAATGGGGTGAAATTGGAGAAAAAGTGAAAACCTTAGGTGTATGTGTCTCACAGTAATTTTTTAGTTTTATATGGAACGGGAGGTGATTTGAACGTTTAGGTTTCTTTTATATTTTTTAAACTGTTTTTATTAGCCCCCCTAGGGGGCTTGAACCTGCATTTGTTTGCAAGTCCCATAGACTGCAATACAACTGTATTGCAGTCTATGGGACTTTTAGTATGGTAATATTCCGGCTGGTCTATGACCTATTGCAGGTCTGGAAGCCTTTATAAGGCTCCAGGCTGCCATGGAACAGGTCATCTCCCACGCTCCAGCCTACAACAGGAAAGGTACGGGGCCGGTGGTTATTTTATTTACTTTGGGGGGGGATCCTGGCCTCCAATGCAGATTTTGCTGGATTAGTTTTCAGGTGCCATGTCTCAGTTGCAGAGCCCCTAGAGTAACAATATAATGGAAACCCCCAAAAGTGACCCCATTTTGGAAACTACACCCCTGACAGAATTTATCAAGGGGCATAGTGAGCATTTTTGATCCCACAGCCGAAAAATGACGCAAAATGACATACCTGCATGTCATGGGAGTGAACTCCTAATGGCAAACGGACGTGCTGGTATGTCATTTTAATGTCTCCCGCTCAGAAGCTGAGCGGGTGACATCGAGAGCGGGTGTCAGCTGTAAGCAACAGCTGACACCCGCATGTAACAACCGCGACCGGAGCTGAGCTACAATCGTGGGTGTTAACCCCTTAGATGCCGCAGTCAAACATGACTGCGGCATCCAAGGGGTTGCGCTATAATAATGACCCCCCCCCCCCCAGCGGCGAGATCAGGGGGTGCTGTTATGAATTTTCTACAGCCTGGGGTCTGGCCAGTGACCCCAGGCTGATAGGACCCCCAAGTACCTGGTTGATCCTCCCGAGACCTCTGGAAGTCAGTCTATGCGTCTGCATAGACTGACCTCCTGTATAGACTGCAATACATGTGTTGCTCGTGTATTGCAGTTTATAGAACTGAAGCAGCGATCAGAGCATCGTTGATTCAGGTGTCCTTATAGGACAACTAAAAAACGTATATAAAAAAAAAGTTTAAAAAAAAAAAAGTGTGTAAAAAATAAATAATAAAGTTATAAAGCCCCAAAAATTCCCTTTTCCTATATAAAAATAATTATATTAAAAAAAAACTAAAAATTAATAAAAACAATACATTTTTGGTATCGCCACATCCGTAACAACTTGTACAATAAAATGGAAACAATATTTAGCCTTCAAGGTGAACTTCGGGAAAAAAAACTGAAAAAAACACCCGAAGTAATGATTTTTCGCCATCTTACTTCACAAAATACGCTATCAAAAAGTCATATGTACCCAAAAACAGTAGAAATAAAAAGCAGAGGTTGTCCTGCAAAAAACAAGCCCTCAACCAACACTGTAAACCCAAAAATAAAAATGTTACGCCTCTCAGATTATGGCGATGCAAAAATAAATTATTTCTTTCCCCAAATGGGTTTTTGTTCTGCAAAATTAGTATCGCATAAAAAAAACAATATAAATGAGGTATCGGCGTAATTGTACCGACCCGCAGAATATAGGTAACATGTTACTTATGCTGTATGCTGCATGTCGAAAAATTTAAAATGTAAAACGCAATGCCAGAATTGATGGATTTTTTTTTAATCCACCAAATGAAGAGTTAATAAAATGTATTCAATAAGTTGTAGGCGCCCAAAGCGTCATTACAAAATGCATCTCATATCGCATACATCACCAAAAAAATAATGTGAAGACAAAAACCCCCAAAATCGCCATATCGTTAGAACATAACTGGCTGCAGTAGGAAGGAAATGTATAAGCTGTGCGAGTGTATATTAGGGTACACCAGAAGTGACCTCCAGAGTGACCCCCCCAATCATAGGAACTACTGGGGAATTAGTAGGGAATTTGGTGTTCCCAATGCACTCCGCACAGCTTACACATTCACTCTTCACCATCCTCCGCTGTGCTGTCACGCCTGGGATACTAATGCCCACTGCTGTTTGGGCACACAACAGGGCACAAATGTGAAGCTTCTGTGAGCATTATGTGCTTTTTGACCGCTGATTTAGATTGTTGGTTTTTGGACGCCATGTAACGTTTGCAGTACCCTAAAATTGCACTACAAAATGGGGTCACTTCTTGGGGAATTCCAGTTTACTGGCACCTCCAGGGATCTGCAAAAAGAACACGGCATCCAGAAAGTCCCTCTAAATCTATACTCCAAAAGCTAAAAAGCACATTGCTTCTTCCCTTCTGAGCCCTGCTGTGTGCCCAAGCAGCAGTTTACGCCCATATATGCAACTTTTTTGTCCCCGGGATAGCCCACTTAATAGTTTTAGGAGTGTATGTCTCTGATGACACAAAGTGGGCACAACATATTGGGCACTGAAATGGCATATTTCTATAAAAATTTCAAATTTCACTTTGTACATTAATTTTTGGGAAGCAGTCTTGGGCTCAAAATGATAATACCCCTTTAGGAATTCTTTGAGGGGTGTAGTTTCTAAAATTGGGTAACTTTTGGGGGGTTTCCATTGTATTGGTACTTTAGGGGCTCTGCAAATATGACATGGCACCCGAAAAATATTCCAGCAAAATCTGCCCTCCAAAAGTCAAATAGCGCTCTTTCCATTCTGAGCCTCGCCATGTACCCATACAGCAGTTTGTAAGCACATATGGGGTATTCACGTGTTCGGGAGCAATTGTTTAACTAACTGTGGGGTGCTTTTTCTCCTTTAACCCCTTGTGAAAATGAAAACTTTGGGGATAAAGTGACATTTTAGTAATTTTTCATTTATACATCCCAATGTTAATAAAATCTGTGAAACGGCTGTGGGGTCAAAATGCTCACTATACCCCTTGATAAATTCTGTCAGGGGTGTAGTTTCCAAAATGGGGTCACTTTTGGAGGGTTTCCATTGTTTTGGTACTTTAAGGGCTCTGCAAATGAGACATGGCACCTGAAAACTATTCCAGCAAAATCTTCTTTTCAAATGCGAAGTGTCACTCCTTCCCTTCCGTGTGCTGCGGTGTGCCCAAACATCAGTTTACACGCATATGTTGGTTATTTCTGTGCTTCGGAGAAATTGGATGACAAACTGTGAGATGCATTTTCTCATTTAACCCTTTGTGAATGTGTTAATTTTAGGGCTAGTGTTATTGAAAAAAAAATTAAATGTCTAAATTTCACCTCCATATTGTTTTAATTCCCGTAAAATGCTAAAAGGGTTAACAAACTTCTGAAAGGCTGTTTTGAATTATTTGAGGGGTGCAGTTTTGAAAATGGGGTAATTTATGGAGGTTTCTAATATATAGGCCTTTATAATCCTCTTCAGAACTGAAGTGGTCCCTAAGAAATTAGTTTGGGAAATTTTCTTGTAAATCTGGAAAATTGCTGTTACACTTGTAAGCCTTCTAACATCCAAAATAAATTAAAGGATGATTAAAAGATGATGCCAATATAAAGCAGAGATATAGTAGATATCTGTCTGATAAGCAGAGCATTTCACATTTTGAAAATTGTGATTTTTTTTCCAAATTTCCATCAAATTCCCTATTTTTTATAAATAAATACAAAAATATTGATTAGCGTTTATCACTAACATGAAGTACAATGTGTCACGAGAAAACAATCTCAAAATCATTTGTGTAAGTTAAAGCGTCTCAAAGTTATTGCCATATAAAGTGACACATGTCAGTTTTGAAAAATGAGGCCTGGTCATTAACGCACTTTTAAGCCCAGTCCTTAAGGGGTTAACATTGGGATGTGTAAATGAAAAATTACTAAAACGTCACTTTATCCTTAAAGTTTTCATTTTCCCAAGTGGTTAAAGGAGAAAAAGCACCCCATAGGTAGTTAAACATTTGCCCCTAAACATGGCAATACTCCATATGTGGTCGTAATCTGCTGTATGGATACATGGTGGGGCTCAGAATGGAAAGAGTACTATTTGGCTTTTCGAGGGTGGATTTTGCTGGAATACTTTTCAGGTGCCATGTCATATTTGCAGAGCCCTTAGAGTTCCAATACAATGGAAACCCCCGCAAATTGACCCCATTTTAGAAACAATACCCCTCAAGGAATTTCTCAAGGGGTACGGTGAGCATTTTGACCCCACAACTGTTTCACAGATTTTATTAGCATTGGGATGTAAAATGAAAAATTACTTTTTTCCAATAAACTGTCCATTTAGCCCCAAATGTTTCATTTTTACAAGGGGTTAAAGATTGTTACACAATTTGTCCTGAACACAGGAATACCCCATATGTGGTTGTAAAATGTTGTATGTGTAGGTAGTGGGGCTCAGAATAGAAAAAGCGCTATTTGGCTTTTGGAGGGCAGATTTTGCTGGAATACTTTTTGGGTGCCATGTCACAGAGTCCCTAGAGCACCAATACAATGGAAACCCCCAAAAAGTGAGCCTATTTCAGAAACTACACCCCTCAAGGAATTTCTCAAGGGGTATGGTGAATATTTTGACCTCACAGCTGTTTCAGTGATTTTTTTTTTTTAAATTGTAATATTTATTAAAGTGTTTTACAATATAATAAAAAGGAATAAAGAAGAGCCACAACATGTGGCTTAACAAAATATGCTATAGTCAAAGACAAAAACTAGTGATAATGCAAACAAAAACAGAACAACTGGACGGGGAGAGGGGAGGGAAGAGTGGGGAGAGGGTGGTTTAGACAGGGTCAGAGACCTTGTCAAATGCAGTAGGTGTCCCAATGCGACAAGATAGAATTAAAGGCCTCCACTGTGTGGTTCAGAGCAACAGTTAAAAATTCTAGGCTACGAATGTCTTTCATGCTGGCAATTAACTCAGACCTCGTGGGAGGGAGCACACTCCTCCAGTAACGGCAATAAGGTCTTTGCTGCAGTACATAAATAGAGAAACAGCTTAGACATCCTCTTGCCTAGATGTTTGGGAGGTAAGTTGAGCAAGTAAGTCATAGGGTCCAGTGGGATCCCCTGTATAAAGAGGGCCTCAGTAAGGAGTTTCACCTCCATCCAGAAAAGACGGATAATGGCGCAGTCCCAGAAGACTTGACACCACCGTGCCCAACGAGGTCTGACATTGCCAATAGAGGGAATAGTGGGAATAAGGGTATGGAGCAGAGCAGGTGTGTGGTACTAATGCATAAGGATTTTGTGTTGGGTTTCCTGAAACGTAATACAGGACGAGTATTTGGCAGCACAGGACCATATGATCTGCCACTGTCCGTGTGAGACCTGTCCATTCAGAGCTTCAGCCCACTTCGCCATGTATTTATGGGATAGGGGGATTGTCCCTCAGGGGAGGACAAGAGCCTATAAATATACTTTTTATGAGCCCCTTTGTAGAGGTACTAGCTCAGCCAGTCACTCAAAAGCTGTAGGAAGCGAGACTTGCATGGACCCAAGCTGAGCCTGAGTAAAATGAGATATTTGTTGGTAATGGAACCATTCAGCGGCAGGCCGAGGTAAACTAGTCAAAGTGCCTGAGCTCTAGGGTTGAAGGGTCTGCAATATGGAACAGGCCAAGCCTGCTCCAAGGCCGCACCATGGCAGAAGAGAGTCCCTCCGGGAGGAGTAGATTATAGAGAAATGAAATCATGGAGGAGGAACGAGAGGCTAAGGCAAATAACTTAGAGCAAGTGATCCAAATCGCCGGTGTGAATCTAATAGGCTCTAGGAGAGGGATGGCAAGCGAGGGGGAGGAGCGGGACCACAAGAAAGCATTCGGGTGCACAGGGGTGTTTCAAAGATTTTATTCCCCTTACGTCCGACAGCAGCACAATATGGGGTTTCTCTGCCCCTGTGTGTTGTTTAGGACAGGTGGAACCTTTAATTAGCACCAAAAAGGTGCCTCCTACTGGCCCTATAAGAGGGCACAAGAGACCTCCCTCCACTGTGTTTTTTTCTGTCCTGTGTGGGACAGGTGGACGGGGGTCTCATGTGACCTCCCATTGCTAGGGGTTTTATCTACTCCTGGCTTACCTTTAGGGGGTACCTCGGTCCATTCTGTTTGTCTTCTTCCCAAAAGAAAAAACCTCCGGTCCTTCGGGCCTTCGCTCCGCAGCGCAGTGTGTATCCGGCTCATCGCACTGCAGGCAGCGCGATCCCGGAAGTAAGGAACCTCCTCGGCCGGAACTTTTTGTTGAGCGAGTGGTTTCTAGCTCCTCTGCTGCGGTTTGCGGTGGCTGTTTTTTTTTCTGACGGTTTCTCTCTTCAAGTGACCGATTTAAAAAAAAAAAAAAAAAAGTAAGGTACCCCTTGGTTTTTTATGCGATGCTTGGCAATCTTCCATTTTTCAGTGTCACGTGGTTGTTTGATGTTTCAGATGTCATCTTCTGCATCAGGTAACGGTGATGGGCTTAGGAGAAAAAGTCCTCTAAACATGAACACCTCACGTGTTTGGATTGCAATACCCCTTTACCTGACGGCTATGATTTTACCCACTGTCGCCAATGTCGCGGACCTCCGCCGGAAGAACCTTCCATAAGAGAGGTTGTCACTTGGGTAAAGGACTATATGGAGGAGTCTCTTAAGGAGATCCGTTCTTCCATCGCCCAGATTGCCAAGAGACCTCAGGTTGAGACACAATCTTCCTTACGGATCTCTGATGAAGATTATCAGATAGTGGACGAGACACTCTCATCTGACGATTCCACTGAAGATCCCAGCAGGCCGTGCTTCCCACTCGAAAAATTAAGCCGGCTGCTGAAGTCCATCAGGTCAAAGGATCGTGATGTTGACGGGGAAGCCTCCACGTCCACCTATAGAGGGCCTAGGGTCTTCCAAGTGGACCAGACATTACAAAAATTAATGTCCTCAGAGTGGAGATGTCCTGAAAAACCTCTTGTGGTTCCTAGGAGATTCAGCGTTTTATTCCCAGATGCTCAATGGGATCAATGTGGTCCTCCTTCCAAGGTGGATGCGGCGGTGGCCAAATTGTCCCACCGCACTAAGGTACCATCAGATGATGGAGCAAATTTGCACGACGCCATGGACAGGCGCATTGACAATACCTTCAAGAAGGCTTATTCAGCTGCCTCGCCCCAGACCGCTGTGGTGGTTGCGTCTTGTGAAGTGTCAGCCAAATTATGTACTGACCTAGTCCACCTCAAAAGGGACATCGACTCTGGAGTCTCCAGAGACGAGCTGCTAGGGTTTCTAGGCTTGGTTTCCCTGGCAGCTGAATATTTAGCGGAAGCCTCCCACCATCAATTAAGGCTGGCGGCCAAATCCCTGGCACTTACCAAGAAGACTGCAGCAGGAAGACCTCTATGGTTAAAACCTTGGAGAGCTGTTTTCCCCTCAAAATATAATTTGTGCATATTGCCCTTTGAGCCAGGTAGAGTCTTGGCAGTGCCCTAGATGAGATCCTAGAGGACTTGGCCGACAGGAAGGGTAAAACTTTACCCCAGGCCTTCAGAGGTAGGTCTGACTCTGGCCATGGTAGAGGCTATCCGCCTCGTCTTGGACGGCAGTCCCAGAGGCTCTAGATATTCCTCTAGAGGCGCCTGCCGGAGATTCCCGAAGTCTGATGATAAAAAAGAGAAGCTTAGCTTTTGACATCAGAAGCAGTCTTCCTGTGGCCGAGATTCCTGTCGGAGGTCGTCTCTCCCACTTTCTCAACTGCTGGCAGGAAAAAATTAGAGACCCATGGGTCCGGTAGGTAATCCAAAGAGGTTATGCAATCGAGTTCCTCCATCCTCTTCAGGATCGGTTTGTGTTAACTCGCAGCCTCCCTACAATGCAGCAGACTACATTGGAATGCTCCATCCGAGAGTACATTCACAAGGGAGCCCTGGAGGAAGTCCCTTCTCTAGAAGAAGGATCCGGTGTCTATTCTCCTGTCTTCCTGGTGCCAAAACCGGCAGACAAGTGGAGAATGATCATAGACTTAAGGTACCTCAACTGCTTCATCAAAAAGAAGCGCTTCAATAGGGAAACCATAAAGTCTGTCACCACCTTTTCTCCTCCCAGGCGATGTTTTTTGTAACTTTGGATATAAAAGACGCCTATTTGCATATTCCTATTTACCTCCACACAGAAGGTTTTCTAAGGATTGCCGTAGTAGTTTCCGGCCACAGGAAGCACTTTCAATTCACAGCACTACCCTTCGGGATCTCCTCTGCTCCCCACACCTTTACAAAGGTAGTGGCCCCCATAACGGCCGTCCTCAGGCTTCAGGGGATATTCTTGGTGCCTTATCTAGACGACTGGTTGATAAAGGCCCAGTCAGAGTCTGTTCTGCTCCAGTACCTACAGACAGCCGTTTCCCTGCTTCAGAGTCTGGGATGGCTTATAAACTGGGAGAAGTCAAAAACGATCCCTTCAACCCGAAGGAAGTTCCTCCGATACTTCCTAGATTGAGTCCGCCTGCAAATCTCCTTGACACCAGCAAGGAAGGAGAAGCTGGTTGTGGCAGTCTGGCACCTCTTCAAAAAGCCGATAGCCTCCATCAGAACATTGATGAAGATCCTGGGCTTGATGTCTTCCTCAGTGGAGGCAGTCTCATGGGCCTTGTGGCACTTACGTCCCCTCCAGAGAGAATTACTAGAGGCTTGGGATCGCACCCTTCTTACACTCAGCAAGAAGATTCAACTTTCCCCCAGGACCCGTCTTTTCCCTCAAGTGGTGGTTACACCTGAAAGACGGAAGGTCCACGGTCCAACCTCCTTGGACGCTGTTGACTACAGATGCATCCCTCACGGGATGGGGAGCCCATTTGGACGAAAACTCCATAAAGGGAGTCTGGAGCGCTCCAGAAAGAAGGACCTCGTCCAACTGGAAGGAGCTCAGAGCTGTATATCTTGCCTTACTCCATTTCTCGCCTCTTCTCAAGGGAAGAGCAGTCAAAGATCCAGTCAGACAACATGACCACAGTGCTGTACGTAAACAGACAGGGAGGCACCAGATCACCAACCCTCCTCAGGGAGGCAGATCTGATATTTACATGGGCAGAGAAAAATCTAACCCATTTATCCGCAGTTCACATCAAGGGCTCCCTGAACATAGTAGCGGATCGGTTGAGTCGGGGGGTTATGCCGTATCAGGAGAATGGTCACTCAATCCAGAAGTCTTTCATCAGATTACCCTGAGGTGGGGTCTTCCAGAAATAGACCTCATGGCAACCCGACTCAACGCCAAGGTGGAGACGTTCTGTTCCCTTTACTAGGAGGACAATCCCTTGGCAGTGGATACCCTGTCCATCCCTTGGAGGTCCAGACTGGCATACATCTTCCCTCCAATTCCAATGATACCGAAGGTATCGATGAAAATCAGACAGGACCAAGTCTCTGTGATAGCCATCATTCCATTCTGGCCAAAAAGAGCTTGGTTTTCCCAACTCATGGACATGAGTCGAGGGATATATTGTAGGCTTCCTCCCATCCAGAACCTGGTTTTCCCAAGGATCTCTGAAGTGCCAGGATCTCTGGAGATTCAACCTGATATCCTGGAGGTTGAGCAGTCCCTACAGTAAGATAGAGGACTGTCAGAGTCCGTCCTGAAGAACCTTTCTTCTGCAAGAGCAGACTCTGACAATAAGAACTACCAGAGGACAGCCAAGATTTTCATGGAGTGGTGCTCCAAGAAGGGTAATAATAATCTAGAACCTTCTACGGCTGATATTTTAAATTTTCATCAGGACGGTTTGGATATGGGCCCTGCCCCTGCCTCTTTGAAAGTGCAGATTGCGGCCCTCTCCACTCATTTGAAAAGACGTCTGTCTCAGGATCCTCTGGTTGCAAGGTTCCTTAAAGGGGCAATGAGGCTAAAGCCTCGGTATCATCTCCAGTTCCCCAGTGGGACCTTGCGGTAGTCCTTGCAGGCCTGTGCGGAACCCTTGGAGACTACGGAGCTAAAATATTTAGCCTACAAAACCACTTTTTTGCTGCCTATTATATATGCCAAAAGAGTAGGGGAACTCCAGGCTCTCTCTTCTAGAGAACTGTACATTTTGTTTTTGCAGATAGGGTGCACCTTAGGATTGCCTGGGTTTAACCCTAAGGTCCCCTCATGCTATAATAGAAATCAGCTAATTTCGTTACCTGTGTTTTTCCCCACTCCAACCTCTGAGGAGGAAGAAAAGCTCCACACCTTAGATGTGGTAAGGTGTCTTCGGATTTACCTATCCCACACTCAACCGCTTAGGAAGGCCGAAAACCTACTAATCAATATGCAGGGTAAAAACAGACGCCTCAAGGCCTCCAAGCCTACTCTATCCACATGGATCAAGGAGACAATTAAGTCTTCCTTTCTTATTCAGGAGTTACTCCCTCCAGTCTTTCTACGGCCACTCAACCAGGGCTGTGTCGACTTCTTGGGCTGAGTATCGGTCCTTACCATTGGACCAGATTTGTGCGGCTGCATCATGGTCATCTCAGTTGACCTTTGTTAAACATTATCATTTAGATGTCCGCAGTTCCCAGACAACTGCCTTTGGTCAGACAGTCCTTGACATTGTAAGGTGAGGAAACCCTCCCTAGGGGAATTACTTGCTATCTCCCCATATTGTGCTGCTGTCTGACGTAAGTGGAATCGTTGATTGTAATGTCAATCTGTATTCCCTTAGTCCTGACAGCAGCACAAGGCTTTCCTCCCTAGAAGCTTGTTTCCTTTTACTTTATAATTTACACAGTGGAGGGAGGCCTCTTGTGCCCTCTTATAGGGCCAGTAGGAGGCACCTTTTTGGTGCTAATTAAATGTTCCACCTGTCCTAAACAACACACAGGGGGCAGAGATACCCCATATTGTGCTGCTGTCAGGACTAAGGGAATACAGATTGACATTACAATCAACGATTAGCATTGGGACATAAAAAATTAAAAATAATTTTTTTTCCAATAAACAGTCCATTTAGTTCATTTTGTAGCGGCAGTTTTAGGGTCTTTGCAAAAGTGACATGGCATCCAGAATCCAACAATCTAAATCAGCAGCCCAAAAGCACATAGGGCTCATTTACATGTACGCTCTGCTGTATGCCCAAACAGCAGTTTATGCTCACATGTATGACACTGTTGCACCAAGTATAATGTACTCAATGGCTCAGTGGTTAGCACTGCAGCTTTGCAGCGATTGAGTCCTGAGTTCAAATCCTGCTAAAGACCACGTCTGCAAAGAGTTTGTATGTTTGCGTGGTTTTCCTCTGGCTACTCTGGTTTCCTCCCACACGCCAAAGACATACTTATAGGGAATTTAGATTGTAAGCGACTGACAATATCTGTAAAGCGTTGCGGAATATGATAGTGCTATACAAGTAAGCATTAAAAAAAAAACGGGAAGGAGCGCTCTTTTGGTTTTTGGATTTCATACCACTTTTGCAGAGCCCCTGAATAGCCAGTAAAGTGGAATCTGCAGACACGTGACTCTTTTGGAAACTACACCCTTCAAGGGATTTATCAAGTGGCGTAGCAAGCATTTTTGAACCCTTGAGTGTTGCATTCATTTAATTTTCAGAAATGAATGCGCAGCTGAGAATGAATTTTTTCCAGAGATACGCCATTTCAGAGCCTGATATATTATGCCCAGCTTGTGTCAACAGAAACACACACTTCAAAAACTGGTAATCCGTTAATCCAGGCACAACAGCTTTTGGAGCGTTCTTCTCTGATATAACATATTGCACACCGAAATAACGTATTCCTTTCAACATCAGCTGCGCATTCATGTCTGGAAGATAAATTAATGCAAAACTTGGGGGTTACAAATGCTCACTGTGCCCCTGGATAAATTCTTTCAGGGGTGTAATTTCCATAATAATGCCACATGTCAGGGGATTCACTTTACTTGCATTTCAGGGGCTCTGCAAAAATGTCATGGCGTCCAAAAACCAAAATAAGCAATCCTTCCCTTTTGTGTCTGGCTGTGCCCAAACAGCAGTTTATATCCACATATCACATTAAGTACATTATCCTGGGTAGAACAGTGTCATACATCTGGACATAAACTGCAGTTTTGGCACACAGAAGGGCGCAGAAGGGAAGGAGAGCTATGTAGCATTTGGAACGTTGATTCAGATGTTTGCTATCTAGCCGCCATGTCATGTTTGCAGAGCCTCTAAAGTACCAGTAAAGTGGAATCCCCTAGAGAGTGGCCCCATTTTGAAAACTGCACCCCTCAAAGAATTTATCAAGGGTTGTAGTGAGCATTAGTATCCCAGATGTGAATGCACAGTGGATGATGAAAAGTGAATATGTAAGTTGTGCAGAGTGAATTGGGAACATCAAATTCCCTAATATTTCCCCAGTAGCTCCTATAATTGTGTGGGGGGGGTCACTTCTGGTGTCTTTTCCATTGTAAGCTCTATATCTGGAATGTACCCTAATATATGCTCGCACAGTTAATACATTCTCTTCCTGTTGCAGCCAGTTTTGTCCTAAAGATTTTTGTTTGTTTTTTTTGTCACATTGTACAAGCTATAATTTTTTTTTATTTTTCTGGTGATGTAGCCGTATAAGGGTTTGCTTTTTGCGGGATGAGATGCATTTCCTAATAACACCATTTTGGGGTGTCTTTAACTTAATAACAAAATTTTATTAATTCTTTTTTTGGTGGATAAAAAAAAAATAAATAAATTGGCATTGCCTTTTAACATTTAAAATTTTTTGCCTTTCACCATACAACATAACATGTTATATTTATTCTATGGGTCAGTGTGATTTCGGCGATACAAAATTTACATAGTTTTTTTATGCGTTTCTAATTTTGCAGAATAAAAATCCGTTTTGGGAAAAAAAACCTATTATTTTTCCATTGCCATCTTCTGAGAGGAATGACATTTTTATTTTTCTATTGACAAAGCTGGTTGAGGGCTTATTTTTGGTGGGAAAAACTGTACTTTTTATTGGTACCATTTTGAGTTATATATGACTTTTGATCACTTTTTATTCAATATTATCTGAGACAAGATGGCAAAAATTGTTACTTCTAGCATTTTTACTTCCAGTTTTTTCCCTGAACGTTTATCGTGTGTGTTAACAAATGGTTTACTTTTATTGTACAATTTTTTATGGACACGGCAATACCAAATATGTAGTGTTTTATACTGTATTGTGTGTTTTTATACTGTATATGGGGAAAAGGGACATTTTATTGGAGGGATTTATTTACTTTTTTTATACTTTTACTTATATTTTCTTTTTTCTTTTGATTGCTAGTTCAGTGTTATAAACTCCAATACAGAAGTAAGCATAAGCATAGGCTGACAGGCCTGTGCAATTGATCCTGAACACAGGATCAGAAGACAGCAGGACACTATCACAGACCTGGGGCAACAGAATAAGCCCCAGACAGCTGCATAAGAATCACAGCCCCCCACTGGAGACAGAGCGGGGGTGTCGTAGAGGTGACGGGTTGCTAGGGCAACCCCTTAGATGCCGCGGTCATGATTGATCACAGCATCTAAGAGTTAACATCTGTGATCAGAGCTCAGCTCCGGCCATGGGTGTTACACACGGGTGTCAGCTGTTACTTACAGCTGACATCCGCTCTTGATGGAACCCATTCAGAAGCTGTACGTACCGTCAAGTTATTTTGCAGGAAGGTACACCTTCCATGGCATACCATTCTGTCATTTTGCGTTAAGGGGTTAATAAAGTTGGCATAAATATATTTCTTTATATATTGTTTTTGGCGCATTTTTTCCTTTAGATGATTTTTTTGTGGCACATATGATTTATTGATATTGGCCCTCTTTTTTTTCTTGAAATAGCAGTCTATAGATATGACTTAGGCTTCTTCATCATGGTATAACACAATATCTGAAGAGTCACATATTTATACACAACTGGGTATACTAATACTGTGGTAAACAGAGCTGTCAATATAAGGAGTAAATAACTACATAGTAAATATTGGAATAGTTCCTAGATAAGGAGTGTGAAAGTTTTTCATTTGATCATTTGCATTCACTGCAGATGGGGTTTCATTTGCATGTAGCTGGCATTTCACTGGAACGCAGCCTAAAAAGGAACAGCCTATGAATATTCTCTGTAATAGGGCCATGTAAATGCCACGACATGTGTAGTCTTTACCTCCTCTATCCAGGGCTGGTTTTAGACAAAGTGGGGCCCTGGGCAAAATTAAAAGCGGGGCCCCAAATGCTGATATACAAACAACACCATTGTCTTACAGTGACAAACCCTATAATAACGCCTCCTTTCTGCCAACAAAAAAGTAATAACAAGCCCCATTTTCCCACACTCGATTCAAATGAGCACCTTTGTACCGCCTAATAGATTTTTGCACCCAGTCATCAGTTATTATAGCGCCTCCTTGTAAATAATAGTCCCTGCTTATAAATAATATTACACTTTATCAGTAATAGCGCCCTTATAAATGATAAATAGTGGCCTGTATCAATAATATTCCCCCTTATCAGTAACAGTCACCCCGTAAAAATAATACTGCTCCCTTATTAATAATAACCCTCTCATAAATAATAGTTACCCTTATAAATAATAGTCCCCATTATCGCAAATAGCCCCCTTTATAAATAAGCCCACTTAGCAATTATATCCCCCTTATAAACAGTTCCCCTCTTATAAATAATAGCTCCCCCTTATAGTGGATGCCTTATATATAATAGTTCCCCCCTTATAAATAATAGCCCATCTTATAAATAATAGTTCTCCCTTATAATAGCCCCCTCATATTTAAGTTTTCCAATTATATATAGTAACCCACCCTTATATATAATAGTTCCTCTCTTATAAATAAGAGCCCCCTTACATACAGTGGGGGAAAAAAAGTATTTAGTCAGCCACCAATTGTGCAAGTTCTCCCACTTAAAAAGATAAGGCCGGCCTGTAATTGACATCATAGGTAGACCTCAACTATGAGAGACAAAATGAGAAAACAAATCCAGAAAATCACATTGTCTAATTTTTTAAGAATTTATTTGCAAATTATGGTGGAAAATAAGTATTTGGTCAATAACAAACGTTCATCTCAATACTTTGTTATATATCCTTTGTTGGCTATGACAGAGGTCAAATGTTTTCTGTAAGTCTTCACAAGGTTGGCAAACACTGTTGCTGGCTTGTTGGCCCATTCCTCCATGCAGATCTCCTCTAGAGCAGTGATGTTTTGGGGCTGTCGTTGGGCAGCACGGACTTTCAACTCCCTCCAAAGGTTTTCTATGGGGTTGAGATCTGGAGACTGGCTAGACCACTCTAGGACCTTGAAATGCTTCTTACGAAGCCACTCCTTCGTTGCCCTGGCAGTGTTCTTGGGATCATTGTCATGTTGAAAGACCCAGCCACGTTTCATCTTCAATGGCCTTGCTGATGGAAGGAGGTTTGCACTCAAAATCTCACGATACATGGCCCCATTCATTCTTTCATGTACATGGATCAGTCGTCCTGGTCCCTTTGCAGAGAAACAGCCCCAAAGCATGATGTTGCCACCCCCATGCTTCACAGTAGGTATGGTGTTCTTTGGATGCAACTCAGCATTCACTCTCCTCCAAACACGACGAGTTGTGTTTCTACCAAACAGTTCTACTTTGGTTTCATCTGACAATATGACATTTTCCCAATACTCTTCTGGAATATCCAAATGCTCTCTAGCAAACTTCAGACGGGCCCGGATATGTACTGGCTTAAGCAGGGGGACACGTCTGGCACTGCAGGATCTGAGTCCCTGGCGGCGTAGTGTGTTACTGACGGTAGCCTTTGTTACGTTAGTCCCAGCTTTCTGCAGGTCAGTCACTAGGTCCCCCCGTGTGGTTCTGGGATTTTTGCTCACCGTTCTTGTGATCATTTTGACCCCACGGGGTGAGATCTTGCGTGGAGCCCCTGATTGAGGGAGATTATCAGTGGTCTTGTATGTCTTCCATTTTCTAATTATTGCTCCCACAGTTGATTTCTTCACACCAAGCTGCTTGCGTATTGCAGATTCAGTCTTCCCAGCCAGGTGCAGGTCTACAATTTTGTTTCTGGTGTCCTTCCACAGCTCTTTGGTCTTCACCATAGTGGAGTTTGGAGTGTAACTGTTTGAGGTTGTGGACAGGTGTCTTTTATACTGATAACAATGTCATACAGGTAATGAGTGGAGGACAGAGGAGCATCTTAAAGAAGTTACAGGCCTGTGAGAGCCAGAAATCTTGCTTGTTTGTAGGTGACCAAATACTTATTTTCCACCATAATTTGCAAATAAATTCTTAAAAAATCAGACAATGTGATTTTCTAGATATGTTTTCTCATTTTGTCTCTCAGAGTTGAGGTCTACCTATGATGTCAATTACAGGCCGGCCTCATTTTTTAAAGTGGGAGAACTTGCACAATTGGTGGCTGACTAAATACTTTTTTTTTTCCGGTAGGCAGGCAAGTAGTGATGAGGAGAGTGGTATGGGAGCTGGTGTTGAGGAGGACATCAGTGACCTGCAGACAGTAGTGGATGATGATGTAGACGATCGTAATTGGGAGCCAGGTGACGAAGGGGCTTCATCATCATCAAGAGAAGAGGGTTGCAGCTTGCGCATGAGGCAGCGTGGGAATCAGCAGGGTGGCAGCAGTGGGAGGTCGGGAGCTAAACATGCCAAGGGTAGACCACCCGCTTTGCAGAAGCCTAACTGCCCGGAAAGCAGTGGTGCAGTGGTTCACAGAGGCTGTGGTGGTAGCAGTCAGTTATTGTGAAGTGTTAGGAGTAAAATCACCTACTCGGCGGTGTGGCAGTTTTTTGTAAAGCCGCCGGGGGAGATGAACATGGCCATATGTTCAATCTGTGGGCAGAAGGTGAAGCGTGGCTAGGGTGCCAATGTTGGCACCACAGCCCTGCATCAACATATGCAGCATCACCATAAAGTGGCCTGGGAGAGCCGTGGCTCCAATGTGATGGTCCAGCCTGCCACAGCAACTGCTGCAGCACCCAGTGGCACGCACCCCATTTCAGGCAGTCAAAGCTCCACCACCTCAGCCAAAGGAAGCTGTGTGTCCTTCCCATCATCTGCTGGTCGTGATGCTCCTGCTCCTCCTCCTCCTAGTCAATCATTGCGTCAGCAATCGATCACAGAATCTATATCTAAGAGACAACAGTATGCGTGCAATCATCCAACAGCGCAGAAGCTGAATGTGCTCCTGTCCAAGTCGCTGGTGCTGCACTCACTCCCTTTTCACTTGTGGACTCTGCACCTTTCAGAGAACAAATGGCTTGTGCTGAGCCGAGATGGAGAATCCCAATCCGTCATTTCTTTGCCAAGAAGACCGTACCAGTTCTGCACAAATATGTAGAAGAGAAGGTGGGCCAGTCCTTGAGCCTGTCGGTGTCTGCCAAAGTGCACGGCAGTGCCGACGTGTGCAGCTGTAATTACGGTCATGGACAATATATGTCATTTACGGCCCACTGGATTAATGTGGTGCCTGCCCAGACACACCAGCAACTTGGACAGGTGACGCAGCTTCTGCCACCGCATTCTCAAGCCGATGGTCCTGCAACAATGTCCGCCTATCCTCCACTGTCTCATCAGCCTCCACTGCAGGGACAATTCACAGTGCTCCTCCAGCATACCACATGTGCAGGGCACAGCAGTGTCACGCTGTTCTACACCTCATTTGCCTGGGCGAACAAAGTCACACAGGGGAGGAACTGCTCCGTGTCCTCAATAAAGAAATTGAATCCTGGCTTTCTCCAAAAACTGGAACAGTGATGACCATCAACAGGAAGAACTTGGTGTCCGCCCTGCGTCAAGGAGGGCTGAGCCATGCGCCCTGCATGGCGCACGTGTTCAATCTGGTTGTCAAGTGTTTCCTTAAGTGTTCCACCCATCTGCAAGACATCCTAAAAAGTTCAAGGAAACTGCATGCACTTCAGCCACTTGTACACTACCAAGCACACCCTCCTTGAGCTGTAGCGGCAGAACAGTCTCCCACAACATAGGCTGATATGTGATGATTCCACCCGTTGGAATTCAACCCTCTATATGTTGGATCAACTATATGAACAGAGAAAAGCCATAAACGATTTCTTGATGATCCAAGTGGACAGAGGTACTCCCCTGTGTAACTTTAACATTAGCCAGTGGCAGCTCATGCGTGACACCTGCCGTTTGCTTGTTCCCTTTGAGGAGGCCACTTTGTTAGTCAGCCGCCAGGACTAAGGGATGAACAACATCATTCCACTGATTCACATTCTGGAAAAGATGCTTTTCAATCTGGCTGGTCAGGGGACTGGAGATGTGGCATCTACATCTCACGGCCACATGAGCCCTGTGGGGGATGAACTGGAGGAGGAGGAGGATGTGGAGGACATTGGAGCATAAACAATGTGTAGCCAAATGGGTGGAGAGGAGGAGCAAGAGCAACCAGAACAGCCAGAGGGACATGAGGAGGATGGGGGAGATGACCTAGACACTCTGTGGCAGTATGCAGTGGAGATGCATGCAGGGAGTCCCCTCGGAGTCACTTGCACAAATGGCCCAATGCATGCTCATTTCCTTGCGCGGTGACAGCCGAATTGTCACCATTCGGCAAGGGATGACTACTGGCTCTCCACCATGTTAGACCCTCACTACCGGGGAAAAATGGGGGCCTTTTTTTTTTTATACCCACTGAGAGGGAGGACAAACTGAACTACTATAGAGACATGCTATGTAGCATGTAGCCGCTGCCTGTCTGTCTCTCGCGTGTCTGACCGGGTGGGGGGCCCTGAGCACTCAACTTGCACTGGCATGGCAGCTGTGGGAGGGGGTGGGGGTGGCAGGAGCAGTATCAGCTCCATCCACAGCAGCCTGAGCCTAGAGTCACTGATGAGCAGCTTTCTTCAGCCGCATAGAGAAGAAGCTGCTCTTCAGCAGCTAGACACAGAGCAGAACTTGAACCAGCAGGTGGTGGCATACTTAGCGTGCTCCCTGCCACCCGTCATCAAAGATCCGCTGGACTACTGGGCAGCCAAACTGGATTTGTGGCCGCAACTGGCCAAGTTTGCCCTGGAAAAGCTGTCCTGCCCGGCCAGTAGTGTGGCATCAGGGCGAGTTTTTAGTGCAGCGGGGGCCATAGTTAACCCAAGGAGAACTTGCCTGTCCACCCAAAATTTGGAGAGACTGACTTTTGTGAAGATGAATCAGGCATGGATCAGCCAGGATTTACACCCACCAATGCCTGATGCAGCAGATTAAATGATCCATGCTGCCACCTCCTCACTCTGCCACTGGGTCACTGTATGTACTCACTCTGCCACTTGGTTACTGTATGGCCTACTAAGGCGCTGACATCTCCACACTCTCTTACTGGGTCATTGTATGGCCTACTAAGGATGTTGCTACCTCCACCTCTACCACTGGGTCACTGTATGTCCTCCTCACGCTGCTGCCACCTCCTCACTCTGCCAATGGGTCACTGTATGGCCTATTAAGGCTGCTAACACCTCCACATAGTCACTGGGTCACTGTATGTCCTCCTCATGCTGCTTCCACTTGGTCACTCTGACACAGAGTCACTGTGTGGCCTCCTAAGGCTGCTGACACCTCCACACTCTGTTACTGGGTCTTTCTATGGCCTCCTAAGGCTGTTTCTACCTACCCATTATATCACCTTGCCACTCTGTGGCCTACTCACACTGCTGCCACCTCCTCACTTTGCTACTGGGTCACTGTATGGCCTCCTCACGCTGCTGATACCTCCATAGTCTGTTACTGGGTCTCTGTATGGCCTCCTAAGGCTGTTGCTACCTCCACCTCTGCCACTGGGTTGCTCTATGTCCTCATGCTGCTGCCACCTCCTCATTCTGCCACTGGGTGACTGTATTACATACTAAGGCTGCAGACACCTCCACACTCTGTTACAGGGTCACTGTATGGCCTACTAATGCTGTTGCTACCTCCACCTCTGCCACTGGGTCACTGTATGTCCTTCTCACTCTGCCACTTGGTTACTGTATGGCCTGCTAAGGCGCTGACATCTCCACACTCTCTTACCAGGTCACTGTATGGCCTCCTAAGGCTGTTGCTACCTACACATTATATCACCTTGCCACTCTTTGGCCTACTCACGCTGCTGGCACCTCTGCTCTCTGCCACTGGGTCACTGTATGGCCTACTAAGGCTGCTGACACCTCCACAATGTCACTGGGTCACTGTATGTCCTCCTAATGCTGCTTCCACTGGGTCACTCTGTGTACTCCTCATGCCGCTGCCACTGGAACACTGTATTCCCTCCTCATGCCGCTGCCACCGGGTCACTGTATGGCCTCCTCATGCCACTTCCACTGGGTCACTCTGTGTACTCATCATGCCGCTGCCAATGGGTCACTGTATGCCCTCCTCATGCCACTGCCTCTGGTTCACTGTATGTCCTCCTCATTGCACTGCCACTGGGTCACTGTTTGCCCTCCTCCTTCTGCTGCCATTGGGTCACTCTGTGTACTCCTCATGCCGTTGCCACTGGGTCACTGTATGCCCTCCTCATGCCGCTGTCACCGGGTAACTGTAAGGCCTCCTCATGCTGCTGTCAACTTCACATTATGTTGCCTTGCCACTCTGTGTCCTCATGCCACTGGCAACACCACATTGTTGCCTTGTCACCAGCAACTTGGCCAGGTGACGCCGCTTCCGCCTCCACGTTCTCACACCGTTGGTCCTGCAACAATGTCCACATCATCCTCTACTGTTTCCTCAGCCTCCACTGCAGGGAGAATTCACAGTGCTCCTCCAGCATACCACATGTGCAGGGCACAGTGGTGTCACGCTGTTCTACACCTCGTTTGCCTGGGTGAACAAAGGGGAGGAACTGGGTCAATCTGTGTCCTCCTCATGTTGCTGCCACCGGGTCACTGTATGGCCTCCTAAGGCTTCTGACACCTCCACAATGTCACTAGGTCACTGTATGTCCTCCTCATGCTGCTTTCACTGGGTCACTCTGTATACTCCTCATGCAGCTGCCACTGGGTCACTGTGGACTCCTCATGCCGTTGTTATTGAAACCCAAACAGGGTTCAAAATTCTGATTGTCAAGTCATATCAAATTATTTGTAATCCATATTTTCATGACTATAAAAATTGTAGATTCACACTGAAGGCATCAAAACTATGAATTAACACATGTGGAATTATATACTTAACAAAAAAGTGTGAAACAACTGAAAATATGTCTTATATTCTAGGTTCTTCAAAGTAGCCACCTTTTGCTTAGATTACTGCTTTGCACACTCTTGGCATTCTCTTGATGAGCTTCAAGAGGTAGTCACCTGAAATGGTTTTCACTTCACAGGTGTGCCCTGTCAGGTTTAATAAGTGGGATTTCTTGCCTTATAAATGGGGTTGGGACCATCAGTTGTGTCGTTCAGAAGTCAGGTGGATACACAGCTGATAGTCCTACTGAATGGAGTGTTAGAATTTGTATTATGGCAAGAAAAAAGCAGCTAAGTAAAGAAAAACGAGTGGCCATCATTACTTTAAGAAATGAAGGTCAGTCAGTCCGAAAAATTGGGAAAACTTTGAAAGTGTCCCCAAGTGCAGTGGCCAAAACCATCAAGTGCTACAAAGAAACTGGCTCACATGAGGACCGCCCCAGAAAAGGAAGACCAAGAGTCACCTCTGCTGCAGAGGATAAGTTCATCCGAGTCAGCAGCCTCAGAAATCGCAGGTTAACAGCAGCTCAGATTAGAGACCAGGTCAATGCCACACAGAGTTCTAGCAGCAGACATATCTCTACAACAACTGTTAAGAGGAGACTGTGCAGCAGGCCTTCATGGTAAAATAGCTGCTAGGAAACCACTGCTAAGGACAGGCAACAAGCAGAAGAGACTTGTTTGGGCTAAAGAACACAAGGAATGGACATTAGACCTGTGGAAATCTGTGCTTTGGTCTGATGATTCCAAATATGAGATCTTTGGTTCCAACCACCGTGTCTTTGTGCGACGCAGAAAAGGTGAACGAATGGACTCTACATGCCTGGTTCCCACCGTGAAGCATGGAGGAGGAGGTGTGATGGTGTGGGGGTGCTTTGCTGGTGACACTGTTGGGGATTTATTCAAAATTGAAGGAATACTGAACCAGCATGGTTACCACAGCATCTTGCAGCGGCATGCTATTCCATCCGGTTTGCGTTTAGTTGGACCATCATTTATTTTTCAACAGGACAATGACCCCAAACACACCTCCAGACTGTGTAAGGGCTATTTGACCAAGAAGGAGAGTGATGGGGTGCTATGCCAGATGACCTGACCTCCACAGTCACCAGACCTGAACCCAATCGAGATGGTTTGGGGTGAGCTGGACCGCAGAGTGAAGGCAAAAGGGCCAACAAGTGCTAAGCATCTCTGGGAACTCCTTCAAGCCTGTTGGAAGACCATTTCAGGTGACTACCTCTTGAAGCTCATCAAGAGAATGCCAAGAGTGTGCAAAGCAGTAATCAAAGCAAAAGGTGGCTACTTTGAAGAACCTAGAATATAAGACATATTTTCAGTTGTTTCACACTTTTTTGTTAAGTATATAATTCCACATGTGTTAATTCATAGTTTTGATGCCTTCAGTATGAATTTACAATTTTTATAGTCATGAAAATACAGAAAACTCTTGGAATGAGAAGGTGTGTCCAAACTTTTGGTCTCTACTGTGTTATATATATATATATATATATATATATATATATATATATATTGCGACAACTTGGGGGAATTAGTCTCAAAATGGCGGCAGACTTCTGGTCCGGACAGCGGTGGTTCGTGGTACTGGGCGCCGGAGAGATAGCGTTCAGACGGGCCAAGTGTAAAATAAACGGGCTTTATTCAGCTTACGTGCAACATAACAAAACAACAAAAAACCTAGGCCACAGTTAGGGCACTAACTGACTCCTTGAGCCCCTAACTAGGGGGGGAAAGACCTCCCTGTCTGCCTTTGGCTGGGTCCACCATTTCCTGCTTCCTGTAGGATACTCCAGCCTTCTGGAGTTACGCGCCCCACCCAAAGGCGTGGCTGAGGGCCTTTTCAGGGCTGGCCTGGGTCGCTCAATAGCGCCCTCTGGTTCACATACTCACATACCCTCCCCCTCAGCTCACTACCCATGGGGTGAGCTACAATGGGACGAGACATCCTATGACGAAGTCCCTCTTCAACCATGTATGCCTGTCCAGTGTCTCTCCAGAAGTCTCAATCTGGCGGTCTTTTCTTCCAAATACCACTCTGTCGAGTTCTCCGTTTTCTCATCACTTTAAATGCTACACCAAGATCCTGGCCATTCTGTGCAAAGGTAAGTTTTACTTCATCACCTTCACAATTCGCCATACAGGAGATCACATCATTTTCATCACATTTCTTGCCATAGTCTTCAGCCATCCCATTGCATGACTTTGATCCCTTTAGTAAATAGCCGTAAGAATCTTCATCTTCACCTATCACGAATCCACAGGAGCTCAGAGACCAAATAACACGTACTTCATGCACATCAATGTCTTTAGAGTATAACTGTTTCAGGGGTACTTTTTCCGTAACCTTCATCTCAAAGCAAACTTTGCCATCACCATCAAGGCTTAGAAGTTTAGGAGACATAGGCTGCTTGCTCTCCTCTTTGTTTGAGATACACAAGCTCTGTACCGCAATATCTTCTCCTTCTGCACAAGGGCCATACAGTACACTCTCACAAAATAGATCACGCTGAACTACATTTTCTGGTTTGTCTTTAACAACTGTCACATCATATATTGGAATGGTTTCTTTATAATGCTTCCACATCTGTATGGCAGCAGGAGAACCACTTCCATACTCTATCCTTACCTCCTCTTTCTCATACGCATAACTTCCTGGAGGCATGTTGCGGTACTGTGATAGATTGCAAGAATTTTCGTGCCAACCCCTTTCTGACAGTACAGGAGCTGGTGATATCGTCATCTCAACATTCTCCAAGTTATTTTCATTCCCTGTGCTAACACCGGAGGACTGGGATATCAAGTTTTCAACATCACAGTTTTTACTGTCAGTACCCAGATGCTTTTTGGTTACACGTTCTGGCTGCCTTAATGGCTCTGCTTTCTCTGACTCTATGCTGGCAGCTTTCTCCAATTCTAACGCCTTCTGTACCGCACAACTCTCTGATTCCAGTTCCAGAACTTTCTTCATTGCCACATCTTTCTGCACAGCCTCCATCTCAGTTTTTACTATTGCAACTTGCAGATCTTCCTCAATCCTTCGTACTGCATCCTGGATGATATTTTCTGCTTCCCTCACTGTTCCCTGAATTATATTGAACTGATCCTCTAACATCTTCTGATAAAAAGTTTGCTGATGAGCAGAAGCTTTGTCAAGTCTTTCATTCAAGTCCTGTATCTCAGTGGCTCTCTTATCTTGCTCTTGGTTAAATAAAGACTCTCTCTCTTGAGTCACGTTTTTCAGGGATAGCAGCTCTGATTCTTTAGAGGTTAACAGGCTCTGCAGCGAATCCTTCTCAGCTTCTAGTGCTGCCAGCTTTGAAGATAGTGCAGATGCCGACTGTTCAGTATTGGATAAAGACTGCTGAAATTGATCCAATTCTTCTCTTTTAGATTCCACTTCGCTTTTTAATTTTTCTGTCTGAAAAGTGTGCTCTTCCAACTTTATTTCTGACTCACGCTTCACTTGAACCATCTGAAACTCCAGCTGTTCCTTGATGCATACAACTTCCTCATGTTTGTCCACTTGCAGTTTTAGTTGATCAGCAAGCATTTTTTGATCTATAATCTGAGCAGATAAATCAGACATTTTTTTCCTCAAACTGAATCCTCATGTCTTCTATCTCTCTTGGCCTTTTCCAGCTTGTCATAAGCATTAGCTTTGTTCTCAAACAATATCTGCACAGATTCCAGGTTTTTCTCAACTTCATCCTTGGAGCTAACCAAATCCTCCATTTCAGTGCGCAGTTGCTTGTTGAGCCTCTCTAACTCGGCCTTCAATTCAAGGGCCTCTTCTAGGGAGTGAGCCAAGGCAAGAGCTTTGGTCTCTTTTCCACAAGCCTCTGCTTCAGCACAGTCACGTTCTTCTGCATATCTAGCAGAAAGAGCCTTCTCTTCACCAAGCAGCTGATCAAACTTTTTCTGTTTCTTTTCCAAATTTGACACAATCCGATGTTGATGATCAAGATCTACACCTACAGTATATCTTCTAGTTCCTGCTGAACTCTTATTTTCGTCCTCTCAAGTTTGTCATAAGCAGCAGCCTTCTCTTCAAACCGTTGATTTATAGCTTCTAGCTCCTTTTGCAACTTCTCCTTTAGTTCTTCAACAGAGTTCAAGGACCCAATACTATCCTCCATTTTTTTCTTCTTATCAGTCGCCTGAGCCTGCAGTGTTGAAATCTGCTTTGACAAATTTCTTTTTGCTTCCTCCTCTTCCTCTAGTTGCTCAAGGAAACCATTTTTCTCATCTTCCATTTGTTTTAGTTTCATACTAAGGTCAAGCTTCTGATGAGTTTCTTCTTGCAAAAGTTCCTGAGTGTCCTGAAGCTGAGATTCTAGTGTAGAAAAATCTTTGGAAAGTTTGATAAACTTGCTGTCTGCTTGAGAAAGAAGCCCTGTGACATTATTCAATTCCACCTGCAGACTGTTTGCCTTGTCTAGCAGTTCTGCTTGAAACCTGTCCCCTTCTGTGACTTTTAGCTGCAGCTCTTGAAGTTGAGTCTCTACTTTTTTATGACTCTCCTGTAAGGTTTGTACTTTCTTAGCATAGACAGACGACATCTCCATCAATTCTTTGTCTTTATTTTGCACCAAAACAGACAACTTCTCATTATCTTCACAAGATCCTGACAGCGCCCTCTCCAGGCTACATATTCTAGCTTTGAGTTCCCTTTCTCTTTGTTCCAGAACTCCAGCTCTGCTTTGCCATTCGTGGATTTCACTATTTAGGCGAAACTGCTTTAGTGCATGCAAGTTTTGCTCTGACTGCAATGTCTGCACTAGATTCTAAATCACTCTCTCGGTCAGACACATGCTTCCTCAGCTCTGCAATTTCATTTTATTTGTCAGTTAATGCAGCAGAAAGTTTTTCACACTTCCTGACTTGGTTATCCAAACATTCTGACTGACACTGCAAAAATTCACTTCTCTCACGTTTAGCCGTTTCAAGGTCATCTCTTCATTTTTCAATGACACTCTCTTTGGCAATGGAGTCTTGATCATGCGGCTCCTTTAAATCCTGCAATTGCTTTTGCTCTGTATAACTTTATTAGATAGAGCGCATTTCATTTCTGCAAACTCCTTCTCAGTGACACAGTCCATTGCAGGCAAACCCAGTACCACATTTTCACAATGACTAGGATATAACCTCTTCATAGAGTCAAGCTCTTTCTTTAAATTAAGGTTCTCTTTTTCTGATACCTCAAGTTGTCATTTCCAATCAGATATTTCATCTTCATAAATGAACCTGATGGTTTTAATCTCATCTTGAAGCTGCTGCACCATAACATTTTCATCTTTGGCGCTTTCATGCACTCCAGTATGAGACATACAGTCAGCAGGGACATATTCATTCATAGACCAGAAGTGCTTTAGAAAAACTGAGTCACTCTCATGCAACCCTTTATCTTTACTTGCCCTCCACATGCTCTGTTCTGGGTTTTGTGTCTCTCTGCGTTCAGACTGCTGCACTAATAAACCTGTGCATGACTTCTCTGCTTTTTTACAAGTTGAAATTCTCTTTTTCTTGCCCATAGTTTACTAACAAGATTACACAACATTCCACAGCAACCTTGGGTTCAACTGGCAGCAACTTTTTTTTTTTTGCTATCTTCTGCAGTCACACGTATTCAAACAGTTAACTTATGTGGCACTACAACAACCAGCATTTTCTTCTGTCTTCCACAGAAAACACCAACATGGCACCATAGCCTTTCACATAGACTGTTTGCAATATCCAGCTTCTATACACATTGCTTACTTTCTTGCCATCAGCAACCACTTTACAGACTTCTGTGCCACAGTATACACAAAGTCCATTCCCTGGATTCCTCTTCCAGAGTTTTACTTTCACCAGTTTTTGTACACAATTTGCTATGTTGCAATTCACACCCCTTCCGGGGTTTCTCAGTTGAAATCACAGATTTTTTCCAGCTGTAGGCCACAATGTACACTTAGCAATACTGCAGTCACCAACCACTTGTCTTCCAGGACTTGTATGGATCTCTTTATGCCTGAATCCGTAGCACCATATGCGACAACTTGGGGGAATTAGTCTCAAAATGGCGACAGACTTCTGGTCCGGACAGCAGTGGTTCGTGGTACTGGGCGCCGGAGAGATAGCGTTCAGATGGTCCAAGTGTAAAATAAACGGGCTTTATTCAGCTTACGTGCAACACAACAAAACAACAAAAAACCTAGGCCTCAGTTAGGGCACTAACTGACTCCTTGAGCCCCTAACTAGCCTCTGGGGCAATAAGAAGCTTGACTTAGTCTCTGTAAGTCCTCTCTGGACCCCAGCCCTCTGGGGACAGACCTCCCTGTCGGCCTTTTCAGGGCTGGCCTTGGTCGCTCAATAGCGCCCTCTGGTTCACATACTCACAATATTTATCGTGAGCTCACAGAGAACTAGCCTGACACACACAGTCGGTGTTAAGAAAGTTGTGTTTATTAAAAACATAGAATAAGATTTTATACAGAAAAGGGAAGGGTCATGTCAATCATAATAGAGCATGCATAAAAACTGGTAAACCTGATTGCTCATTGGAGGGAGGAGTGTCTTGACACACCCCCTTGCTCATCTCAATAATCAAAGCATATTAGTCCTAAGAGCTACATACTGCAAAGCTTGCTGGGACCTTTTGTTCTATATTAGTACATTGGAAGGGAGAGACTTTGATTGTAAACCGTGCAGCTACGCGCTGGGGGCTGTTTGTGTAAGCAGTGTTAATTTCCATTCTCTCTGAAGGACAAGTTACAGAAAGTTTATAAACAAACAAGCCTATTGAGACATGTTGACCCAGGCTGATTGTGTGGCCTTGCTTTCAGTAAATCTATATCTATAAGCTTCTGCTAAATGCATTTCTATGATTTTTGAGAATAGCAAGCTAAAGAAAAATTAAAGAGACTGTGAGAAAATGAAGGGTGTGGTTTGGGAGAACTGGTATTTTCCAGCCAGGCAGTTAAAGGGTGTGTGGTAGAAGCCCACAGCAGGGAGGTCAGGTGACTAATTAAGGCCTGATATAGGCTGAGTTTCAGAGCTAGAAGGTGTGGCACTACACTGAGGAAAGTGACGTATTATCTGAATCTGCAAATAAGGAAACTGTGCCACCCCTGTTTGAATAACCAGAGCGAGAGTCTGGCTGCCAGGCTCTTGTATAGAGAGGCAACATTGTGTTGTTATAGTAGTTAGTTCTCAGCCGGAAAGTTTTGTTTTTTGTCTGTGCCTTTGTAAAGGCAAACTGTTATGCACCTGAAACTAAATAATCACCAGACTTTAGGTGTGATCCAGCCTCTGTGTCCCTGTTTCCTGCACTGTTACCAAGCATCTACCTGAGCGGTTCCCCACATATGGTGTGTCGGATGTGGGCACAAGTTCAGTGAGACATACATGGGCTGCATGTCCAGGTCGCTGACGGCGCTGAAATAAAGAGTCACAGCCATGGAGGAGGTTGTGAAGCAGCTGATACAGGCTAATGCAGCGCAACAGGAGACAAATCGACTCTTGGTCAAGCAGATGTCGATGTTGCTGGCTTCTCAGCAGCAGGACGTCAGGAAAGAGGTCCACAAAGCGTTAACCAAGCGTTAACGGCAGAGGATGACATACAGGCCTATCTGACTGGATTTGAAAGAGTGGCCAACCATGAGAGGCTTCCACAGCAGCTCTGGGCCGAGGTGTTGGCACCTTTCTTAGTCGCCGAGCCCCAGCAAGCCTATTTTGACCTGAGTGAACAAGATGCATGCGACTACCAGCGGGTGATGGCGGAGATCCTGGCCCGACTGGGTGTGGACCAGCATGTCCGGGCTCAAAGAGTCCACAATTGGGAATACCAGGAGGCGTTACCACCAAGGTCACAAATGCACTACCTGGTACAACTTGTCCGTAAGTGGCTCTAGCCAGAGACATTGACCCCAGCCCAGATTGTGGAGCAGGTTGTCATAGACCGGTATCTGAGGGCTTTACCGGGTAAGATCCAGCAGTGGGTGGGGCATGGAGACTCAACTAATGCCAATGCATTGGTGGGGCTGGTGGAACGCTACTGGGCTACTCAGTCCCTGAGAAAGGAGCCCCCCCAGATCCCACAAGTCCCCAAAACCCGGAGGGCCAACATTCCTCGAGCTCCCCAGGATAAGATAGTGACCCAGGGGAGGAGGAGAGAGACTGTCGTCTGCTGGGATTGCCATGAGCCAGGCCATATTGCAGCTAGTTGTCCCCTTGCCTAAGAGCCCATGGACTGCGGCCTGGGTCAGAGGGTGTCCCTCTACGCTGCCCCAGCCTACACTGCCGCCACCCCGGACACTGCTGATGAGTGCCACCTATGCCAAGTGACCATAGCTGGGTGCCCAGTGGTGGCACTACTTGACTCTGGCAGTCAGGTGACCCTTGTTAATGGGTCCTGTGTCGACCTCGGGACTGTCACTGGGGATATAAGAGACTATCCGACTGTGATTGTTGCAATCCAGACCCCCTGTGGAGAGAGCCGACACAAGGTAGGGGTTGTCAGGAACTTACCCCATGACCTCATGCTGGGACGGGACTTTCCCCTGTTTTGGACTCTATGGTGGGGAAAACAAGGGTCAGAGAACCCACCCCCAGGATTACCACAGGTATTGTCTGGTCAGGTCCTCGAGCCTAAACCCAATGACCTCTAGGGTTCCTGCCATAGGGGTGACCATGCTAGAATGAAATGGTAGCTCTGTGTTTCCCCTAGAGGTAATAGCAGGCAAAGCCAAGGCAGCTAGTACCGAACCTCAAATGTCAGATTTTTAGGTATCTTGTGATAATTTTGGTTCTGCACAACTCCAGGACCCCACTCTGCTAAGGGCCTGGGAGAATGTTACTGTTATCAATAGTGTGTCTCAGCGCCCAGGCGCTGATGAGGTGTTCCCCCACATGGCTGTCAACCAGGAGTTGTTATACCGAGTTGACAGGGTGTGAGGAGAGACCTTAGAGCAGTTACTGGTACCCCAACCTTATCGCCGGGACAGTGCTGGAGTTAGCACACAAACGTGCTAGGGGGACGCCTAGGTGCCACAAAACACTGGACCGCATATTGCAGCATTTTTGTTGGCCAGGGGTATATCGTGAAGTGAAAGTGCTTTGTGAAACATGTCTGGAGTGTCAGCTGCATGCCCCCATGGTACATTTTCGAAGCCCCCTGGTACCTCTGCCCATTATTGAGGTGCCCTTTGAAAGGATTGCCATGGACTTGGTAGGTCCTTTAGTTAAGTCTGCTCGGGGGCATCAGCATATTTTGGTAGTCATGGACTATGCTACCCGGTATCCGGAAGCCATCCCACTACAACACACATCGGCGAAGTTAATTGCCAAAGAGTTGTTCGCCATGTTTTGCCGAGTGGGACTACCCAAGGAGATCCTCATGGATCAGGGTACCCCGTTTACATCCAAAGTAACCAAGGAACTGTGTAAACTCTTCAATATCAAGCAGTTACGTACATCTGTTTACCATCCCCAGACAGACAGGTAAGTAGAATGGTTTAACAAAATTTTAAAAAGTATGTTAAAAAAGGTGGTAAACAAGGATGGAAAGGACTGGGATGTTCTGCTACCATATTTGATGTTTGCCATCCGTGAGGTACTACAGGCTTCCACTGGGTTTTCTCCTTTTGAGTTGGTCTACGGCAGATATCCTAGGGGTCTGTTGGACATTGCCAGAGAAACGTGGGAGCAAGAACCCACCCTCCATAAAAGTGTTATTGAACACATCGCTGGTATACAGGACAGGGTGGCGGCCGTTATGCCCATAGTCAGAGAGCATGTGGAGGAGACCCAAAGGGCTCAAAGCCGGGTTTACAATAGGTCGGCGAAGGTAAGGACCTTTAAACCCGGTGACAGAGTACTCGTACTCATTCCCACAGTGGAGAGTAAGGAGGTGATGGAGAAAATAGGGGAAGTGAACTATAAGGTTCGTCAGCCCGGTAGGAGAAAACCAGAACAGATCTATCATGTAAACCTCCTAAAGGCGTTGAAAGACCGAGAGAGTCTGCTTACAAAAAGATCTCCACCTAAACTACCTCCTGTACTGTCCCCACAGGCTGCGGTTAGGACTACAGAGGTAGCAGTAGGGGTAACAATAGCAAAATCCCTCACGAAAAGCCAACAGCAAGAATCCAGAGAGTTTGTAGTTAGGAATACGGATGTGTTCTCCAAGCTACCTGGGTGTACGTCTATAATCAAGCATGATATTGTTACCGAGCCCCAGGTGAAAGTACGGTCGAGACCGTACTGGGTCCCCGAGGCTCGTCGACAAGCCATTTCAGAGGAAGTGCAGAAAATGCTAAAATTACGTGTCATTGAGGAGTCCAAAAGTGAATGGGCCAGTCCCATTGTCCTAGTTCTCAAACCAGATGGTACGTTGCATTTCTGCAACGATTTCAGGAAACTGAATGAGGTGTCTAAATTTGACGCCTACCCCATGCCACAGGTAGACGAACTTATTGAGAGACTAGCAGGGGCCCAGTACTTCACTACCCTCGATCTCACTAAGGGATACTGGCAGGTACCTCTGACGGATAGCGCCAAAGAAAAAACTGCCTTTATTATCCCTGAGGGACTTTTTCACTCGTGTTACTGTTCGGGCTCCATGGGGCCCCAGCCACATTCCAACGGTTAATGGACATAGTGTTAAAACCTCATAGAAGATACACCTCAGCATATCTGGATGACATCATCATTTTCAGCAATGACTGGGAGAGTCACTTTCCCAAGGTACAAGCTGTAATGAATTCCCTGAGAGCAGCTGGCCTGACTGCTCACCCCAAAAAGTGTGCTTTGGGGATGGAGGAGACGCCCTATTTGGGGTATGTAATCGGACGCGGTATAATCAAACCCCAGCTCAACAAGGTCGACGCTATCCAGAAATGGCCTCGACATGTGAGCACCAAACAAGTTAGGTCATTCCTGGGCATTGTTGGGTACTACAGACGCTTTATACCCAACTTTGCCACAGTATCTGCTCCCCTGACGGACCTTCTAAAGGGTAAAAAGTCTGTTATGGTGCAGTGGAATGACCAGGCCGAAAGCGCTTTTCAGGCGTTAAAGGTGACGTTGTGTGGATCTCCTGTCCTCATTACACCCGACTTCAGCAGAGACTTTGTGGTACAGACAGACGCATCAGATGTAGGGCTGGGAGCTGTCCTGTCTAAGGAGGTGAATGGAGAAGGGCATCCAGTCACCTACCTGAGCAGGAAACTCACGCCAGCAGAGAGGAACTACAGCATAGTAGAGAAAGAGTGTCTGGTGATAAAATGGGCGTTAGAGGCCCTGAGGTACTACTTGCTGGGGAGGCAGTTCCGTCTAGTGACCGACCACTCACCCCTCATTTGGATGAGCAGATCCAAGGACAAGAACGCCAGGGTCACTAGATGGTTCTTGTCCCTTCAAAACTTTAGTTTCTCGGTGGAGCACAGAGCTGGGAAACTGCAAGGCAATGCGGATGCCTTGTCCCGGACTCATTATTTAATGGTTGGAGTTCGCCCTGAGGGGTCAGAACTGTGTCCCTGTTTCCTGCACTGCTACCAAGCATCTTTCTGAGCGGTTCTCCACAAGACAGACATCACATTTCCATAACATATTCCCACCTTTTGTGATTTTAACACAATATTGCCCAAATGCCTGTACCGTCAGTTTCTAGAACTGCTGGACTTTATTTCTCTTCAGCAGATTCCAGATCATGTCACCATACTATTGTAGACGCATAACAGCATTACGGGTGCAAATCAAATTAAATCAGTCCAACAGTCTTTTAGGTTTCCTTCTGAGGATCCATATCCTTTAACAGTTTATTGTCCCATTTGTCTTTAAGAAGGTTATCCAGTGGGGACACACCACCATGACTACAAGGTTTTCCTTGTAGTTTCACAGCTGTACTGGTTGTCAACAGGACCTGGAAGGGACCGTCAAATGGAGGCCCTTCTCACGTGTCTCTTTATCACTATCCAATCTTTGGGTTGTAGCTTATAGGTTCCTTCCACTAACTCAGGATCTGCAAGGAAGGAGGAAACTCGAGAGTGTACATTAGTCAAATGTTTTTGCCAATCCATCACATCGTCAGTCAGCACACCATACTACATCTGGAACAATTGTGAAAAATACAATCCAAATACTCTAGGGGCAGAGGCCAATTCTTCTGTCAGGAGTGTACCTTACAGAATGACGAATACAAGTGACAATACTCTCCACTACTCTGGGGACGGTACGTGGTAAGGAACACTTGCTGTATCCCCACAGCCTCCAGAGTGACCCCCCCCCCCCCAATCATAGGAGATACTGGGGATATAGTAGGGAATTTCGTGTTCCCCATATACTCCGCACAGCTTACATATTCACTGTTCACCATCCGCTGTGCATTCACATCTGGGATACTAATGCTCGCTACACCCCCTGATAAATTCTTTGAGGGGTGCAGTTTTCAAAATGGGGTCACTCCCTAGGAGATTTCACTTTTCTGGTACATTAGAGGCTCTGCAAACATGACATGGCGTCCATATACCAAACATCTGAATCTGCACTCCAAAAGCCACATAGCGCTCCTTCACTTTTGTGCCCTGCTGTGTGCGCAAACTGCAGATTATACCCACATGTATGACACTGGTGTACCCGGGATAACGTACATAATGTCATATGTGGGTATAAAGCTGCTGTTTGGGCACTGCCGGGCACAGAAGGGAAGGAGCGCTATTTGGTTTTTGGAGCACAGATTTAGACAGTTTAGCTTTTGGACGCCATGACACTTTTGCAGAGCTCCTGAAATGCCAGTAAAGCGGAATCCCCTGACACGTGACCCTATTTTGGAAACTGCACCCCTGAAGGAATTTATCCAGGGGTGCAGTGAACATTTTTTACCTCCAAGTGTTGCTATAATTTATTTTCCAGAAATGAATATGCAGCTGATGGTGAAAGGTGAAAATGACAATTTTTCCAGGAATATGTAATTTCAATGCATAATACGTTGTGCCCGCTTGTATCAGATATGAACGCTCCAAAAGATGTTGTACCCACTTAACAGTTTTTAGAGTGTTTGTGCCTGCTGACATAAGCTGGGCACAAAATATTGGGCACTGAAATGGCGTATCTCTGGAAAAATTGCAATTTTCCCTTTTCATTATCAGCTGCGCATTCATTTATTAAATTAAATGAATGCAACACTTAAGGGTTAAGAATACTCGCTACCCCACTTGATAAATCCCTTCAGGGGTGTAGTTCCCAAAATGGGGTCACAAGTCTGCGGATTCCACTTTACTGGCAATTCAGGGGCTCTGCAAAAGTGGCATGGTGTCCAAAAACCAAACTGTGCTTCAAAAACCAAAATAGCGCTCCTTCCCTTCTGTGCCCTGCTGTGCCCAAGCAGCAGTTTATACCAAGTACGTTATCCTGGGTACACCAGTGTCATACATGTGGGCGTAAACTGCAGTTTGGGTACACCGCAGGGGGCAGATGTGAAGGAGCGCTATGTGGCTTTTGGAGCATAGATTTACATTGTTGGATTTTGGACACCATGTCAAATTGGCAAAGACCCTAAAATTGCCCCTACAAAATGGGGTCACTTCTTGGGGAATTCCAATTTACTGGCACCTCTGCAAAAACAACATGGCGTCCAGAAAGTCCCTCTAGATCTGTACTTCAAAAGCTAAAAAGCGCAGTGCTTCTTCCCTTCTGAGCCCTGCTGTGTGCCCACATATATAATTTTTTTCCCCTAGGATAGCCCACTTAATAGTTTTAGGAGTGTATGTCTCTGATGCCACAAAGTGGGTACAATGTATTGGGCACCAAAATGGCATATTTATTTAAAATTGTCAATTTTCACTTTGTACATTAATTTTTGGGAAGCATTTTTAGGCTCAAAATGATAATACCCCTTGATACATTCCTTGAGGGGTGTTTCTAAAATGGTGTCACTTTTGAGGGGTTTACATTGTATTGGTACTTTAGGGGCTCTGCAAATGCGACATGGCACCTGAAAACTATTCCAGCAAAATCCGCCCTCCAAAAGCCAAATAGCGCTCTTTCCATTCTGAGCCCCACCATGTACCCATACGATAGTTTACGACCACATATGGGGCATTTCTGTGTTCAGGAGAAATTGTGTAACAAACTGTGGGGTTTTTTCTTCTTTATCACCTTGTAAAAATTAAAAATATGTTGCTAAATGGACGGTTTATTGGAAAAAAAAAAGTAATTTAAAATTTTTACATTACAATGTTAATAGAATCTGTGAAACAACTGTAGGGTCAAAATGCTCACCATATCCCTTGAGAAATTCCTTGAGGGGTGTAGTTTCCAAAATTGGGTCACTTTTTGGGGGTTTCCATTGTATTGGTACTCTAGGGGCTCTGCAAATGCGACATGGCACCTGAAAACTATTCCAGCAAAATCTGCCCTCCAAAAGCTAAATAGCGCTCTTTCTATTCTGTGCTCCACCATGTACCCATACAGCAGATTACAACCACATGGGGAGTATTCCTATATTCAGGAGCAATTGTGTAACAAACTGTGGGCGGCTTTTTCTCCTTTAACCCCTTGTGAAAATGAAAACTTTGGGGATAAAGTGATGTTTTAGTAATTTTTCATTTACACATCCCAATGTTAATAAAATCTGTGAAACGGCTGTGGGGTCAAAATGCTCAGTATACCCCTTGATAAATTCTGTCAGGGGTGTAGTTTCCAAAATGGGGTCACTTTTAGGGGGTTTCCATTGTATTGGTACTCTAGGGGCTCTGCAAATGAGACATGGCACCTGAAAACTATTCCAGCAAAATCTGCTTTTCAAATGCCATGTGTCGCTCTTTCTTTTCCGTGCACTGCCGTATGCCCAAAAATCATTTTACACCCACATGTGGGGTATTTCTGTGCTTGGGAGAAATTGCACAACAAACTGTGAGATGCATTTTCTCCTTTAACCCTTTGTGAATGTGTTAATTTTAGGGATAAATGAATGCAAAGTCCCAGAATGTCTAGCAGCTGTAGCCTCCTTTCTCTCCTCTCGCTGTCTCAAACTCAACATGGAGAAAACGGAGTTCATAATCTTCACCCCTCCACGCATGACCCCCTTACCTGACCCATCTATCAAAATTAATGGAACCACTCTCACCCCAGTCCCCCAGGCCCGCTGCCTTGGGATAACCCTAGATTCTGACCTATCCTTCAAGCCTCATATTCAAACCCTCAACACCTCCTGCCGCCTCCAACTCAAGAACATCCACCGAATCCACTCCTTCCTCACCCCTGAAACTACAAAGATACTAGTCCACGCCCTCATAATCTCCCGCTTAGACTACTGTAACACCCTTCTCCATGGCCTCCCAGCTAACACTCTTGCCCCCCTCCATTCCACCTTAAACTGTGCTGCTCGCTTAATACACCTCTCCCCCCCGTTCTTCATCGGCCGCTCCCCCTCTGCCAATCCCTCCACTGGCTACCCATCGCCCAGCGAATCGAGTTCAAACTACTAACGCTGACATACAAAGCCATCCACAATCTGTCCCCTCCATATATCTCCGACCTAATCTCCCGCTACCTACCCACACGTAACCTCCGATCCTCCAAAGACCTCCTACTCTGCTCTGCTCTCATTGACTCCTCACACAATCGTCTCCAAGACTTCTCCCGTGCATCCCCCATACTCTGGAACTCACTACCAAGACACGTAAGACTGACCCCCACCATCACGAGCTTCAAGAAGGCCCTGAAGACTCACCTATTCAGGAAGGCCTACAACCTCCAATAACCCTACTGTCACCACACCACCACCTGTAGAGCCTCTCCCCTCACCTTCTGTCTCTATCCCTCTTCCCTCATAGACTGTAAGCCCTTGCGGGCAGGGCCCTCTATCCCACTGTGCCAATTGGTCACTGTTTGTATTATCTGTTTTGTATATCTGGTGTACTGTATGTAAATCCGCAAATGGAATTAATGATATATAAATAAACAATAACAATAATAATGTATTATTGGATAAAAATGAAATGTCTAAATTTCACCTCCATATTGTTTTAATTCTTGTGAAATGCTTAAAGGGTTAACAAACTTCCCAACTGCTGTTTTGAATTATTTGAGGGGTGCAGTTTTGAAAATGGGGTGATTTATGGGGGTTTGTAATATATAGGCCTTTATAATCCCCTTCAGAACTGAAGTGGTCCCTAAAAAATGAGTTTGGGAAATTTTCTTGTAAATCTGTAAAATCGCTGTTACACTTGTAAGCCTTCTAACATCCAAAATAAATTAAAGGATGATTAAAAGATGATGCCGATATAAAGCAGAGATATGGTAGATAATATTATTATTATTATTAGCATTTTACATTTTGAAAATTGCAATTTTTTTCCAAATTTCCATCAAATTTCCTAATTTTTTTTTATAAATAAATACAAAAATATTGATCAATGTTTACCACTAACATGAAGTACAATGTGTCATGAAAAAACAATCTCAAAATCACTTGTGTAAGTTACAGCATCTCAAAGTTATTGCCATATAGAGTGACACATGTCAGTTTTGAAAAATGAGGCCTGGTCCATAATGAACTTTTAAACAAAAGATGGCACTTCTCCCTGCATATCATAACAAACATTTGTACCAAATCCTTTTTACGTTCTCAATTGACTTAAATCAACCCTTATTCACTTGAGGGACCAACCTTCTGGACTGTCTGCTGGTGTACTTAGGAGATTTTACTACTTTCCATTGCTGTTTCTAAAGTCACTTTCTTTGGCTCCTTATCTTTTTCCCTACTGTTCTCATCATCAAAGCACTCATAATAGTACTTATTACTTAATTCTGTCTCTCTACACACCTTCTGTCACATACATGCTCCATCTGTCACCCTGTGGTCTCTTAACCTCTGTGTTGTCTCACTATCTTATCTCACTTTCCTGGTACCTCTCCATTGCATCAGCATCCTCCTTCTAAATTTCTTTGCAAACCAGATTATGAACTTTATAAACACATAGATACATAAACACGGTGACAATATTTGGAATATTCCCTGTAATACATAAAGTACAACATTTATCTAATCCCTTTGTGCCTTGAATTCTTGCTCTAGGGATTAGACACCTTAGAATAAAGATTATCAATCCCGTTGCTGTGGGCTGCTCTGGCGATGGAGTGGCTGAGTGCGCCCTGCTCTCCCCTCCATGACCCGCCATACCCACGCTATGGAGATTCAGAATCTTTCACTGTTACCTTTTTGCTCTTTTAGTGGATGCCTTACTTCAGGTGACGGTAACAGGCAAGATAGTAGATTCACATAACATAGTACAAGACATAACTTCATTTGTTTGAATATTTTCTTGAATATTTTAAACATATATATTATACACATATATATTGTCATTATAGCTTACTTTTCCATTTAACCATAGGTTAACCCTTTTATCAAAACATTTTCCCTTTGGGCACAAACAGTTATCATACACAGGCTGCAGACCCTGGTGGCCCAAAGCCAAGTTTCACTTTGTAATAATTAACATTTAACATTATTGGTTAACACAGCATCCTGTTCAGCTTGTGATTTTCTCCGTGTCCATCACATCAAATACACGTCCTTGGAGCTACTTGGCAGTCAATCAATTAATACCCCAGCTCCTTTTCCATAATGCCTTGTAATCAATTAATACTGGCACCAAAATTACATATTACTAGTTTTGTGCAATTTTCAG
The DNA here is from genome assembly GCA_947044405.1 of Leptodactylus fallax. Taxonomy (NCBI): domain Eukaryota; kingdom Metazoa; phylum Chordata; class Amphibia; order Anura; family Leptodactylidae; genus Leptodactylus; species Leptodactylus fallax. The sequence continues at coordinate 2,579,192 of CAMRHE010000007.1, forward strand.
ATATTTTCCAAACCCCACCTTTTGTAATTACCACAGGTGTTCAAAACCCCTGAGTTGTACTTCAGGTTACCTTAAGGGCAAACTGCCAGACTTTAGAATTTTCTTCACTCTATTCCAACCAAAAGTTGAACCTGTAACATTCTTGCCTGTCCGGGCTTTGGCACCATCCTCTGGGCGCACGCTGAAGTGCAGGAGGTGTGTCCGGTTGTGATTCCTTCCTTTGGGTTTTTCTTGTATTGTCTGAACACTGTCCTATTCCCTCACCTCCTTAATTGATTTCCCACCATACCCTTCTCCTTAACCTTGGTTTCCCCCTGCTCCGCTAAGAGTTAACTTTAGTCTTACCTGTGTGATTGACAGCCTATCCTCCTATCAAGTCTGGGGCGGGTTCTTCCTCCCTATTTATTGTTTGCTCACTTTCCCATTGGCGCCTACTATTGCATTACGTGTACTGGCTATACTCCTTGTTCTTTGTTACCTGTTCTTCTTATTTCTTGACCACTAGCTTACTTTTGACTTTTCTCTTGGATTGAGATTTTGTACTGCATTGCTCGATTGTTACCGACCCCTTGGCTAGCTGACCTCCATTTGTTGTTCGTCTTGTCTGCGTTCTGTGTAATCACTTATTATAAGCAGGGACTGTCGACTTGTTGCTGGCTGTCGCCTAGGACAGATCGGGCAAGTAGGCAGGGCCAGTGGGGGGGATTCAGCTTAGGGTCCATTGTCTTGTTGTGCACCTCCCCCCAGAGTTCTCCAGCAGCTACTGGGGAATCGCTCCTCTAGCGATTCCCTTACAGAACCCCTGTGAAACATCACAATATACTACTTTCTTCTTTTTAGGGGACATTTCATGAAAGTAATATTTCACACAGATCTGGGATGATTGTATCATAACATCTTTCCATGTAAGATGGATTCTATTAAACACTAATACTGAGAAGGGTGAAGTCCCCCTTCAAGCTTAACTCTGAGGGTGATTCATTATTGTCATCCCCCTTTGAACTTCCATCTTGGAATTCTACACTGCCTTCTCACTTGTCCTGGTGTCCCACAACGGAAGCAGTAGATCACCTTTCGACTACCCATCCCATAACAGGGGTCAATGTCAGCCACTGCAGGTTTGCGGGGTCTACTATCCAATTCTATCCCTTGAGCAACTTTACACAAAGTGGATGGATCCATTGTCCTCCATTCTGGCCTGGATTTTTATATTGCATTTCTTACTTGCCTTCCAAGCCCTTCCATGAAGGCAGAGGCTAACAACCTCAAATGCATTTCATTTTCTGCTTCATACCCCATATCTTTCCAAGCAGTGTACACTCTGTTGTAGAATTTACCTACACTTTCCCCTCTGTTATGTGTCATGTCTGTCAATCTGACTAATAATTCACTTTGTCTGTTTTTGAGATAGTACTTTTACGAAGGGCAAGGGTCTAATTTATGGGTCTGGCAAGGTTTTGAGCAACCACATCATGTCAGTCGGGGACCATTTGTACACTTGATATTGTTTAACTGGAGGCTGAGCCATTTTACGCAGAGTCTGCAACCACATGTTTCATGTCCTCACTCTCCCCTCCTACCTTTCAATTACTTCAGGTGACCCCGCTGACTCTTGAATCTCTCTGTTGTTCTCCATATTAGTTAGCTCACCTCCCAGTAGAGTATACTGGGGAAAATCATCAGAAAATCTTTCTTTTTGGGGAGTTTTCATTTCAGTCTCTTGTGGAGGGACACCAGAGGGTATTTTGGGGGAGTCAGGGAAATCAACCATAGTCCAATCTGTCTGTCTTGATGAGCTGTCTGGTCGACTTTCCTCATGTCTGTCACAATTGGGAACTTCTGTCACTACAATTTTCCCGTCTTTATCAGTTCCAGACTTTAATTTAGTAACTGTAACTGTGGCCACTACACCTGGGGCTGTTTGCTGAAAAGTCACAATAGGATTATTGGGTGAATTTCCCGTCTGTGACAGGATGACCGAATTTATACAATTATCCTTCCAACTGGGATTCTGATGCTGCTGTCCACACGCCATACACACCCAACCTCCTGGATTACTTATTGAGGATGGTACATCAATATCTACCTCTTGTTCTTTGAACACTTTAGACCACATCCTGGCTTGCCCATTCAAGCCACTGTCTTTCAACCACCCCTTATATTGCTTCTCAATTTGCTCCCATTTCTCCGGGTAAAGTCTACCATCTTTTGGCATACCCACCCCCCTTCATGAGCTTATGCATACTCTTAATGGATTTCTTCCCCTGCTTCTGCTCCGCAGGGGTCAAGCCACTGGGTCACTCTGTGTCCTCCTCATGCTGCTGCCACCTGATCACTGTATGGTCTCCTCGTGCCGCTTCCACTGGGTCACTCTGTGTCCTCCTCATGCTGTTGCCACTGGGTTTGCTTGAGGGATTGCTTCTGGGTAGCGGGTAGCATAATCCACAACAACCAGAATATGCTGGTGACTTCTAGCAGTCTTAACAAGAGGTCCTACCAGATCTATTGCAATCCTTTCAAAGAGAGTTTCAATAATTGGCAGAGGCACCAAAGGGCTCATAAAGTTTGACACAGGGTTGTGCAACTGACATAGTGGACAGGACTCACAGTACTCTTTCACCTCTTTATGTATACTGGGCCAGTAAAATCTTTGCAGGATGCGATCTTTTGTTTTATCATAGGCAAAACGTCCTCCTAACACATGGGAGTGAGCAAGAACCATCACCCTTCGGCGATGTGATTTAGGGACTACAAGTTGCTCTACAACCTTCCCACCAACCTCATTGACTCTATTCAATCACTCTTTTTCTAGGGCAAAATGTGGGAATATTTTCTCTGCACCAGATTCTTGGGGTACCCCATTTATTACCTTCACATTTTCACAAGCTGGGGTTAATGTAGGGTCCTGGAGTTGGGCAGTCCCAAAATTATCACTGGAGACTGGCAAGTCAGGGAGACCAATTTTGGGAGTGTCTTCCTCGACATCCCCTACAAACACCTTTAAAGGAGAAGTCTCATTCTCACCAAGAGATACATCTACAGCTTGTACCTGGTTAGGTTCTCCCAAGGGAACTGGATCAATAACAGATACATTTACACATTTCTCCATTTCCCACAATTGCCAAAACAAAGGAAAGTCACATCCTAAAATGACATTATGCAGTAAAATCTTTACAACTCCAACTTCATGGGTAACTTTTCCACATGGAGTATCAAAAGATAATATGGCAGTGGGGTAATCTTTTGTATAGCCATGTATGCAAATGACTCCCATCTGCCTGTGTTGTAATTTCCTGGTGTCATCCAGACTGGCATTCACAAGAGTCACTAGACTACCAGAGCCCAACAAAGCATTAGCAGAGTGTCCTTCAACAGTCGCAATACAAGTTTGTCGCTCTATGCTTTGAGAGAGCGAGGCAGAGTAGGCAGGACTAGCAAACAGGGACATTCTCCACCCAACATCAAACTGCATAGGCTCATCCACCAGTGGACAATTGGCAGCAACATGGCCCAGTCCGTGACAACGCCAGCAAGTAATGTTCAAAGGCCCTTTAGGGCGTATTGGCCTAGAGATCCTGGCTAATAGTTCTGAGCCAGTTCCTACTATACTGGCCTCCTTTATATTAGGAACAGTCTTACCCTTTTCAGGTTCAGGTATCCACTTCTGGTTCCTTGGGGCCGGCCAATCAGAAGAGTTGTCTTGAAGATATTCCTCCGTATTCAGATAACGCTCTACCAGGGAAACTAGCTGGTCCACATCCTTCAGCTCTGTTTGTCCCACACAGCGTTCTGAACTGGCAAGGCTCAAACAAATCGGTCCAGGAGGACTCTTTCCACCACCTGAGCAGCAGTAGAAAATTCTGGCTGTAGCCACTTTTTAGCCAGGTGAAATAGGTCATATGTTTGTGACCTCACAGGTTTATCCATTTGGAACTTCCAGTTATGTACCTGCGGGGCTCTGACAGCAGGGGTAACACCTAAGTGAGGAAGGATTTCTGGTACTGTCTGGCATCTTGCTCACTTAAATCAAAGTAGGCTTTCTGTGGCTCGCCACTGAGAAATGGAGCAACTGTATCCACCCACTGGTCAGCTGGAAGTGTTTCCCTCTCAGCGGCTCTTTTCAAAAAGGTGAGGAATGCTTCCACATCATCCTCTGGGGTCATCTTTTGTAGAGACGCTTGCACTCTCCTTCCAGGAGTGACACTTTGCGCTTGAGACCTTTCTGCCAGCAACTTTATCAGCTCCAGAAGATTTCTATTAATCGCCTGCTGTTCTCTGAAGGCGGCTTGGGTGGACTCTATGAGCAGACGGTTGGTCTCATGTTGGTTAGCATTAGTCTCTTGCTGGTTGACATTTGCTTGTGGTAGCTGAATGTTAGCTTGGATCAGCTGTTTAACCACCTCCTCCATGCTTGCAGGGTCTGGTTTTGCAGGAGCCACAGACTTAACCCAAGACATACAACTTGCTGGATTTTTGTGCCTGCATCCTCCACCATTTGTAACGGGATTAGCTCAGGGATCATCGTCTCCTCAGGCGAGCACTTTTGCCACAGTAATAACAGTCCATTCCAGTCAAATATGGTGCAACTGGCCGCAACCAGTTTTATTAGTTCTTCCAGGCAAAAACAATAATAATACAAAAGAAAATCCTAGCCGTCCGGCTACTACCTATAACACAGGTAACCAACTACTGAGACTTGGTTCTACTGCACAGCTCTCTAAACTCAATATGCAGCAGTTTTACTCACAAGAGTTTCCCAGGAGCAGAGAGAGCCATATACCTGTGTTCTGTCTGCCCTTATATATACACTCTTCAGGAAACAAGGAGTTAACCCCATTCATCCTAAAACCTAAAGTGGCTGAATGGAGTAGAGCCACACCCAACTCTGCCTATTCCAGCAGCCAGACCTTTTACCAGGGTTTTAGTAAAACCCTTCAGCAAGGAACACAGCTTTCTTACTGCAAGCTTTCCCAGGTGCTTTTAAAAGGTATATGACAGGAACCTGGGAGAAATGTACAGTGCCTTTCGAAAGTATTCGGCCCCCTTGAACTTTTCAACCTTTTGCCACATTTCAGGCTTCAAACATAAAGATATAAAATTTTAATTTTTTGGTGAAGAATCAGCAACAAGTGGGACACAATTGTGAAGTGGAACAAAATTTATTGGTTATTTTAAAGTTTTGTAAAAAATAAAAAACTGAAAAGTGGGGCGTGCAATATTATTCAGCCCCTTTTCTTTCAGTGCAGCAGACTCACTCCAGAAGTGCAGTGAGGATCTCTGAATGATCCAATGTTGTCCTAAATGACTGATGATGATAAATATAATCCACCTGTGTGTAATCAAGTCTCCGTATAAATGCACCTGCTCTGTGATAGTCTCAGGGTTCTGTTTAAAGCGCAGAGAGCATCATGAAGACCAAGGAACACACCAGGCAGGTCCGTGATACTGTTGTGGAGAAGTTTAAAGCCGGATTTGGATACAAAAAGATTTCCCAAACTTTAAACATCCCAAGGAGCACTGTGCAAGCGATCATATTGAAATGGAAGGAGTATCAGACCACTGCAAATCTACCAAGACCCGGCCGTCCCTCTAAGCTTTCATCTCAAACAAGGAGAAGATTGATCAGAGATGCAGCAAAGAGGCCCATGATCACTCTGGATGAACTGCAGAGATCTACAGCTGAGGTGGGAGAGTCTGTCCATAGGACAACAATCAGTCGTACACTGCACAAATCTGGCCTTTATGGAAGAGTGGCAAGAAGAAAGCCATTTCTCAAAGATATCCATAAAAAGTCTCGTTTAAAGTTTGCCACAAGCCACCTGGGAGACACACCAAACATGTGGAAGAAGGTGCTCTGGTCAGATGAAACCAAAATCGAACTTTTTGGCCACAATGCAAAACGATATGTTTGGCGTAAAAGCAACACAGCTCATCACCCTGAACACACCATCCCCACTGTCAAACATGGTGGTGGCAGCATCATGGTTTGGGCCTGATTTTCTTCAGCAGGGACAGGGAAGATGGTTAAAATTGATGGGAAGATAGATGAGACAAATACAGGACCATTCTGGAAGAAAACCTGTTGGAGTCTGCAAAAGACCTGAGACTGGGACGGAGATTTATCTTCCAACAAGACAATGATCCCAAACATAAAGCAAAATCTAAAATGGAATGGTTCACAAATAAATGTATCCAGGTGTTAGAATGGCCAAGTCAAAGTCCAGACCTGAATCCAATTGAGAATCTGTTGAAAGAGCTGAAAACTGCTGTTCACAAACGCTCTCCTTCCAACCTCACTGAGCTGGAGCTGTTTTCCAATGAAGAATGGGCAAGAATTTCAGTCTCTCGATGTGCAAAACTGATAGAGACATACCACAAGAGACTTGCAGCTGTAATCGCAGCAAAAGGTGGCGCTACAAAGTATTAACTTAAGGGGGCCGAATAATTTGGCACGCCCCACTTTTCAGTTTTTTATTTTTTACAAAAGCTTAAAATATCCAATAAATTTCGTTCCACTTCACGATTGTGTCCCACTTGTTGTTGATTCTTCACCAAAAAAATTAAAATTTTATATCCTTATGTTTGAAGCCTGAAATGTGGCAAAAGGTTGAAAAGTTCAAGGGGGCCGAATACTTTCACAAGGCACTATATACTCCTTCTACCACTTTGCCCCTGGTCCTGTCACAGTATGTATATATTAATTATAGGAAATAATTTCATAACATCTCTTACTTAATATGATTTTAGTATTTCAAGATTATTCACAAACTACTTTTAAAGCAAGCAAAAACATCATAGGAATTCATTCTGCCAGCAACTTTTATTGAGGCACTATGCAGGAATGTAGTTCTAATGATGTATATTTAGTGTTTTTCATTATAGTATTTCCAGAACCTTATTATGTTAAATTCTCTAAATTAATATTTCAGAGGAAAGTTTTAAAAATAATTAATTAGACAGTATTATACATGCACATGCCAAACTACAATACAATGTCCAAAACAATTACCTTCTTACGCTAAGTTCACATTCATAGATCCATAGGAGACTCTGTCGCAGAAACCGTCGAAATTCAGCAGAGAGAAAAGTCAAAGGACTTTTTTCTCTGCTGCTTTATGGCGCACAACCTATAGTCAATGGGGTCTGCCAATCTCTGTGTGAAAGCGCTGTTTCAGCGGTCTGGTTCTCTGTTGTTCAGGTCTCCCGGCGGACCTGGCGCAGAGGTGAACTTTGCCTTAGAAGTAGCTAATATTAAACTAATCTTCATATTTTAATTCAATGATGTTGTGGTGTGAACAGGGTGTGTGTTTTTATGCTAATTACAGTTGAAAAATGTAAGAAAATAACATTATCATGATATGGTTTACATCTTCAAACATGGGATGTTCATGGATAGGTTATCAGTATGTAATCCCTGGGGGTCCGACACCCAGACCTCACACAGATCAGTTGTTGCAGCAGCCTGTGGATAACTCATCATTGTGAAAAAGCAATCTGGGACCAGAAAACCCCTTTAACTAGATATTAATTTGTGCACATCAACAAGTGCTAAGATGAAGTGTTAGGATACTGCTTCAATGTTATAAGTTCAGATATAAATATGGAATTAGTATATTCATGTTAGTATTACATCAATATTATAGTCAGTACATGTCTCTGTAGATCTCCTGCAGCAGAGGATGCAGTGATGCACTGGATTCAGTACGTTTTATACTCTGTACAAGCTCTGCATGCTCAGTCACCAATTGCCGCAGATCAGCCATCTTGTGTAAGAGTTTTGGAAATAGGAAAGGAGCATCCGGGTGAAATGTCTGCAGATGACGTCTGAGAGCAATTAAAATTCTTTCTTGAATGTCTTCTACATTGGAGGGGCTCATGAGGCCTGGGCGGTCTAGATGCAGACATGCAAAAAAAAAAAAAAAGATTATTCAGACTTTTTGAAAAACAATAACATCAGTAGTAAGAAGAAATATTATATAACCAACAATAAGTTTGAAAAAGACAAGAGATAGATATGTAAAAGTTGTTACAAATATGCTGATATTAGGATGGAATGGAAGCAGTGCAATGTAATAGAAGTCATTACAACTCACTTTCATGAAGAAATCGCAACTACAATATCAGTAAGGCCCGGTTCACATCTGCATTCAGGTTTTTGTTCGGGGAGTCCGCTTGGGGATCCCCCCGAACGAAAACCTATACGCATAAAAAGCGGTTTACCTGGGAAACCTGCGGACCCCATAGACTATAATGGGGTCCATGTGGTTTCCGCTCGGTTTCCGCATGAAGCAAGTGGAGAGGAAAGTGCCCATGGTACCTTTAATCTGCCCCTGTTTAGGGTGACTGACTATAATGTAGCTCTGAGGAAGTAGTGTTGCACCATGCCAAGAACCACGTGACAAAATCAAATACGGTTTTACTGCAATTATCATACCGAAAACTGCACTTCTTAGTGACATAGAACACAGTTGCTCCATGGTCACATCGTGTAAGGGAACCCTTAAGGGGAATGTGCCACCAAAATGTCCCATTGTTTTAAACTATATTTGAAATATATTTTTTGAGAGAAGCTTATGATTTTAGTTTTAATTTTCCATGTCACTATCTATATTTTTTTTTAAAAAAGCATTATATCCAGATAACACCCATAGTGACCAATCAGTGCATCCACAACTGACAATGGATGATGTCACAGCTTATCTATTCTCCTTTCCTGCACTGAACATAGAAAACACTTCCATAGACCTAAATGGGTCAGCTCCAGACTATTGCTGCCTATGGCCATGATTATGATATAAAGCATATCACTATATGAGCTTAGGAGAAGCTCAGGTTAGATGGAGGCCCTCATAGTCATGTACAGAAAACAGTTAAAAACTCTACAATCAGAAAATAAAAACATTTTAGAAAAAAAAATTGTATATTTCATTATCTGGTTTTAATAAATATTTAGAAAAAAAATGGCAATACACATTATTTAAGTGTATTAGAGCTTTGTTTAGTATTATTTTAACTCTTTGCTGAAATCTGCCATACTATTACAGTGCATGACAGCACTTTAAAAATGGAGCCCGCTCAGGAATTTAGTGGGTGCCATAACTGCATGGTTTTAACTGTATTATACAGCAGAGACTCAGTAGAAATACTCATGATCAGATTTCTCTCTGATTGAGGGCATTAATCCTTCCGATGCCTCAGTCAAGTATGACAGAGGCATGAAAGCATAGATTATGATGTTTATCTGTTTTCCCTTATTCCCAACAGCAGCACAATACTGGGGTATTTCTGCCCTTGTGTGCTGGTAGGACAGAATGGAATTTTTAAGGAACAATTAAATGGTTAAACATTAAACCCTCCCCCTCCTCAATATAAGGAAGGAAATACCAACCCCCCAATGTGTAATTATAAAGAAAAAAATACATAACACATAGAGAGGGAGTCTTGTGCTGCTGTTGGGACTAAGGGAAAAAAGATTAACATCATAATCTACGCTTCCCTTTCATCCCACCAGCAGCAAGAAGAAACCCTAGGGAGGGCCCTTTTGAAGAATAGAACTTAAAACGGAACGGTCAAAGGAAGTGGCCTCCATACCCCAGGAGCTGCAGAACTGATTTGTTCCAAAGGAACGGCGTTCCTTTTCGCCCACGAGGCGGAAACAGCTCTCGTAGAATAAGCCTGAACCAACTCAGGGGGGTCTAACCCCTGTGAAGTAAAAGCCAAGTTTATGGCTTCCTTAATCCAAAGGGCCAATGAGGTCTTAGAAGTCTTGAGCCCTTTATTCTTCCCAAAAAAGAGGTTCTCTGACCGACTAAAGGGCAGAGCTCTGTGAATATAAATTCTGAGACATCAGGCAACAACCAGGGAGTGAATTTTAACTTCCACTGGGGTTGACGGACTGGGATAGAAGACTGGTAAAGAAATAACTTCTTTCAAGTTAGAATATGAGGGTACCTTAGGGAGAAACCCAGGCATAAACCTTAATTGCACTCTACCTGGATGGAAGGATATGTGAGGTTCTACCAAAGATAAAGCCTGAAGTTCCCCAACTCTCTTAGCTGAGGTAACGGCCAATAGAAACACTGTTTTTAGTGTAAGAAATTTAACATCATCCTCTGCCAGAAGCTCAAAAGTGGGGATCCCATAACCCCTTCAAAACTGTAAACAAATCCCATTGGGGAATTGGGTGGGTAACAGGCAATCTGAGCCTGGATGCACCCTTAAAAAGCCTTTTAACCAGCGGGTCTATGGAAAGCTGCTTACCTAACCAGGCTGACAATGCTTTAACCTGAACCTTCAAAGTGGAAGGACTAAGGCCTTTGTCCAAGCCATCCTGAAGGAATCCCAGGATCTCTGGAATGGAAGGATCAGAGCTATCAATTCTTTTGCTTGATGCCCAGGAGATGCTACAAATCCGGGCATAGTTCTTATTAATAGACTCTGCTCTAGCAAGAGTACTTAGGATGGCTCTGAGAGTCCCTTAGATCGTAATAGGGACTGGTCAACCTTCAGGCTGTCAGATTGAAAGATTTCAGATCCTGGCAGAGCCTGGGCCCCTGAGACACCAGGTTCTGAATCTGGGGAAGCCTCAAATATATCCTGTGACTCATCTTTATGAGCTGGGAAAACCAAGCCCTCTTTGGCCAGAATGGAATGATGGCGATTACAGAGACTTGGTCCTGTCTGATCCTCATCAATACCCTTGGTATCATGGAGGTTGGAGGGAATATGTATGCCAGGCTGAACCTCCAAGAGATGGACATGGCATCCACAGCCAAGGGATTGTCCTCATTGTATAGAGAGCAGAACTTCTCTACCTTGGCATTGAGTCTGGTTGCCATCAGGTCTACCTCTGGTGACCCCATTTCAGGGTAATTGCTTGAAGGACCTCTGGATGGAGAGATCATTCCCTTGGAACAGTGATGCCACAAATCAATTAATCCGCCACTATATTCAGTGACCCTCGGATATGTAATGCAGAAAGATGGGTTTAGGTTCTTCTCTGCCCAACTCAAGATCTTCCCCACTTCGCTAAGGGGTTGTGACCGAGTTCTGCCTGCTTGTTCAAGTAAAGGACAGTTGTCATATTTTCCAATCTCACTTGGACTGCCTTGTCTCACAACTGGACTGCAAAGTGAAGTAGTGTCAAACGCACTACTTGGAGTTTTCTCCAATTGGTTGACATCATTTTCTCGAGTAAATTCCAAGACCCTTGGGTTGGAATGTCGCTTAGGTGGGATCTCCAACCTGTGAGTGATGCATTCGAAATCAACAGGGTCCAGCGAGGCTGGACCGTGGACTTTCCATCTCTTAGCAGAATCCACCACTTGAGCAACAAGCGGGCTTCCTGAGACAGGAAAAAACTTCTGTCTACACCGCTGGTTTTGAGATTCCAGGCCGACGGGATCTCTCTACAGGGGGGCTAATGCCCAAGGAACTGCCTCTGCAACTGATGACATCAGTCCCAATGCTTTCATGCCTGTCCTGATGGTGATTGGCCAAAGAACGAGTAGGACTTTGCGGCCTTGATTATACTTTCCCTTCTGGAGGGAGGAAGAGATACTCTCATTAGGCCTGAATCAATAATAAACCGTAGAAATGTCTTCTGGGTTGCTGGAGATATTTAGGTCTTTTCCCGACTTATAATCCAACCCAACTGTTGGAGAAATTTTACCGTGGTGGATGTATGCTGTAGTAGGCCCTCTTTTGAAGAAGCTTTTAATAGCCAGTTGTCCAGATAAGGAACAATTGTGTTCCCCTGGATTCTCAGACGCAGCTACTGCGGATATCACATTGGTGAATACGTAGGGTGCTGACTTATCCAGACATAAAAGTGTGGTGAATTGGAGGTGTCTCAGCCGACCCTCTATGACCACTGAAATTCTTAGATATTTCCAGAGAGCAGGAAAACTAGGGACGTGGAGATATGCGTCCTTTAGATCCAGAGTAGCCATGAAATCTCCTTGCTGGAGAATAGATATCACAGACTTCTCTGAGGCTATTATAGTCCTATTTTTTTTATTTTTTAAGTCTCCTGAGGGTTTAGGAACCAGGAAGACTGGAGAATAAATTCCAGGCTCTTGATGTTGCAGTGGAATCTCTTCCAAGCTGTGCTTTCTTACATAGTCCAGTATTGAGGACTCTAGAGACTTCTGACGGACAGCAGGGAGGCGAGTGGTCCGTATAAATCTGTCCTGTGGAGGCATAGAAAAATCGAACCCAAAACAGGACCAAACCATCTCCAAGACCCAGGAATCTGTTATAATTTTTTTTTCATAGAAATCTAGAAAAAAGGCAAGGCGTCCCCACAGGAATTTTGCATCTTGGAGGAGGGAGAAGGTGATAGTCAGACATCTGTCTTTCTGACTTTTCAGTCATCGTGGGAGAAACGACGTTTGGAGTTCCCTCTTTGGAACCTGGAACGTCCATGCGTCTGACCTCTTGCAGGTGCAGGTCTTGGAGGAGACTGTCCTCTGCAACGCTGTATGCCCCATCCATGAAAGGACTACGGAAGGGACTTTCCTTTCTTTGTCTGCTAGTCCTTCCATAATTTTATCGAGTTCCTGCCCACCCATAGGAGGCGATAACCAGCCTCAAGGGCTATACTCTTCAAAGAGGACATTAATTCCCTCTGGAACCCCAGAATCAATATCTCTTTTTAATGAAGAGAGGTCGGAGCACAGCTTTCTAGCTACTACTACCTCCTAGTAATGATAACAATTGAACACTGTGCAGAGGAAGCCGTATACACTTTCCTTAGGTAGCACTCTGCTCGGTGGTCCATGGGATCCGAAAGGTTAGACCCATCCTCAGAGGGTACAAGTACAGTAATACCTCGTACACTTGCGTTTCCGAATTTGCGAATTCACAGATTTGCGATATTTTTTTGGCAACTAACATATATAGATTTTGCTCTTTTTTCTCAGATCTGTGAAATTTAAAAAAAAAAAAACACCTTTGCTATTGGGTAGTAGCGTCCTGTTCGTTACGTACCCGGTAATTAGTTTCATTTTACTGTGAGTGTATAAGAAAAATGAATGAATGTATTAATATACAGTACTGTACAGTATACTTTAGTATACTGTACAGTACTGTAAGGTAAAGTTTATTGATATTTAGGGGTTAAACATTAGAAACTGGCATTGTAAGCGCTTCTAAGCGCTTGTACCAAACATTCGCGATTCCTCGCGATCCGCAACCGGTTCTGGACCCTAACCTCGCGAATGTACGAGGTATTACTGTAATCGCCTGGACAATTTGGCGACTGCCATATCAACCTTAGGCAGAGGACCCCAAGTCCCAACTGGTCGTAGATATCGGGAAGGGTGTATTGAACCTCTCAGATAACACGCAGGACTTCTCTGGGTGTTTCCACTCGGTGGACATAGCTCCTTTAAGCATGTCGTCCACTTTTAGGACCCTAGGCCCCCTAAAGGTGGAACTAGAGGCTTCCCCTCGGTCAACATCATGGTCCCCTGACCCGATGGACTTCAATAATCTCTGAATTTTCTCCAGGGGAAAAAGCGTTTTTGCTATATCCATATCTAAATCCTGAGATGAAGAATTAGCTTCCTCTATGATCCTGAACTCCTCGTCACATTGTATTACAGAAGCGGATGCCTCACTGCGTCTGGGCCGCTTGGGTAAATGAGTTAAGGACTCTTTTGAGTTCTTACTGGTGTTCTGGACATACTCCTTGACCCAAACCACATCTCTGATAGTTGGTTCCTTAGAGGGTTCCTTTGGGCGGCACTGGTGGCACATTTTAAATTCATAGCTGTCATTGGCAAAGATGTTTGCATTTAGACTCAGACTTACGCTTGAAGGACTCGTCACCGCCAGATGCAGAAGAAGACATATAGAAGAAACACTAGAAAAATTTAGCCTAAAACCTTAGGCGAAAAACAACAAAAAAAAAGGAAATTAATATTTACCTTAACTCAAGTACTAGGGAAAAAATAACAAAGCAAGAAAAGCACAACAGAAAGTCTGTTGAAATTAACCTGTAAATGCACAGTGTGCACGCTCTCTGCCAAATAACAAAGAGACAGAGGAAAGAAAGCAGCAGACGTAGATAGAAAAAATGGAGTGCAAAGACACTCCCACTTCCTGACACAGGTTACACAGAGAATAAACGCCCTTTCTTTCTCTTCACCTTATTCATTTTTTTTTTTTTTTTTTTTTTCAGGGAACAAAAAGGCTGCACCGCACAGATTTTATGTAAAAGAGGGCGAAAGTTAAGGAAAAAAAGATTTCTTAGCCAGCTCAACCCCTCCCATTGTCAGTACAGGGAGGGGGAGTGAAGGAGACCTGCTGAACTAGAGATGATGTCATCACGTGCACAAGCCAGTGTACACTGGATTCCGGCGTCCCCACACAGGGGAAACGCAGCAGGAAATGCCGTGTATCGTAAAAAAAAAAAAATACAAAAAAACAAGCGATGCAAGGCTTACAGAGCTGCAAGGGGTCAATGTGGACACTAAAGGCAGCAGACTTGACTGTCTGCCCATTATAAGCAATAGCTGAAAAAAGATCTTTCCCTGCAGCAGAGGCAGGAAAGACAGACAATGAGTTCTTAACCCTTATATTTTGTTCCAACAGGAACCAAAAACAGAACAAGAGACCTAACAACAGGAGGATAGAAGACAAAAACTCAAGCAGGAGTGAGGAGGGGACAGTCATCCAGAAATCTGGATAACACTATACCTGTTCCACCGACACAGGACAGAAAAAAACACGTTGGTGGGTTGGTACTTCCTCCCTTATTTTGAGGAGGGGGAGGGGTTAATGTTTAACCATTTAATTGTTAATTAAAAATTCCATTCTGTCCTACCAGCACACAGGGGCAGAAATACCCCAGTATTGTGCTGCTGTTGGGACAAAAGGGAATTACCAGTGGAATGAGATCCGGGAGCAGCATTCTGTATCAATGACAGCTGGGAGCCTATTGAAAGCTCCCAGGCTTATCTTCCATACATATCTATTACAGGATTCCTAGGTCAGCCTGTAATATAAGGGAATGGATTTCTTAATATACTACCACATATTATTATTATTATTATTATTACAGTATATTGTAGTAGTGATCCTTTAGTTTGAAGTCCCCTAGAAAAGTTTTAAAAAATATAAAAATAAATGTTCAAATCACATCCTTTCCCTAGATCCCAAATAAAAATAAATAAATGGAAACAAAACACATACACATTAGGTATCAATGTGTCTGAAAATGCCCGAACTATTAAAAGCATATAAAAATATGGTGAACGCTGTAGGGGGAAAAAAAGATCAAAAATGTATGAACCACTGATTTAAAAATGAACAAAAATCAATCAAAACATCTGACATTTCCCAAAATAGTATAAATAAAAAGTACAACTGGCCCCCACAAAAAAGGATGTCTTAACCCCTTAAGGACCCAGGGTAGTTTGTACGATAATGCTCGGTGACTTTTTTTCATATTTTCCCTCCCCATCTTCCAAAATTCGTAACTTTTTTATTTTTCTGTCTACATAGCTATGTGAGGGATTATTCTTTGCATGATGAGTTGTACTTTCATTTGCCACCATTTCATTTTGGGGTACATATAATGTTTTGATTAGCTTTTATTTACGTTTTTGGGGATCCATGTGAAATAACACACAATTCTATCATACTTTTTTGCATGTTTTATTACGGTGTTCACTCGGCATTAAAAATGATATGGCGACTTTGTCTGGCGGGTCATTACGATTACGCAATACCATATTAATATTGGTTTAATTACGTTTTACCAATTTTACAAATAAAACGTCATTTTTTAAAATGAACAATTTTCATGGGGTCACTGTATTCTGACGCCTATAAGTTTTTTATTGTACTGTTGACAGTACAGGGTAAGCTGTACTTTCTATTGTTACCAGTGTTTGATATATATGACTTTTTGATCACTTTTTATTGTTATTTTTTGGAAAGCAAAGTGCCCAAAATACGTTAATTTGCGCATTGCTGTATTTTTTTTATTTATTTATTTATTTATTTTTACGGCGTTCACTGTATGGGATATTCAACCTAACATGTTTATTTTTATTTACATTATTTTTTTTTTTTCTCTGTCCCACAAGGGGACTTGAAGCTGGGATCTCCCCTGTGCAATGCCCTGCAATACACAGTATTGCAGAACATCGCGCATTAGTTCCTATGGAAACTATACATAGCATCTTATCGCGGTGGGTCCAAGGAGTGAAGGGAGGGCGATCTTGCCCCCGGATCTCCTGGATGCTGTGATCACTATTGATCCAAGGCATCCAAGGGGTTAATCCACCGGAGTCAGAGTATCCTCCGATTCCGGCAGCTGGTCCCAGCCATCGATTGTATAACACAGCCAAGAGCAGGATGTAATGCAGAAGGTACAGCTTCTGTGCCCACGGCACTACAGCGCCATACTATTACTAAGCTGAACGTTAACTATACACTCAGCTCAAGTTTTTAAAAATAATTTTTTTTTTCATCGACATATTGTGACACCTGTAACCTTTTTATATTAACATGTACAGAGCTATATAATGGGCCTTTTGTTTGAGGGGAAAGATGTAGCTTTTATTGATACCATTTTGATGTTTTGATCACTTTTATTCCATTTTTTTGGTGGGGAGATGATTCATCCATTTCGATTTTTTTTTTACTTTATTTTTCAGCTATGGCATTCACCGTATGGGATATTGGATTTTTACATTTTCATATTACGGTGGTTTCAGACTTGGGCATGCCTACTGCTTATTTTTAGTTATATATTTTCTATGTATTCTAGGGAAGAAGGAGTGATTTGAATTGTTATATTTAAAAAAAAATTACATTTTTCTTTAAAAATGTTGAAATGTTTCTTCAATCTTTTTTAGATTGCTTATGCCATAAACTACAATACTACTGTATTGCAGTCTATGGTAAAATTGCTGTACTACCATTCAAGCCTGCCCAACTCAATAGTAATGCAGCATTGGCAGATCTTGGATCCTTCAGAAGGCTCCCTCCTAGCAGCCATAGTAATGGTATGGCTCTCCTGTAATATCACGGGACAGCTGTTCCATTACCAAGCTTAAAAATAAGTAACCACTGAGATGCTGTGGTTGCATTGACCACAGCACCTCTGATCATGGATACTGTTGCTGGGTTTTTGCTGTGTAAGGCTGGGGCCTCACGTTGCCAAAATTTAGCATTTGGCTACATTGGAAATGCCATGGCAAAAAATGCTGTGTTTTAAGCTACCTGCAAAGTGGATGGTATTCTGGCTAATCCCATCTGCACATCACAGAAAAAATCTGCAGCGGAAAGGCTGCAATATAAAAAATGCACACATTTTTGTAAATCGCAGCATGTCAATTATAAATACGAAAATACTGGTGTTTTCCAGATTGGTATAATAGAGGCAGATAGAGGACTTTCTGTGGAATAACACTGCAAAAAAAAAAAACGCAATGCATTTTCACCGCAATTTTTTCTACAGCATTTATTTGCATGGATTTGCTGCGTGGGAAATTAGCGCAAAACAGCAGAGACCCAGTAGCTACGGCACTACACTCAGCTACTAAGCAAGTATCATATTTAAACCTCTGGCATCCACCGTAATTATATAGTGGGTGTCCTTTATGACAATGACAGACATTTGCAATGTGCTTTTCTCACACAAGGGACTCAAAGTGCAGGAAGCATTGTGGAGTAGTTCAGTTAGTGGCTAATGTACAGGTGCTCATCCCCAACACCCACAAGGGTCTGTTGTTTTCCTCAATTTGTCCCTATATGTCAAATATTAAAAATAAATGTTCACTGTACAATAATCATAGTGGGCTTTGAATAAACGATTGTTCAGACCTCCCTTGTATACACTTACATTGTAGTTAGCAGCACATTCTCTGATTACATGGGGTGAGGTACTGCAGACAATCATATACTGTACAATGTAATCAGCCTACAAACTAAGTTTTGCTCACTAGCAGGTTTACACAGTCAGTAGTCGGGAAACAAACATTCATACAAATGTTTATTTAACCAAACAGCCCATTTAAGAGGTCCTTAAACCACCATTGTTGAACTAATAACTAGTTGGCTGGAATACTATTGGTTTGATTGTTGCTGAATTTAAGACTAATGCAATATGAATTGTCAGTATCTATATGGTTGTCATTTGCTTACATAAGAAAATTTAGAAGGAAATTTAGTATAAATTATTATGATAATAGTATAAATTATTACTATAATATTATATTATTCAGGAAGTAGAGAACTGGTGTTAGTAAGTGGTGTGATACACAAAATAACTTCACCATTGTTTACTGATTTCACACCTAAAGATTAGGAAAGAAGGCATTGTATAGTTTTTAAAGTCATATAAAAGGGACAGGAATAAATATTGATAATTATCTAACCACCACAAAGGATGATAGCAGCTACAAAGAGTGCCAGGTCACTGTCATTAAGTTCCAGTGCATTGAACTTAGAGGCAAAGTTGAATTTTGGTTCCATGATGTGACAGAAGGGGAGACGAAGGCTGCGTAAGAATTCACGAGTGACAAAGCCACGACCTCCAGCTACCAGTAGCCCATCTTTGTTCATAAGTGAGGCAAGCAAGCAAAATATGGCTTCATGGACTCCATATTTAAGTAGTGTGACCTGATCATTAAGGTAGAGTGCGCTGAACCCTGGAATACTCTTGGCAAAGTCAGTAAGTGCCCGAACAGTCTCCACGGAAGTGCACTGACAACGATAAAATACATGAGCACCAATCTCTGTTCCTGGAGGATCGTGTGTTGGTAGTTGGTCCCAAACTGTTCCTTTTTCTGCCTGCCACAGGGTTTCCATGTCGTATATCACAAAAGGCTAAAAAAAAGGATGCAGTGGATATTGTATTAAGGCATTGCATAAAAATTTGTGTTGCGTGTGTTTTTATTGCATGCCCACTTAGAAGAGAATTCATCTAGTGAAATGCTGTGACAGATAGTAGTCAGGAATATAGATAATATACAAATTACTATATAAAATCATTTCATTTGTCTTAAGATTTATACATTGGTTTGTTTATGTTTTTACTCTGATATTGACTTTCACCACTTTTCTCACCGAAATGCTACTCTTGCCAGTCAGAATATCCCGGGCTCTTTTCTTTGTCATGGTAAATGTACTCATATATGAAGAGTGGATTCCTTTTGAAAGAGTCATCAGATCAGACACTGGTGAATCTGAGTCCTTAGTTGTAGCCTGTACAAGTCGTCTTCTCTCTGCTTCTGGCATTCGGCCAAACCTAATTGCTTACATTGTTTAGAATGGGAAGGTAAACAACAGGTTAATCATTGGTAAAAGCAAGAAAGTGAAAACATTTTCAACATCATTTATCTAGTTCAAAAGCAGGCCATTATCCTCTGTTCCCTTCCATCCCACCAGCGGCACAATAGTAGGTATTTCTGCCCCTGTGTGCTGGTTGGACAGAATGGAATTTTTGCTAAATAATAAATGGTTAAATATCTAACTCCTCCTCCTCAATATAAGGAAGGAAGAACCAATTCCCCCTCCCCAACATGTTTTTTTTTCTGTTCTGTGTTGGTGGGAAAGTTGATGGGAAGGTTGTTGCTTCCCCATATTGATTTTCTTACCCCCTCTTCGCTCCTGATCTTTCTGTCAGGGTTTTTTCTCTTCTGGTCCATTGCTAGAGGACTTTTTCAGCGACACCGCAGCTAATAGTACGGGGGATGCTGGGTCTTTAAAGATGGCGACCCCTCTCCTGCAGCGTGGCCGACATAGCAACTCTGATCGCGGGCATTGCAGGGCAGTACTATGACCAGCCTCAATAGCTATGTAGCGAATCTCCCATAGACTGCAATACAGTTGCATTGCAGTCTATGGGATTTGCAATCATATGATTGCAGGTTCAAGCCCCCTAGGGAGGCTAATAAAATAGTAAGAAAATTTTTCAAAAAGTTTTAAAAAATATATAAAAAAACAAACAAAAAAAATAAAAGTTTAAATTACGCCCCTTTCTCTAGAATACATATAAAAGTAAAACATTACTGTGAAACACATACACATTAGGTATCTCTGTGTCTGAAAACACCTGGTCTACAAACTTATAAAAATATTTTTCCCGTACAGTAAATGCCGTAGCTGGAAAAAAAAATCAAAAGTGCCAAACCATTGTTTTTTCATAGTTTTGGCTCTGATAAAAATTTTTATAAAAAGTGATCAAAGCAATAGACATTCCACAAAATGGTATAATTAAAAAGTACACCTGACGCCGCAAAAAAAGACGCCATATGCATCTCTCCAATTTTTTGCAAAGTTTAAGATTTTTGTTAACGGGTTAAAATGCAAATAAAACCATATAAATTTTTGTATCCCCGGAATCGTACTGAAACATAGAATACAGGCGACATGTCATTTTGGCTGCAGAGTGAATGCTGTAAAAATGAAGCCCATAAGAAAGTTGCACAAATAAACTTTTTCTTCAAATCCACCCCATTCTGATTTTTTTTCCAGCTTTCCAGTACATTATGCAGAACAATAAATGATAGCATCATGAAGAACAATTTGTCCCGCAAACATTAAGCCCTCATGGCTTTGAGATCGGAAAAATAAAAAAGTTATGGGGTTTTATACTTATTTTCTACCATAATTTGCAAATAAATTCTTTAAAAATCAGACAATGTGATTTTCTGGATTTGTTTTCTCATTTTGTCTCTCATAGTTGAGGTCTACCTATGATGTCAATTATAGGCCTCTCCAATCTTTTTAAGTGGGAGAACTTGCACAATTGGTGGCTGACTAAATACGTTTTTGCCCCACTGTATTGCCCAGAGGGAGTTGTAAGGGACATAGTTAATAAGGTGAGTAATCATCAAAAAAAGGGGAGGAAAAAGGAGGAAAAAACC
The DNA here is from genome assembly GCA_947044405.1 of Leptodactylus fallax. Taxonomy (NCBI): domain Eukaryota; kingdom Metazoa; phylum Chordata; class Amphibia; order Anura; family Leptodactylidae; genus Leptodactylus; species Leptodactylus fallax. The sequence goes on from CAMRHE010000007.1 coordinate 2,600,080, forward strand.
CCACAAAGATTGGTGAAAGGGCAGAGTGTGTCAAACAAAAAGCTGGTTAAAACCTCACTTTTATTAAGTTAAAAAGTACATCCACTATATAAAACTGAAAAGACAGGGAAAAGAGCCCCAAAGGATGGATAGTCCCCCAATAAACCATCCTCAAAATCTGGAATAGCTGCTGGCGATAAAATACCTATCCCTGTTGTCCAAGGGATGGTATGTGAATTATTACTTAAATCCAGAATCCATTGATTATGTAGATAACCTGTTTTCCCTTAGTCTGAACAGCAGCACAATATGGGGTATTTCTGCCCCTGTGTGCTGATAGGACAGGCTGGACTTTTAATTAACATAATTAATTCCCCTAGGTAAAGAAGACCTTCCCCCCTCATGTTAGTTATAAAGAACAAAAAACATACAAGAAACCACAGTACTATTCCAGGGAGGGAAAGCTTGTGCTGCTGTTCGGACTAAGGGAAAACAGATTATCTACATAATCAACGATTCCCCTTACATCCAACAGCAGCACAATATGGGGATGTAGCAAGAAGACCCTACGGAGGGCCCTCTTTGCATACAGTACTCAATACAGAATGGCCAAAGGCAGTAGCCTCTGAATAACGCATGTTTAATCTATAGTGCTTTACAAATGTCAATTGAGAGCCCCAGGATGCGGCAGCGCAAATCTGACCCAACGCAACAGAGATTCTCTGCCCAAGAGGTAGAGATGGCTCTAGTTGAGTGGGCTTTTACAAAATTAGGAGGAGATAACCCCTGGGAGGAAAAGGACACCTTTATTGCCTCCTTTATCCATTTAGCCATGGAGGGTTTTGATGCTTTCAAACCCGTTTCTACCGAAGTAGTTTATTAGAAGGTTGTGGGACTTTCTAAAGGGACCTGAACGCTGGAGATAGATCTGAAGGCATCTTACAAGATCCAAAGAATGAAGTTTCTTCTCCTCCTCAGTAGAGGGGGAAGGAAAGAAGGTTGGCAAGGATATTATCTGATTTATGTTAGAACGAGAAGGTACTTTTGGAATAAACCCAGGAAGATATTTCAACTGGACTCTGTCAGGAAAAAAGAAGATGAATGGCTCTACAGCAGATAGAGCTTGTAACTCACCCACTCTTTTGGCAGAGGTAATGGCAAGTAAGAAAGTGACCTTATAAGTCAAAAATTTTAACTCTACCTCCTCGAGTGGTTCAAAGGGAGGCCTACATAGGCCTGAAAGAACTGTGGAGAGATCCCATTGAGGAATGGGAGCATACACAGAGGGTTTTAAAATTACCGCACCTTTCAGGTACCTAGAAATCAAAGGATCCTGAGAAAGACATCTGCCCAAACAGGTAGAAAGGGCAGCCACATGGACTTTTAATGTCGCAGGAGTAAGACCCTTATCCAGACTGTCCTGAAGAAATTCTAGCAGAGCCTCAGTTGGAGGATCTGAACTATCAACTTCTTTATTGGAGCACCAAGCTCTGAAGATGTTACTTATCCTCTAGTAACTTCTGGTCGTGGAAGGGGCTCTGGAACAGGACAAAGTCTTCAGGACGGCTTCAGACAGTTCTCTAGATTGGTATAAGGACTGGTCAACTTCCAGGCTGTCAAGTTAAATCTTCTCAGATCCTGGCATAACTGATTTCCTTGAACTACAAGGTTCTGGATTAGGTGAAGCGTCCAATAAGTCCCTTGACTCATCTGAATGAGTTGGGAAAACTAAGTTCTTTTTGGCCAAAATGGTATGATGGCAATTACCGTGGCTTGGTCCTGTCTTACTTTCATCAATACCCTCGGTATCATGGAAAGTGGAGGGAAGATGTATGCCAGCCTGAACCTCCATGGGATAGACAGGGCATCCACTGCCAAGGGACTGTCCTCCTGATATAGAGAACAGAACTTCTCCATCTTGGCGTTGAGTATAGTGGCCATGAGGTCTACTTCCGGGAGACCCCACCTCAGGGTGATCTGATGAAAAACCTCCTGATTGAGGGACCACTCGCCTGTCACTGTTAGGCCCCAACTCAACCAGTCCGCTAATATGTTCAGGGATCCTTGGATATGAACTGCGGAGAGATGGGTTAAATTCTTTTCTACCCAGGAAAAGATGAAGTTCATTTCCCTTAGTAGGGATAAAGATCTGGTGCCTCTTTGTTTGTTCAGATAGAGAACTGTTGTCATGTTGTCTGACCAAACCTTTACTGCTTTCCCTCGGAGAAGGGGAGAGAAACGGAGGAGCGCCAGGCGAACAGCTCTGAGTTCTCGCCAATTGGATGACATGGCTTTCTCTATCCAATTCCATGTTCCCCTTAAGGGAATCTCTTCTAGATGCGCTCTCCCCAACAGGAGAGGGATATATCGGTGATCAACAGGGTCCAGGCAGCCTGGACCGTGGACATCCCGTCTTTGAGATGGATCCACCATCTGAGGGAAAGACGAGCTTTGTAGGAGAGTTGCAAATTCTTGTCCAGACGCAGCGGGCTGTGATTCCAATCTTCCAGAATCTCCTTCTGGAGGGGGCGCATATGCCATAGGGCCCAAGTAACTGCATCTGCAGACGCTGACATGAGATCCAGAACCTTCATCGCCATTCTGATGGAAACTTGCTTGGTCAGATATAAATAACGTGTTGCCCTGATGATCCTCTCCTTTCTGAGGAGTAGTAATGATATTTTCATCTGATCGGAGTTGAGGATAAAGCCTAGGAATTTTTTCCGTGTGGAAGGCTTGACCTCCGATTTTTCCCAGTTTATAATTCAGCCTAACCGCTGGAGAAACGTCAAGGCTAACTGGAGATGATGAAGAAGACTCTCTTCTGTTCTGGTTTTTATCAGCCAGTCTTCCAGGTATGGCACGATAAACAACCCCTGGAGCCTGAGAGCCGCCGCTACAAGGGCTACCACCTTGGTAAAGGTGTGAGGAGCCGAGGAGATGCCGAAGGGTAACGCTGTGAACTGAAGATGTTGAGTCCAGCCAACAACCGTTACCGCGATCCTTAGGTATCTTCTGAGAGGAGGATACATCAGGATGTGTAGATATGCGTCCTTCAAGTCTAAGGTGACGAGGACATTGCCGGGATGAAGAAAGGCAACCACCGATTTTATGGTTTCCATACGGAACCATTTTCTCCGGATGAAATGGTTTAGGAATCTTAGATCTATTATTACTCTCCAGTCCCCTGATGGTTTGGGTACCAGGAAGACCGGAGAGTAGACTCCCAAACCTTCTTCTGAACGGGGAACCAACTCCAGAGCTCCCTTGTCTAAATATTCCCAGATGGACCTTTCTAGCACCAACTGTTTTGGAGCGGAAAGCAAACGAGTTCTTACAAATCTGTCTCAAGGAAGAAAACAAAAATCTGTGGCATAACCCCGTTGTATCACCTGAAGGACCCAAAATTCCTGAATGTGTTCTTGCAAAGCGGGGAGAAAGTGAGAGAGGCGACCTCCGACCAGTAATAAATCCACCGAGGGAGGAAAACTGGTGGCGTCAAAAATCAGGCTTTTTACCTTGCTCCCCTTTAGGGATTCTGCGACCAGATCCCCTGGCTTGATAACCAGAACGCCTCTGATACTGAGGCCTGGATTGAGGTTGACGCTGAAAACCTCTACCCCGACCTGAAGGCCTAGATCTGCCCCTGATAGACTGAGGAAGGCATTTCCCCTTTTTATCAGCTAGACCCTCTATAATGTCATCAAGAGTTTTACTGAAAAGCTTGCCCGGCTCAAGGGGCAGGGAGCAGATATTATATTTGGAGGCGTTGTCTGCTCTCCAGGGTTTAAGCCATAGTGGCCTTCTGGCGGCCATAGAAAGAGCCATAGATTTGGCTGCTATCTTCACCTGATGAATGAAGGCTTCGGATAGGTAATCTGCCGATAAGGAAATTGAATTCAGGAAAGACAAAAGACTGTCCCTGGAGATACCAGAGTCAATATTGCTCTCTAGTTTGGAGAGGTCTGCTCTCAATTTATTTGCTACCTCACTGGAAGCAATCCTAACAGAATCCTCAGCAGAGGCAGCTTAAACTTTCCTGAGTGTACACTCAGTGCGTCTATCCATGGGGTCTTGTAAATTAGAACCATCTTCAGCCGATACAACCGTACGGCGGGATAATTTAGCCACGGCCATATCTACTTTGGGCGGGGGGACCCAGCGGTCCTGCTGAACCTCCGTAATTGGAAAGAGGGTCCTAAATCTTCTGGATAGAAAAAAAGGTTTTTCTGGACGTTTCCATTCTGCCATCATTGCTTTAAGAGTAGCATCCACTTGGAATGCCCTTGGCCCTCTATAGGTGGAGAATGAGGCTTCCCCTGGGTCAACATCACGATCACCTGACCGGATGGACTTAAGCAATTTCTGCATTTTTTCCAAAGGAAAATGAGGCCTGCCGAATGCCTCAGGATCTTCATCAGAAGTCTGTGTCTCGTCCAGGATCTGAAAAACCTCTTCAGAAGGACCAGCAGAGATTGCCGCTCCCTGCGTGGTCTTTTGGAAACCTGGGAGACAGAATCCTTGATATCCCTCATAGAGTCTTCAACATATTCTTTTACCCAGGTAATGACATCCCGCAAGGAAGGCTCATCAGCAGGAGAACCTCGACACTGGCGGCAGCGGATATACTCGTACCCATCTTGAAGGGGAGTGTCACAATCCCTGCAAGCAAGATGTCTACCATTGGCGGAGCTTTTTCTTCTGGGTACGTCATCACCGTTAGAGGGAGAGGAAGACATGAAAGGAACAAAAACCGAAAAATTAAGGTAGAATTTTTGTAAACAAATTTTTATTTTTTTTTGCTTAGAGCGAAAAAAATCTACCATGCAACTTGATAGAAATTAGAAATTCAGGAAAATCCCAATGCAAGCCACAAAAATGGTAGAGATACCAACTGTGGAAACTTCTCTAAAGATAGACAAGTCATAGAATGCATCTATTCTCCCCAATAGGAGGAGAAACTAGGGGGTGGGGCCAAGGAAGGGGTACAAGGATCCAGAAGGAATGAATTTAATGAAAAGAGGGGGGCAAGCCCCTAAAAACTCTCAAATAGCTAAAAATCCATTTTTGGATTTCAAAACCGGCATTTTTCCCGCTCTCCCCGCGAACCCGAAACCGGAAGTGACGCGGGAAGTAGCAGGGAATAGACGCCGGCTGGAAACAGACATGGCGGTAGAAAGGTTCCGCCCTAAGACATTGCCTCCGGCCGGCGAAGTAAGACTGGAGAGGGGAAAATCAAGGTAAGGAACGCGCACTAGCGCGATAACCACATATTCCAGTCCCCAGGTAAAGGAACCTCTGAAATCTTCCCACAGAGAGAAGATGAGAAGAAAGAAAAAGAAGAAAGCAAGAAAAAAGAAGCCACCTAAATGTAAATTGCTTAAAACCTAGGGAGGTAAAGAAACCTCCTTCCACCTGCCCTACTACACAAGACAGAAAAAAACACGAGGGGGGGAAGGTCTTCTTTACCTCTTATAGGGGAATTAATTATGTTAATTAAAAGTTCTGCCTGTCCTATCAGCACACAGGGGCAGAAATACCCCATATTGTGCTGCTGTTGGACGTAAGGGGAAACAAGAATGCAACAAGACTATTCTAGAATCAAAACCTAGGGTGCTTAATAGCAGAACATACAAAAAGAATGACCACTGTTTATCTACAGAGGAGTCAGTAATTCACATAATATGCTCTAGGAATTGTGAATTCCAAAAATAACATAACTAGCAATATTATATGTTGCACCTATAACACTATATAACAACACCCCTTTATCTGCTGAGGTTTGTGTGATAAGATTTGTGTAATATACAGAATACCCTCCTCTGTTATATGGAGTGGGCTGTAGGACCTAGACTGAACTCGGCCATGTGCATAATAGCCTATATAAGGCCTCATTAGGGGACATTATGACTATAAAGGAAATGAACATTTATATAAGAGTTCATTAAGGGGATATTATGAACATAAGGGGGAATAATTTATATAAGGGACCATTGTGAACAGACGGGGACCTCATTTATATATGAAGTCATTAGGGGTTGATTGTATTTATGTCAGGGCTCATAATAGAAGGGGGCAATTAATTTAATTAAGGTGTCACTTCGGCTTTATTAAATGGGCTTTCCAGCTCATTTTTATTCATTATCTATTCTCAGGATGGATCATCAACAAGAGATTAGTCGACCCACTCTATACACACACACACACACACACACTCACACACTTATCTGAGCTGACTAGGCCATGGTACCTTTTTACATTGCATACTGTCTGTTTTATATCGACTATATGATGTACTTTCAGCCTTGTAAAAGGTATGAGATGTGAAAATTCCACCATTTTGACAAGGTGAGCTGTACCTGTGAGATGGGGAAACAGCCCTCATGTTGTGTTGAATGTAGCTGTTTCTGTAGATAAGTTTTTTTTATAAACTGACATTTGTTTGTTTGACCACAAGAGGCCACTGTTACCTCAGAAATAGAAGAGATTGTAATTCTGTAATTCCCTGGAGTAGTGACGTGGAGACCCTGTTCTGAAGAGGAGGAACAAGAAGAGAGAGTGTGTGTCTGGCAGCCATCTTAGCTGTGTGTGCTTCTGAGCTTTTGGTTTGGAAGAAGAAGGGCTGCAGTGAGAGGAAAAACATTTTTAGAGGATTAGAGACATATAACAAGAGTTTCTAAAGCAGAGACTGTTCCAGGGTTTGCTCAGACAGCATCCTAAGGTGAAGATTGCTATCAAGGACCGGCTGAGAAGTGGCCCTGTCAGTGAGACCGCATGTGTGGATGAGCCCTGCTTTCAGCGGTTCCAGAGAGAAACTACAAGGTACCCAACAAAACTGAACCAGTAAAAGAAGTAATCGTGAATGCACCATATTAGATTTTTGGCGCAAATTGCTTGGGACTGAGTAAGGGCCTGTAGTTAGTCTAGTTAGGCATACTCATCTTCACAGGCCACACTACTGGTGAATTATCTACCTATTCGGTAGTAAGGACTCAGAGAATTCTATTGAGTTGTAACTCCCAGAGAGGAGCTTCTGAGGAAGTCTAGAAGCGATATTTTATACGTTGTCATATTTCTTTGGTTTGCAAGCTGACCTACTATGATATTTACTTGGTTATACTTTGTTTGTGGGGAATAGGGGTATTTTGATAAGTTTGTAAGCTCTTGTGTTCTACCGCCGGTGCCTCTATCACACTCATTGAATTGTTCCTGCGACTAGGGTAATAAAAAGGTAACAAGCGGCTGGTTGGTAGCAGCCTGCAGATAGGTAAAAGCTTGGAGATTATTGCTGTAGACATGAGAAGGCACCGCGCTGTACAACACCAGGGTCTCAGCTTACTGGCTGAGTGTATGTAAATAGTTGAGAGTGTTTTTCTGGTAAATAGGTATTACTACACAAAGTAAAATCTTGTTTTTCACTAAATTGATTTGGAGTTGCTTCCTTTGTTCGTGACTTCGCTGTATCCTGGGGAGCCCACCCCGGTACACGGCTTACATATCCACATAAGACAATTGAAGGTGTCTCCAGGCCTTCAACATCACTTTCAAGGCTGAGATATACACGTGGACAAAATTGTTGGTACCCCTCGTTTAATTAAAGAAAAACCCACAATGGTCACAGAAATAACTTGAATCTGACAAAAGTAATAATATAATTAGTCATTCTTGGGTGTTTTTAGCTGTGTGTTTTGGGTCATTATCCTGCTGCAAGACCCATGACCTGCGACTGAGACCAAGCTTTCTGACACTGGGCAGCACATTTCTCTCTAGAATCCCTTGATAGTCTTGAGATTTCATTGTACCCTGCACAGATTCAAGACACCTGGTGCCAGATGCAGTAAAGCAGCCCCAGAACATAACAGAGCCTCCTCCATGTTTCACAGTAGGGACAGTGTTCTTTTCAAGATATGCTTCATTTTTCCATCTGTGAACATAGAGCATAGATCTGTGAACATAGAGCTCATCTGTCCATAGGACATTCTCCCAGAAGCTTTGTGGCTTGTCAACATGTAGTTTGGCAAATTCCAGTCCGGCTGTTTTATAATTTGTTTTCAACAATGGTGTCCTCCTTGGTCGTCTCCCATGAAGTCCACTTTAGTGTTTTCTACGGACGACGGATGGTGCGTTCTGACACTGATGTTCCTTGAGCTTAAAGTTCCCCTTTAATCTCTTTAGAAGTTTTTCTGGGCTCTTTTGTTACCATTCGTGATATCCTTCTCTTTGATTTGTCATCAATTTTCCTCCTGCGGTCACATCCAGGGAGGTTGGCTACAGTCCCATGGATCTTAAACTTCTGAATAATGTGCAACTGTAGTCACAGGAACATCAAGCTGCTTGGAGATGGTCTTATAACCTTTACCTTTAACATGCTTGTCTATAATTTTCTTTCTAAGCTCCTGAGACAACTCTTTCCTTTGCTTCCTCTGGTCCATGTTGAGTGTGGTACTCACCATATCACCAAACAGCACAGTGAGTATCTGTAGCCCTATATACAGGGCCACTGACTAATTACAGGATTGTAGACACCTGTGATGCTAATTAGTGGACACACCTTGATTTAACATGTCCCTTTGGTCACATTATTTTCAGGAGTACCATCATTTCTGTCCAGGCCTGTTTCATGAGTTTTCTTTTTAAAAAAATTCTGTTGAAGCATGGTTGAAAAGAAATGTCTGACTTTCATATGTTCATTTTGAGAGAATTTTTACATATTATTACTTTTGTCAGATTCAAGTTATTTCTGTGACCATTGTGGGTTTTTCTTTCATTAAACGAGGGGTACCGACAATTTTGTCCACGTGTGTATGGTTTAATATTGGCATTGTATAAGCGAGCTGGAGACCTGGTGGTTTTGACACCTAAATAAGTGATGGACATCGTGCACTACTGAAATGAGAAGGGGGTAGCCCAAGGTGGTTTGGAGGGTTCTCACAAGGCCAGAACTTCTGATTTATCAGGATTCATTTGGTAGCCTGATTGGTGTCCCATCTCCTGAAGATCAAGGGTCAAATTCCTTGCAGAGTTTCTGCAAAGGAGGTAAACTGGAGGTTGTGGTAGATGTTGGGGGGGGAGGTTAAAGCTTTGTCTGGACAGGCTATAAATGATAAAGAAGGGGACCAAGGGATAAGTTAAAAAGTAAGGTTAAGAGAAGGCATCCCTGGCATGTGCCACATAAAATATCTACCTGTGGAGTGTTTCGTCCATTCACTGTAATTCTGGTCTATGTGTCCATCTGGGTGTAATGAATAAAATCCCTAAAACATGGGCCAAACTGTCGTTGGTGCAGGGTTGCATGCAAGAATTGCCAGAAGACTATATCAAAAGCGTTCCCTGTGTCTAAACTTAAAGGGGTTTTCCAGCTTCCAAAAATTATCTGCAAATACATCCACAGCAGTGCTATATCCTCACTGTTCCCTTGTTCAGCCTTTGCTTGGCTTTATTTTACTTGCTTCTCCTTGTATCACCGTTATGTACATGCAGTGAATCTGTGGACAAACTACATTTTTCATATGCCTGCTCTCACTGTCTGTGCTTACTGCTCACAGAGGGGGGGGGGGGAATGAGCTTGCAAACGAAACATCATCATCATCATCAAACAAAGCATCAGATGTGGGAGTGATGTATTACTTGTGTTTTCCTTGCAGGGAAGAGTGGAGAAGGGAGTGATACCAGACAGTGATGAAGATGAATCAAAGAAAATATAGTTTGTCCACAGATTCACTGCATGTAAATAACAGTCATACAAGGAGCAGCAAGTAAAATAAAGGGTGCACAATGTTAACAATGAAATATCCCCCATTATCTCCGTCAGACATAAGAGATCTTGGGCTGAGTGAGCCTATCATTTGTCTGTCAGAGGAGCGGTCCATCATGGGCCATGTGGAAGTATTAAAGTCGCCTTCGATAATAAGATTGGGGTCCTGTTGTTGTTTTAGCATTAGGGCTCCAAGTCGATTGAAGAAGTTAGTGTTGGTGAGGATTGGAGTGTAGATGTTTAACAGAATATATATCTGGTGTCCCACCCAGATTCTCAAAAGGAGAATCTCCCATTTTTTATCGGTAACTTTCTCCTCTGCCAAATCCCTGATGGAATAAAATCACTACTCTTCTGGACTTGGAGTTTGCTGTTTAACACTTGTGCAACTAGAGGGCTTTAAGGGTTGCTCTGGAATTTTTCTTTCAGTATCTCCTATAGAAAGACTTTGTCTGGTTTAAATCTTTTTAAAGGTTTTTACGCTTCTCTAGCATGTTAAGTCCGTCTACATTTCATGAAATGATCTTAAATTGGGGGAAGTGGAGTATTTGTTTGTTGTGTTTTCTGAGTGTACAGTACAGCCATCATATCTGGTGACAATAGGATGAAGCTGCTGACGAGATCTCATGTGTGCCCATCCCCAGTCATCCCAGTGAGTAAAGGAGATTGGCAACTGTATCTGGTGCTTAATCAAACATATGAACCATAAAAAAATAAAAAGATTGTAGCCATATCAGCATCGGTCAAATTAGTAGTAAGTAGTAACGTAAAGGCAATAAAGAATAGTGCAATACCTGTAATAGAGAATGAGTAGAAGGATTATGTCCTTCTTGATTTAGACTATCCTGGAGGGTCCACATTTCTCATATATTATCATGAAGATAGTGGTAGATTGGGGTGAATAGTTTTCTCTTCTGTATAACTGCTGCTGAGAAGTCTTGAAATATAAACACCGTGATGTCCATAATTTTTCCTTTCATGGTTTTTAACAGCTGTCACACAAATGCATTAAAAATCCATTCATGTGAATGTTGCTAGTCATTTTGTATTTTTACCAGTTTTCCCAGATCCCTCAATAGCATACATGAACATGGGAGAGCTCTTTACAAGGTGCACTCTGGTAACCATTTCCAACCCCTAGCGTTTTCTACGGATCCATTTGGTGTACTCACTCTACTGAAAGTGAGTCCGAGCTAAGGCGAGATCTAAATCTATAGGTAAAGCCGGCTGCTAACCGGCTGCTGTTAATGAACAGCATGGGCGGTGCAAGGGGGACACACGGATGTCACCCATGTGCCGCCTGTGCACTAGCCGTGCTTCCACTGCCCCTTTCATTCAATGAATAGGAGCTGCGGAAACAAGGCCGCAAAATCGGAGAGGAATAGAACCTGTTCCATATTTTGCAGTCCAGACTGTCGGCCCGCACACGTGACCGTGTAATTCATGGTCATGTGTATGGGCACATAGAAATGAATGGGTCAGTGTGCGATCCGGAAAAAACCCTGATAGCACACTGACCATTCACACGATTGTGTGCAAGGGGGCTAAGGCTGTGGTAAGGACCGTGAGAAGATCATCTCCTACTCTTGTCTCCAGGATGGTCACAAACCTCAAGTTATATCTTCTGTTTCAGTTTTTGAGATTCTTCAGCTTGTCCTTTAGAATGGTCACTGTATGTGTGACTTTACAGGAGGTTACTATGTTTTCCAAGTCAATTATTTTTTTTGGCATTTGTGCTAATGAATGTCAGTATGTATGAGACTTCTGCTGTCCATGTTATGGCATGGGTGGTGTCAGTTGAGGGCAACTGATAAGGATTATAATTTGGGAGGGAAGATGTCATCACCTGTGAGCAATTCAGGTGGCAAGTTGTCCTCATCTGGAAACTGTAAAGGGCCTGGTGTCTGCCGCCTGTTGCTCTTATGCCTTTAGTTGGCTTTGGCGCTTGAAATTAAAATACATCAAAAAGTTGCATAGACAGGTTATTCCAAGATTGGCCAGTAGCTGTCACTATTGTATAAGGAATGACAGCAGCAGCAACAACTTTAGCACTGTCTCCCACAGACTCAATTGATGAAATGCCACTAGTGAGATATGGAGACAGTAAGGAAACTATAGAGATCTAAGGCAGAGCGTGAGCCAGCAATAGTGAGACAGACAACTTAGCTACAGTGGCTTGCAAAAGTATTCTTACCCTTTTTTTTCTTCACATTTTGTCATTTTACAACCACAAACTTAATGTATTTTATTGAGATTTTAAGTGATAGACCAACACAAAGCAGCAGATAATTGTGAAGTGGAACGAGAATGATACACGGTTTTCAAAATTTTAATCAAATAAAAATCTGAAAAGTGTGACGTGCAAAAGTATTCAGCCCCCTGTACTCTGATACCCCTAAATAAAATCCAGTGCAATCACTTGTCTTCAGATGTCACTTAATACAGTCCAGCTGTGTGTAATTTAGTCTTTATATAAATACACTTGTTCTGTGAAGGCCTCAGTGGTTTGTTAGAGAACTCTACTGAACAGATTGTGCAAAGACAGCACTGGCAAGAGAAGCAGCCAAGAGGCCCATGGTCACTCTGGAGGAGCTGCAGAAATCCACAGCTCAGGTGGGAGAATCTATTCACAGGACAACTATAAGTGCTGCACTCCACAAATCTGGCCTTTATGGAAGAGTGGCAAGAATAAAACCATTGTTGAAAGAAAGACATAAGAAGTGCCATTTGCAGTTTGCCACAAGCCATATAGTGGATACAGCAAACATGTTGAGGAAGGTGCTCTGCTCAAATGAGACCAAAGTTGAACTTTATGGACTTAATGGAAAGCGCCACAAAATGTGTGGCGGAAAAGTAACACTGCTCATCCCCCTGAACGCACCATCCCCACTGTGAAACATGATGGTGGCAGCATCATGCTGTGGGGGTGCATTTCTGCATTTTTGGATTCCTCTCTGTCTGGCAATTTCGTTTTGGCACTCCTGATTGGATTCGACTTTTGGCTTGTTTACTGGACCTAACTTTGTCTCTCGATTTGGTTTCTCGTTGCCCTCTTCAGCTGCTGACTTGTGATTTGACGACCATTGTGTGCTCTCTGTCCCTGTGAGTAAGTGTGTGGATTTGGTGTTTGGTTTCTGTGGCAGCGCATCTATTTGTAGTACACTTTTCTGTTTTGGTAATAATTCCGGTCTCCAGATTCAGCCAAAGTCCATTTCTTCTTGCGAGGACCTCTGGTGAAGGCATCTGGGGCCGGTCTTGGTTCGGAGAGATGTGTTGTGTTTAGGTAGCATATTCTACTGCTCGCAGTTGTCAGCCCATTTCTGCTACTGCTCTCCTAAAGCCTGTTCTTAACAAACCATGTTATTGTGGCCTTGCATCTGAATTCTAACAATGGTTGGAGCTAAATACAGGGCAATCCTGAAAGAAAACCTGTTGGAGGCTGCAAAAGCCTTGAGACTTGGAAGGAAATTCACCTTCCAGCAAGTCAATGAACCTAAACATATAGCCAGAGCTACAGTGGAATTGTTTAGATCAAAGAATATTAATGTGTTAGAATGGCCCAGTAAAAGTCCAGACCTAAATCCCATTGAGAATCTGTGGCAAGACATGAAAATTGCTGTTCACAGACGCTCTCCATCCAATCTGACTGAGCTTGAGCTATTTTACAAAGAAGAATGGGCAAAAATTTCAGTCTCTAGATGCGCAAAGCTGGTAGAGACATACCGCAAAAGACTTGCAGCTGTAATTGCAGCGAAAAGTGGCTCTACAAAGAATTGATATAGGGGGCTGAATACTTTTGCACGTCACACTTTTCAGATTTTTATTTGATTAAAATTTTGAAAACCATGTATCATTTTTGTTCCACATCACAATTATCTGCTGCTTTGTGTTGGTCTATCACTTAAAATTTCAATAAAATACATTTAAGATTGTGGTTGTAAAATGACAAAATGTGAAAAAGTTCAAGGGGTTTGAATACTTTGGCAAGCCACTGTAGGTTTCTGTGATGCAATCACGCGTCCCCTGCTGGATCTCTCTGGTTACCACTAGTATGTGGAAACCCTCTCTAGTGCTAAGAAGCAGTGGCTTAACGTTGGGGAATGGGTCACTGTGCACTCATCCTGCAGTCTGGTCACAGAATGAAAGTGCTCCAGCCCGGGGGGGGGTCTCAAGATGGTCACTAGCACTTCCATACAGGAGGTGCTTTCACCACACACATTGGAATTCAGCTGGCAGAAGCAGGAACATATCTGGCAGCTGTCTCTCCCTGGTAGTGCCAATGAAGACCTCCAGATAACCCCGCAGGTGATGTGATGAATGAGGCAGCGCGGGTGGGACATCACACCACACAGCAGAAAACAAGATGGTTGATGTGGTCAGCCAGTAACTTGTCTGCCTATTAGGCACTGAGCCTCCAGAGAGGAAAAGTGGTAGGCTCCTGCAATTAGGGGGGTACAGGGAGCATTTATACACTGTTCTTTGGGTGTCCAATGGCTTAAGATGTGCCAATAGGGCCAGATGTGGGAACAGTTCAGCAGGAAATTGCTATCTAAAATAAACACCATTCCGATCTCGCCCCTGATGCTCTCCGTAACAAGATCCACGAGTATGTAACTAACATGCCCCTTCCCACCCTTGTGGACACTGATACAGCTCTCCTTTATGCCCCTTTTTCCGAGGAGGAGGTCTCGCTCGCTATTCAGTCCTCCCCGTCGGATAAGTCCCCTGGCCTGGACGGGTTCACTGCCCGTTTTTATAGGTGCTTTGGAGACCTCCTTTCTCCCTTAATGACCCGGGTATTTAACAGTGCTGACGACTCTTCCCCTTTCGCGACGCAGTCCCTTTCAGCCCTGATTACGGTAGCATAGATAAGCATGGATAAGCAATGGGTCTCTATCGAGGCTGACCTGCTCTCGGTTCCCCTCTCCTTGTTGCCGTGGATACCGGCTCATTTCCGTCTGGGATCTGCTGGGCACTCATTCCTTTCTTCACACTTCCTTAAGACCTGGGATTCGGTGTGCTCCAGTGGGAGAGTGGCTAGAGTTCCTGGCCCCCTCAGTCCCCTTTTCCGTAATCCTATGTTCCCCTGGGGTCGTTCTGTAGACAGATTCCTTTGCTAGCGCAGCAGCGATGACATTAGGGGACCCACCTCTTCCTTCATTGGCCCAGTTGCGCGCTTCTCATCCGGACCCTCACTTGTCCTGGCTGGAGTACAGCCAACTTGTGGCCTTCTTGCGGAAATTCTCCTTGCCTCCTCTCCTTTCCTCGACTATGACTGACCTAGAGTCCGCCCTTTCCCACGCTGACTCTTCCCCTCGTGCACTCTCGACGCTTTACAGCATTCTTCTCCGGGACGCTACTCCCGGGCCCCCCTCATATACAGTTCCCTGGGAGTCAGACCTCCGTGCGGGTCTGCCTCTCGCTGACTGGGATAGGTCTTTCCTGTTTGCCCATAAGCTTCCATTGCCTTGCATTGCGCAAGAAAAGAATTTCAAAATTCTGTCTCGATGGTACAGGTGTCCTGACTTTCTCCACAGAATATATCCTGCTGTGACTGACCAGTGTTGATGCTGTGGCACGGAGAAAGGTACCCTGTATCACATTTGGTGGGAGTGTGCTGTTCTTAGGCCCTTCTAGGATGCTGTGTTTGACCTGTATGCTAAGGTGTGTGGTCGTACCGTCGCAGCTACTCCCCAACTGGCCCTTCTTTCAGTTATCCCTGGCAGGATTTCTGCAGTGAAGAAGGATCTCCTGCGACACTTTCTCACGGCCGCCAGGACTGTCATTCCCAGGCACTGGCGGAGCACTGCTGCACCTTCCCTGATCGAATTCCTACAGGAGCTTCTCCTGATAAGTAGAATGGAGGCCCTGGTGGCGGAGGATTCTTCCCATCCTTCCAAATTTGACGCTCCTTGGCGGCCTTGGGTGACATTTCAGGAATCGACCAAGTACTCATCTTTCTTATCATGATCCGGAATTAATTTATATTATTATTTTTTCCCCCCCTTTTTTTTTTTCTTCAGCAGATACTGGTCGTTTTGCCCTTCCTCTGATGCTCCCCTTCCCCCTCCTTATCCTCCTCATGTGTCTTCCCTATTGCTTGTCCCAGCTGTGTGTTTCCCTGGTCTGTTTTGTCCGTCCTTGGGTTCTATGCAGGTGTTGTTCATATGTTCTCATACGCCCTGGGCCTTCGCCCCATTACTAGCATAATGTATTTCATAGCAGCGGGCGGGGATCCCCCCTAGCCTTTTTTAATAGGGCGAGGCCTGCGCGCCTTAGCGCCTTTGTTGGTTTATATTGTTTTTTGGTTTCCTTTTTCTTCCCCTACCTCTTATTTTGTATTGTATTGAAAATTCCTTAATAAACATTGATTAAACATAAAATAAACACCATGAGAAAGTAGAGTAAGCCTATATTCACATGAATGTATATGCATTAAAAATCCATTCATGTGAATGTTGCTAGTCATGTTCTATTTTTACCAGTTTTCACGGGAGAGCTTTTCACAAGGTGAAATGACGGCTCATGGTAAAAGTGCGAGGGGCCTTTTCAAAAGGCATGGCCTTTATAAAAAGGGAATAGCTACATTTATTTAGACCCCATATAATAATATTAGACCCCATAATGTTACTAGCTAAATAAAATAAACTATTTTTATTTATGCCATTTAGAGTTTCATCTTAAATATTGTGTTAACTTTATTGTGTGGTTTGTAGCAGTTACAGCAATCTCATGTAAAAATGATTACAGCTTTTAGCAGTAAATTACAGAGGAGTTCACTACATTTAATTAAATCTTTATTTTATTTATTTTTTTCATAAGGTGTCTGAACCCAAAACATGATATCCTACTGATTAAGCCACAGGTTCCATGAGTTTCAATGGCAGTATTATTTCCTCTTACCTTTTTCTCTTTTCTCTATAGTATATTTATTTCCCTAAACAATACATTGACATAAAAAAAATATCTCTAGATATATTTCTTGTTCTGGGTTCAGGCCCTACCTCACACCCAACAAAGTAATCTTTAGGTTGATGAAGGGATCTCCAGGCAACCTTCTCAAGAGTGTTCACTGCACTGAGGTGATGTTACTGCGCAGTTAATATTAATGAGCTGGCAGCTGAGTGAAAGTGAATATTCATCAGGTGAGGCTGCCTGAAAACCAGAAGAATCCTGGGAAACACAGGTGAGTTGAATGTCTGACGTAGGCTAAATCAGGGCTGTGGAGTTATTTGGAGTGGAGTAAAGCTATAAATGCAATAAAACTCCTCTAATTTAAGGAAAAAGCTAGTGATTGAATTCCAATGAAAGTAAATGTGCAACAAACTATACATCCAAATAATTATGCAGTAGTTATTTTTAAACCAAAGTTGGTAACTTTTTTTTGACTTTAAACAAAACTGGCCCACCTTCAACTGAACTCCATAGCCCTCTATGTCACCCAATTTATCCAATGCTGGTACTGGCCTGGCTAGAAGTACAGAGGCTCAGGTGACTGCTGCAGCCAATCACTGTTTTCAGTAGGGACAGGCGATTATTTAGGAAATTGCGATTAATTAGGAATTTTACCTCAATTATGATTAATGACTATTATTTTAAGGTGCAATTTTAGGAGACGGTCACTCCGCTGTTTGTTTCCCTCTTCCTCTATTGCAATTTTCCAGTGGGGGGGGGAGCCTTCAGCTGACTGATGTGTCTCCAGGGTTACACAGACTCAGCCATGTCCCGCTGATGTAATTAAGTCAAATCGCACATTGGTGCAAGAATTTAGGTATGATGTCTGCACCATGGCTGTACAACTTTGGGCCAGAAGAAGTGTGGGAACACAAAATGGCTGTTGCCCTCAAGTTTGTTTTTATAGGCATACCGCTATACCGTGTTTATCCTGCTATAAGCTACTAATAAACCGTGAAGATGTTATGACAAGCCGTGAGTGTCACTTTACTTTTTTCTATTTAACAAATGTTATTATTGTTTATTTATATAGCACCATTAATTCCATGGTGCTTTACATTTGAGGATTTACATACGGTACACAAGATATACAAAACAGATAATACTAACAGAGATCAACTGGCACAGTGGGATAGAGGGCCCTGCCTGCAAGGGCTTATAATCTATGAGGGCTGTTCAGGTGGTGATGTGGTGACAGTAGCATTATTGAGGTTGTAGGCCTTCCTGAAAAGGTGAGTATTCAGGGCCTTCTTGAAGCTTGTGATTGTGGAGGTCAGTCTTATGTGTCTTGGTAATGAGTTCCAGAGTATGGGGGATGCACGGGAGAAGTCTTGGAGATGTTTATGTGAAGAGTGGATAAGAACAGAGCGGAGCAGGAGGTCTTTGGAGGATCGGAGGTTACGTGTGGGCACGTAGCGGGAGATTAGGTCAGAGATATATGGAGGGGACAGATTGTGGATGGCTTTTGTATGTCAGAATTAGTAATTTGAACTCTATTCGCTGGGCAACGGGTAGCCAGTGAAGGGATTGGCAGAGGGGGGCAGCCGACGAAGAATGGGGGGAGAGGTGTATTAGGTGAGCAGCACAGTTTAAGGTGGACTGGAGGGGGCGAGGGTGTTAGCTGGGAGGCCATGGAGAAGCGTGTTACAGTAGTCTAGGCGGGAGATTATAAGGGCGTGGACTAGCATCTTTGTAGTTTCAGGGGTGAGGAAGGAGCGGATTTGATGGATGTTCTTGAGTTGGAGGCGGCAGGAGGTGTTGAGGGTTTGAATATGTGGCTTGAAGGATAGGTCAGAGTCTAAGGTTATCCCAAGGCAGCAGGTTTGTGGGACTCGGGTGAGAGTGGTTCCATTAATTTTGATAGATGGGTCAGGTAGGGGGGTCGTGCATTGAGGGGTGAAGATTCTGAACTCCGTTTTCTACATGTTGAGTTTGAGAAAGCGGGAGGAGAGAAAGGAGGCTACGGCTGCTAGACATTCTGGGACTCTGGACAGCAGAGAGGTAATATCTGGTCCAGAGAGATATATTTGGGTGTCATCAGCATAGCAATGGTAATGGAAACCATGGGATTCTATGAGTTGGCCAAGGCCTAGGGTGTAGATTGAGAACAGGAGGGGTTCTAGGATGGAGCCTAGGGGGACACCTACAGAGAGAGGGCGTGGCAGGGAGGTGGTGTGTGAGTGGGAGACGCTGAATGTGCGATTGGTGAGGTATGAGGAGATCCAGGAAAGGGCCAGGTCTGAGATGCCAAGGGATGAGAGAGTTTCTAGCAGGAGGGAATGGTCGACTGTGTCAAAGGCAGAGGAGCGGTCGAGGAGGAGGAGGAGGACAGAATAGTGACGTTTGGCTTTGGCAGTTAGAAGGTCGTTAGTGACCTTGGTTAGGGCAGTTTCTGTGGAGTGAAGGGGTCTGAAGCCTGACTGTAGTCTGTCAAAGAGCATATTGGACGAGAGCTAGGAGGACAGTTCGGAGTGGACGTGTTGCTCCAGTAATTAGAGGCATATGGGAGCAGTGAGATGGGGTGTTAGTTGGCTGGAGAATATGGGTCCAGGGAGGGTTTCTTAAAGGGGTATTCCCATGATCATAACCATATTTATATTTGTAGATAATTAAAAGTTAAACATTTTTGCAGATATAAGTAGTTAAAAATTCTGCAGAGTTTTAAAGATTTTCTCTAACTATCTTAGTGGTCACAGTCTGTTGTCTTGATCGGTTGCCAATGGATACGACCACGAGTGCAGAAACTTTCTATGGTCTGGGACTTGTCAAAAACCCAGCCATGATTTTCTTATTGTAGCCAGGTTATCAGGTAGAGACACTACATGTATCAGAAGATATACCGGCCACGATAAGGAAATCATTGCTGATTTTCTGACCTTAGAAAGATCCTGCATTCATGGTCGTATCCATTGGCAACCGATCAAGACAACAAGACTGTGACCACAAGATATTTAGAGAAAATCTTTAAAACTCTGCAAAATATTTAATTACTTATACTTGCAAAAATGTTTAACTTTTAATTATCTACAAATTTAAAAATGGTTATGTTGGTGGGAATACCCCTTTAAGTATTGGTGTGATGGTATCATGTTTGAAGGCGGAAGGGAAGGATCCATTGGTTAGGGATAGGTTGAAGAGATGGGTTAGGGCAGGAGTAATGACTTCAGAGAGTTTGGGGATGAGATGTGACTGGATTGGGTCTAGTGCACAGGAGGTGAGGTGGGATTTAGAGATTAGGGTGGAGAGCTTTTCATCAGTGACGGTGGAAAAAAGGTTAAAGATGAAGAGCACCGAGCAGTTGGATAGAGTGGTTGTTGGGGGCGTAGGGTGAGACTGTCTCTGATGGTGTCAATTTTGCTTTTGAAATAAGAGGCAAAGTCATCGGCTGTGATAAGTGATGTTGGAGGGGGCACAGGAGGATGGAGAAAGGAGTTGAAGGTAGCGAATAGCTGTTTGGGGTTTCGGGATAGGGCAGATATTAGTGGGGTGAAGTAGACCTGCTTTGCAGAGGTGAGTGCATTCTTGAATGTGAGAACTGCCTCTTTATACTTATAAGGAAGTCGTCCTGGGAGTAGCTTTTCTTCCAGAGGCGTTCTGCAACCCGTGAGGCACGTCTCAATTTTTTAGTCAGGTCAGTGTGCCAGGGCTGCCTATTGATCGGCCGGGTTTTGGTGTTAGTGAGAGGGGCCACAGAGTCAAGGGCTGAAGTGATGGTGGTGTTGTAGAAGTCAGCGGTGGTATCTGCGTCCTGGAGTGAGGTTATGTCAGCGAGTGGTTGGAGAGAGTCTGAGAGCGTGCGGATGTCAAGGCGATTAAGGTTCGTCTGAATTCTCCATAAAGATATAAAGGCAGAGCACCTCAGAATATGTAGGCAGCTACATATCCCATGATCCAGCCAACAAGACAGGCTAAGTAGTGCCAACTATTTTTCTGTTGTATGGAATTCTATTATTTTAAGGCATGGCCCTTTTAAATAAAACTTAACATTTAATAATCATCTAAATTATAATTAACCCCAATGATTGGATGGTATAAAAATCGCAAAATAATTGGAACACTCTTACCCGTTCCAGATGAAGGCTGTAATACCCCACCTTTAGGGTCACAATTTATCCAAATGCAAAAGGAACCAAGGATGGGTGCAGGAGATTGACCCTGTGCATACCTGTCACCACTGAGACTGTCAGGAGCTCCCCTGCACTCGGGCAGGGCTCTGCTATGCCTGGTCGTTTCAATTGATCTTCTAACAATCCCCTGAGGAGCATCCATGTTTTGGATGCGAAATGCGTTGGGGGGGGGGGAAGGAGATATTAACAGGGCAATTTTAGGGTCAGCATTGGGACCGCCCTTGTAAGGGCGGGAGTTAAGGGTGACAGGGTTGCACAGGGTGACACCCTTCATCTGGAACGGGTAAGAGCTTTCCAATTATTTTCCAATTATAGTAAGGGCAAAATGCAATGTAGCCCAGGGCCCAACAGCAAGTAATAGCACATTTGTCCCACATTATAATCCAATCTTGAAATCTGCTGATAGAGCTGATTACTGTTGTAGGGCAAGGGAGTCTACAGAAAGAATGTATTGGGCGAACCTTGCGAGATTTGTTTCACAATGTTTTCCCAAACACATGTGAACTGTAATTGCTATTTATTATGCTCTGGGGTCTCTTCAGACCCCAGATTATAATTAGTGGAGGTCTAAGGAAGGTGAGCACACATAAAAAACAGGGTTACTCACCTCCCTTGTGCTCTGGCGTGGGTCCTTGTCCACTTTTTCCTCTCCCAGTCTCCTGAATGAGGTCAGGGACCTCTGAGGCCTGTGATTGGGCCTCAGCTGTCACTTGGCATTGTGACGCTTGCATCTATGCGTCATGACGCCGCATGACCACAGAACTACCTGAAACTAGAATACTAAAACTAATATATTTTATTAATTACGTGTTAAAACAGACAAACAAAGGACTCAGTGTCTCAATATACTCTCTGGTGACGCTGACAAGATTATGCTTTAAGTGCAGGAAACCACTCGGGCTATTGGATTCAAATTTATATTGTCAATGTTGTTCCAATATAATCACTCCCATCAGACCTAATAGTCACACAATATTCTCTCTGGACAGACAAAATTGAATAGGGTAAGTCACCACCAGCTGAACAAGTGTGGTTCACACTCACATCGATAATACATATGTAAGTATTGCAAAGGTAAAAAATATCTGCTCAAGAGCAGTGCTCAGATGAAGCTGACACATATTAATTAAATGCATAGCTTGTTGCTTATTTACTTTCTTAAGAATTAAATCACTATTTTTTACAGAACCAAAGGAGTTTTAATGCTGTCTGACAATGTCTGTCATTTATGAAGGAGTCAGAGTCAGTGATTTGGTCATCTGAGTCTCTGTACTTCCAGCCAGACCAGTGCTGCCACTGGTTGGAATAGGGGTATGATCTTTAGGCCGGGGTCCCAAAAAAAACGTGGTGTTTCACAGTCACTGCAAAGTGAATCCCATCCACTCATTGCCGAAAAATACGCGCAGCGGAAAACTTTGCGGTTTTGGAAATTGCAGCATGTCAATTATACCTACGGAAGTGCTGCCTTTTTTTCTATAAGTATAATGGAAGTAGAAAGCACTTTTCCCACATCGCTTTTTCACCACGGCTGTGGGGCCTTAGCCATAAACAGAAAATTGCAATAGGTGATTATCACTTTTTACATTTTACTCTAACCATGTCCCCTAGAGAGTTTTTCATTTATCCTGGAAAATTCCTTTAACAAGCAGCAATCAACTGTCATGCATGTTTATGTATATGTATTTAGATATATGTTTTACAAGTTTTTGGACAATAGATGACACAGTTACCTATATAGAAAACATCATGATATAACTGAAATCAAATAAAAGGTAAGTATCAGACAATAATCCCATCACTAGCAGCTTGCTATTGTCACGCATAGACTGTTCTAGCACGTGACGTGGGTTCGGATAGGGTTAATTCACTCCCCTCACTCAATCTTGCACTCACCCTTCACTCAGGCTGCAAAGTGAGTGTAAATGGTGCTTGATAAGAGACAAGTCCAGAAATTTAACAGTTCAGGGCAGCACGGTTAAGCCACGCACGCTGCTCACAGTAGCAGGAGCAACATGGGGTCTGGTGATGAAAAACCACCACTGGGACACACGTTAGAGAAATAGGCGTACCATTGGTTCCATGACCAAATCAATATAATGCCAATAGCATTAATACCAATAATACCTACAGTACAGACCAAAAGTTTGGACACACCTTCTCATTCCAAGAGTTTTCTGTATTTTCATGACTATAAAAATTGTAGATTCACACTGAAGGCATCAAAACTATGAATTAACACATGTGGAATTATATACTTAACAAAAAAGTGTGAAACAACTGAAAATATGTCTTATATTCTAGGTTCTTCAAAGTAGCCACCTTTTGCTTTGATTACTGCTTTGCACACTCTTGGCATTCTCTTGATGAGCCTCAAGAGGTAGTCACCTGAAATGGTTTTCACTTCACAGGTGTGCCCTGTCAGGTTTAATAAGTGGGATTTATTGCCTTATAAATGGGGTTGGGACCATCAGTTGTGTTGTTCAGTAGTCAGGTGGATACACAGCTGATAGTCCTACTGAATGGAGTGTTAGAATTTGTATTATGGCAAGAAAAAAGCAGCTAAGTAAAGAAAAACGAGTGGCCATCATTACTTTAAGAAATGAAGGTCAGTCAGTCCGAAAAATTGGGAAAACTCTGAAAGTGTCCCCAAGTGCAGTGGCCAAAACCATCAAGCGCTACAAAGAAACTGGCTCACATGAGGACCGCCCCAGGAAAGGAAGACCAAGAGTCACCTCTGCTGCGGAGGATAAGTTCATCCAAGTCACCAGCCTCAGAAATCGCAGGTTAACAGCAGCTCAGATTAGAGGCCAGGTCAATGCCACACAGAGTTCTAGCAGCAGACACATCTCTACAACAACTGTTAAGAGGAGGCTGTGTGCAGCAGGCCTTCATGGTAAAATAGCTGCTAGGAAACCACTGCTAAGGACAGGCAACAAGCACAAGAGACTTGTTTGGGCTAAAGAACACAAGGAATGGACATTAGACCTGTGGAAATCTGTGCTTTGGTCTGGTGAGTCCAAATTTGAGATCTTTGGTTCCAACCACCGTGTCTTTGTGCGACGCAGAAAAGGTGAACGAATGGACTGTACATGCCTTGTTCCCACCGTGAAGCATGGAGGAGGAGGTGTGATGGTGTGGGGGTGCTTTGCTGGTGACACTGTTGGGGATTTATTCAAAATTGAAGGACTACTGAACCAGCATGGTTACCACAGCATCTTGCAGCGGCATGCTATTCCATCCGGTTTGCGTTTAGTTGGACCATCATTTATTTTTCAACAGGACAATGACCCCAAACACACCTCCAGACTGTGTAAGGGCTATTTGACCAAGAAGGAGAGTGATGGGGTGCTACGCCAGATGACCTGGCCTCCACAGTCACCAGACCTGAACCCAATCGAGATGGTTTGGGGTGAGCTGGACCGCAGAGTGAAGGCAAAAGGGCCAACAAGTGCTAAGCATCTCTGGGAACTCCTTCAAGACTGTTGGAAGACCATTTCTGGTGACTACCTCTTGAAGCTCATCAAGAGAATGCCAAGAGTGTGCAAAGCAGTAATCAAAGCAAAAGGTGGCTACTTTGAAGAACCTAGAATATAAGACCTATTTTCAGTTGTTTCACACTTTTTTGTTAAGTATATAATTCCACATGTGTTAATTCATAGTTTTGATGCCTTCGGTGTGAATCTACAATTTTTATAGTCATGAAAATACAGAAAACTCTTGGAATGAGAAGGTGTGTCCAAACTTTTGGTCTGTACTGTATTTTCAATGTTTTCCATTTTTCATGTTTGTCAAGTAAGCTGTTACTAACTGCCTGTTCAGCAGCAAAACAAACATTGAAGGTAGGTTAAGTATGATTGGTTGAGTGTCTTTTGAGGCTGCCGGTGCTTGTGGCAGGGGTTCTGGACAACTTTTTAAATCCTTTGGAGAATTCCTTCATTGCTGATATCAGGCCAAAAAACTCTCTTCAGAAACAAAAGGGAAAACAATTGCTGAATACCTCTTGGCCCATTGCTAGACAGGTCCTATGTACACTGGCTTAGATCTGTACAATATTACACTGAAAGTCCTGTCCTTAAAGCTGCAGCTGGCTTATCCCCCATGAAAAATCATAATGCTGATACAGAAAATACCCTACTCTTGTGGATTGATTTAAATAATATTAGAGGACAAAGTCTTTTTGGGATTTTGTATTGTCTATCATTTGGCTCTGAAAACATGCAGAGATCAGAGGCAAGGTTTTGTACTGTGGGACTTTCCCTAACAGTCACACGACATAGAGTAGTGCCTTTGAGAGTGAGAAGGGTAACAGTCACCTCCACTATAGCAGGGCTATGGGAAATAAGAATGTCAAACAAGGATCTAACATGATCACATCAGGAAAGTGGATATCCTCAGGTTCTGCTTAATCCCATGGAGATGGCGATTAATTTATAGTATGGCAAGTGGGTCGGCCAGCTTTTGTCTAAATGATGCAAACTGACTTGGATGTATTTGAGTATTCCTAAAGCGGGAATAGATGGACTGTAGAATCGTTTAAGAGGCAGCAAAGAGCAAAAGGAATTTTCACAGTAGGGTTAAGAAACCGACACCTAGGACAGACAATAATGAGAAGGAGGAACAGGGATGATTTCTAATATAGAGATATAACAACTTACAATGTCTCTAGTGGAGCCACATGTAGTGGACATAGAGGTCCCTGACTCCGGTACTCCAAGTTCTCAAGTGGACACAGGGACAAGATAAAGAATGTCCCATGGTACAATGTACCCCACTGCAGTAATGGCATCCATACATAGCCCAACTTCTATGTATGCTAAACCTAATATCAAGGCAACTGCCCAATATTTTATGTCCCCATTGAGGAACAATTGTCCCCTTCAACCCTAGATTACCCTGTCAAACAACAATGCATATATGGCACTAATGATCAGGGAGAGAGGAGAATCACTCAACATTTCCCATGGACACCTGGAGTAATTAAGGGGTTACCCTCATAAGTCTCCAAACCATGGCCAATGGAACAGAAAAACCCCACAAGGGAATATCTAAGTGCTAATATTGGTTTTAAGATGGACAATAATATTAGGAAACATGAGGATGGTTGATTTTGTGCACCCCTCCAGACGCTTGATCCATCTCCCTTCTTATGTTTCCAAGGGAGGAATGATTGCAGCTGTCAACAAATTCTTTGCTACACCAGGCTTCTCACAATTTGCAACAGAATGGTGTAAGAAATGTATGATTATGCTAAATACAATCCTGGCAAAATGACCAGGGTGCAGATGAAACATCTTATAAAACTTGACTAACCATTGCAGATAGACTATATCCAGATATCCAAATGTGTTGTCTATAAATATGTCCTAATATGTGTGGACATGTGTAGAGGAGTGGCCTGTTACCAACGTGAGAGCAATTGTGATAGCTAAGAAACTCATATCTGAATGTGTAGATATGACCTACCAGAGACAGTAGAGTCTGATGGAGAAACACATTTCACAGGACAGTGTTCATAGAAATGCTGAAAAGGTTACAGTTTAATCAGCATTTACATATTCCTTATCATCCAAAGTTATCAGTGAAAATTTCACTGTATTTTTGGAGTGCTGTCTGAATTTATATTTTATATTGGATTGGGCCAATAGCCTGTACCCTTAGGATGGCACCCACTGCTTTTTACTGGTGCTGTTTCTTTTACTTTTTAGACTGCCAGTTAAATAAGGTTTTAAATTAAGAACATTTGCATTGGATGTTATATTAACATCAATAACTGGGAGGTATCTGAAAGTGTTCAGTGTTCTTTTTCATATATACAATTGAAGTGACCCGAAGGTCAATTTTCTTGCAGTGAGAAGTGTGAATCCATTTAGGCTTCCCTTACACCTTTACTGAGGTGGCTGTGGTCAGTAGCAATAGGTACGGGCCATCAAATTTGGGGTCCAGAGTTTTCCTCCTTCTTATCACCACCCATTGTTCAGGTTTTAAGCGGTAAGTTCTGGTTGTTCCGGTTCAGAAGAAAAGACTTTGGCATGCAAATTATTCAGTTGTTTATGAAGATGGATGTCATAGTCAGTTAGAGAAGCATACTTAATTAGCATATGTAATTAGATACATAATTGGAAGCATATGTAATTCTTGTGGGAAAAAAACCCTATTATTGGTGGGCTGCCAAACAGGATCTCTCATCTTCACTATTACAATTCTCTTCTAATTGGACTTCCTCTTACTAAACTCTCCCAACTACACTCTGTCCTGAATGCAGCCGCCAGACTCATCTTTCTTTTAAAATCGGTACACAGACGCAGCTACCTTTTGTCAGTCAATGTATCGGTTGCCCCTCCATCACAGAATACAATATAAAATTATCACACTGACCCACAAATCCATCCATAGTGCTGCGCCCCCCTATATCTCCTCTCTTGTCATTGTCTACCGCCCTAACCGTCTTCTCCATTCTTCCAATGACCTTAGACTCTGTTATCCAATCATCCCACTCCAGTCTCCAAGACTTTTCTCAAGCTGCACCGGTGCGCTGGAATGCTTTACCCCAGACAATCCGATTAATCCCCAACTACAGAAGCTTCAAAACTGCCCTAAAATCACATCTGTTTGGTCAGGCTTATCATGTGACCTGATCACAGTGTAGTGTGCAGAGGTGGAGAACAATAACACCTTTTATCCTTCCTCCTCTGTTCCTCAGATCCTGGCCCCTCCATCTAGAAGTTACAGTGCTGGCCAAAAGTATTGGCACCCCTGCAATTCTGTCAGATAATACTCAATTTCTTCCAGAAAATGATTGCAATCACAAATGCTTTGGAAATAATATCTTCATTTAATTTGTCTTCAATGGAAAACCACAAAAAGAATTGTCAAAAAGCCAAATTGGATATAATTCCACACCAAACATAAAAAAGGGGGTGGACAAAAGTATTGGCACCCTTTGAAAAATCATGTGATGCTTCTCTAATTTGTGTAATTAACAGCACCTGTTACTTACCTGTGGCACATAACAGGTGGTGGCAATAACTAAATCACACTAGCATCCAGTTGAAATGGATTAAAGTTGACTCAACCTCTGTCCTGTGTCCTTGTGTGTACCACATTGAGCATGGAGAAAAGAAAGAAGACCAAAGAACTGTCTGAGGACTTAAGAAGCAAAATTGTGAGGAAGCATGAGCAATCTCAAGGCTACAAGTCCATCTCCAAAGACCTGAATGTTCCTGTGTCTACCGTGCGCAGTGTCATCAAGAAGTTTAAAGCCCATGGCACTGTGGCTAACCTCCCTAGATGTGGACGGAAAAGAAAAATTGGCGAGAGATTTCAACAAAAGATTGTGCGGATGCTGGCTAAAGAACCTCGACTAACATCCAAACAAGTTCTAGTTGCCCTGCAGTCCGAGGGTACAACAGTGTCAACCCGTACTATCCGTCGGCGTCTGAATGAAAAGGGACTCTATGGTAGGATACCCAGGAAGACCCCACTTCTGACCCAGAAACATAAAAAAGCCAGGCTGGAGTTTGCCAAAACTTACCTGAGAAAGACAAAAACTTTTTGGAAGAATGTTCTCTGGTCAGATGAGACAAAAGTAGAGCTTTTTGGGAAAAGGCATCAACATAGAGTTTACAGGAAAAAAAAGAGGCCGTCAAAGAAAAGAACACGGTCCCTACAGTCAAACATGACGGAGGTTCCCTGATGTTTTGGGGTTGCTTTGCTGCCTCTGGCACTGGACTGCTTGACCGTGTGCATGGCATTATGAAGTCTGAAGACTACCAACAAATTTTGCAGCATAATGTAGGGCCCAGTGTGAGAAAGCTGGGTCTCCCTCAGAGGTCATGGGTCTTCCAGCAGGACAATGACCCAAAACACACTTCAAAAAGCACTAGAAAATGGTTTGAGAGAAAGCACTGGAGACTTCTAAAGTGGCCAGCAATGAGTCCAGACCTGAATCCCATAGAACACCTGTGGAGAGATCTCAAAATGGCAGTTTGGAGAAGACAACCTTCAAATCTCAGGGACCTGGAGAAATTGGCCAAAGAAGAATGGTCTAAAATTCCAGCAGAGCATTGTAAGAAACTCATTGATGGTTACTGGAAGCGGTTGTTCGCAGTTATTTTGTCTAAAGGTTGTGCTACCAAGTATTAGGCTGAGGGTGCCAATACTTTTGTCCGGCCCATTTTTGGAGTTTTGTGTAAAATGATCAATGATTTGACTTTTTTTTCATTCTCTTTTGTGTTTTTTCATTGCAAGCAAAATAAATGAAGATATTATTACCAAAGCATTTGTGATTGCAATCATTTTCTGGAAGAAATTGAGTATTATCTGACAGAATTGCAGGGGTGCCAATACTTTTGGCCAGCACTGTACACTGCACTCCTTGCACTTTGTATCTGTTTATTCACAGATACTGGCTGGTGACGGGTTCATACAGTTTCAGTTACACAACCTTTTCTATTAAAAGATGGCTGGCCATGGTAGCAAACAGGCCCTCTGACCTATTGTGTCCCCCTATTTCCTCATAGAATGTAAGCTCTTGCGAGAAGGGCCCTCACTCCTATTGTTTGATATGTTTATTTCTTTGTCACATTGTAATGTCTCGTGTGTCCTCTGATTTGTAAAGAGCTACAGAATATGTTGGCGCTATATAAATAAATAAAGTTATTATTATTATTATTATTAATGTTTCAGCCTGTATACACCAGCCTTTATCAAGCAATGTGATTGTGAAAACACAGAGCATAAAAAGCCAAACTAGTTGTCAGGGATGTTGTTGCTGCTTTAAAGTTGCCGGGTCTACATAAAGAAGGGTTGGTGGTTGCTGCTTTAAGGTTGCCATGACAACATAGGGAAGCTTCCTGAGCAAGCCTTTTTAAACCACTCATTATCACTCAGCTGTGCTGGCTATCAGTTTTCTAACTCCTGCTAAGCATCTGACTGTGATTTGACTTCTCTTAGACCTGACCTGACCTGATCTGACCTGTGGCTGTGTACCTAGATTCCCCTTTTGTCTTGCGATTTTGTGCTGGCACTCCTGATCGGTTCAGACTATTGGATTTGTTTCCTGGATTTGTCTTCGTCTCGTGATTTGGATCTGTGTTACCCTCCTCAGTTGCTGACCCGGATTGACGACCATTCTGGTTTCTCTGCACACTACTCTGTGTGAGTAGTGTGCAGATTTGGTGTAGGCTTCTGCTGCAGTGCATTTATTTGTGATACACTTAGTGTTCTGGTGACAATTCCGGTCTTCAGATTCAGCGGAAGGCCACCTCTTCTTGCGAGGAGCTCTGGTGAAGGCATCTGAGGCCGGTCTTGGCTCACAGTAGTGTTTTGCCTTAAATTAGCATTTTCTACTGCTCGCAGTTGTCAGCCCTTTTCTGCTGCTGCTCTCCTATAGACTCGTACATTTCTTACCTTGCATCTGAATCCTAACACTAGTTCAATAAAGACATTATCAATCAATCAATCAATTATGTATACAGTGCTCAAATACATATCAGCAAAGTGATACTAGTATATCATAATCAAACTACATAGTCTATAAAAGTGTACAGACAGTACATAGTACATATCATACAACCATAAAACAGTGGTTGTAAGACTTAGTCTCCCATGTGTTAATTAAATAATGTATACCACCTTTTGAAGATCCAAAATCGCATACATAATATTAGTCAAATGTCCAGAGTCCTCCATGCAAATCAGCACATGCGTGCTGTACGCATCTCTGTGCTCTTCAACATGTATAATGCTGCGTACTACCATCTGATGTACAAAGGCAGCCATGTTTGAATAGGGCACTTGGCAGTCAATAATCGCATACGCAATAGCATTTATAGGAACTTGGAGCGATCATCAAAATACTGAATTCTCAAGCATCCACCATCCAAGACGTGGTGGTGAAATTTGATCTACTATTCAAAATTTAAGTTTGGGTGTTATCCATGCTTAGACTGTGTAAACTGTTCCCTAATGGTTAAGGGCCCTAGACTCATTCATCCTTTTAGCTTAATAGGAAAATTTTCCTATTAGACACTTTCTCATATGTAATGCAGATCATGTTGTTTATATATTGCAGTGTCCTTGCCATTTGTAATATATATTGCAGTGTCCTTGCCATTTGTAATATGTGGGCGAAACTACCTTAGATCTTAAGACACACCTTAACCAACATAGATACCCTATTAGAAAGAAAAAGATGGATCTCCCATTTTTCTCATGCTAAACGCACGGAAAAACAAATTCAATTTTGAATAGTAGATCAAATTCCACCACCACGTCTTGGCGGTGATTGTACCAAGGTATTAAAATTGAGGGAACGTTATTGGATCCATCATCTGAACATATTACGTCTGAATGGACTAAATGTGGAGTTTATTACATCTGGGGTCATGAAGTGAATTGTTTACAATATGTGGTTGCAGCTTGCCCTTTGTTGGACCATTCCTGGGTCCGCCTTAAGTCCACTATCTGTGTAATGTGATTTATGGTTAATTATAAATCTTTATTATTCTTTCAGAAAATTCACTGAATTCTGACACATGAACATGAGTAAAAACCTGAAGAGATCCAGAATTGTGTATTTATTTTTATGTATTCTTAATTTTTTTATACTTTACAAACAATAGCTGTCAAGACTCGGCCTGCGCTTCTTACATTAACATAAGTAGTTTTTATCATTCATTATATCTATTTACGCTTAACTAGACATTTTATAATTGTAAATCACCAAATTTATTGAAATTGATTCATTTTGTTATTTATTTTCATTCTTTGACAATTCTTTGACAAGGCGTAGATGTATTTTCATGGTGTTTAGCGTCGTTATTCTATATTTCGTGATGTGGGTTTTATGCAGTAGTTTATGTTTGTTGTTTTATATTTGTTTTCAGTGTTTTATCTATACAAAATTAGTTAGCAAATTTATTGAAATGGATTTTATTACCTCGTTATTTATATTTTGCGAGACAATCCGTAATATTTGAAAGTTAACTCGTGACGTGTGCGCTGTAGTAAGCCTATTTTAATAAAATATTCATTTTTAGATGCCTCAACAGAATGCATGTGGTTTTCAAGATTTGTTTGACGGAATTACGGATTCTCAACTAGGTAAATAGAGTTTATTTACCCTTTTATGCTTTTACACAAACACACACACACACTATACATTGTTGATAAGGTATTTTTTTTATAAAGTTGCGGTTTTTGAAATACCCTTTGATGAAGAACAACTAGACCCGTCGCTAATTGTTGTAACATACGGTCAGACGAGTATTGCTGACGCTATTTTGGAGCCGTTCCTCAGCTGTAAGTAATTTTCATAAATGTACATAAACATCTAACAAAACGTATGCAAAAATCTAACATTATTTGCTGATTTTATTCAGCAGTCAATTTACCCAGTGTAAAGGAGGGACTGCCAGCACCGAAGGCTTGCTATTCTCTCGACGCACGGAAACAGGTGTCAGCAGCCAAATCACAGACTAAAAAAGGTACTAGCGCATATTGTAGTTTAAAATGAAAAAATGCGAGATAGTAAACTAAGTGTAATATCTATAGTCATATATTTCGAATTGTGTTCACAGAGTTCAAATTTACTAAAACAAGAGAGAGCATTTTTAAAGAGAATATACAACCCAACACACCGCCTTACAATTGTGAACCCGCAGGACTTACCACAACAAGCCAGTCTTGTAAGTATATATAATTACCCTGTTTCACTCATAGGTAAATTGTTATATGAAAAAAAAAAAACAAAAAAAAACATTATTTACTGGTTTTATACAGCTGTCAATTTACCTAGTGTAGACGACCCCTCATTTTTTCGGTATGTCTGTTATTCTCACGAGGCAGAGAAAAAGACACCAGCAACCAAACACCAGGCTAAAAAAGGTACTAGCACATATTGCAGTTTAAAATGAAAAAATGCGATATAGTAAAATAAGTGTGATATCTAATGTCATACATTTCAAATTGTGTTCACAGAGTGGAAATTTACTAAATCAAGAGAGAGCATCTTTAAAGAGAACATACAGCCCAACCCGTCACCTTACAATTGTGAAACCGTCGGGCCTAGCACTTCGAACCAGACTTGTAAGTATATATAATTAGGTATAATACCTATATACATATACGTTATAAAATCTATATACAGTGGGTATGGAAAGTATTCAGACACCTTTAAAATTTTCACTCTTTGTTTCATTGCAGCCATTTGCTAAAAGCAAAAAAGTTCATTTTATTTCTTATTAATGTACACTCAGCACCCCATCTTGACAGAAAAAAAAACTGAAATGTAGATATTTTTGCAAATTTATTAAAAAAAGAAAAACTGAAATATCACATGGTCATAAGTATTCAGACCCTTTGCTGTGACACTCATATTTAACTCACATGCTGTCCATTTCCTTCTGATCCTCCTTGAGATTGTTCTACTCCTTCATTGGAGTCCAGCTATGTTTAATTAAACTGATTGGACTTGATTAGGAAAGGCACACACCTGTCTATATAACACAGCTCACAGTACATGTCAGAGCAAATGAGAATCATGAGGTCAAAGGAACTGCCCAAGGAGAGCAGAGACAGAACTGTGGCGAGGCACAGATCTAGCCAATGTTACAAAAGAATTTCTGCAGCACTCAAGGTTCCTATGAGCACAGTGGCCTCCATAATCCTTAAATGGAAGAAGTTTGGGATGACCAGAACTCTTCCTAGACCTGGCCGTCCAGCCAAACTGAGCAATCGTGGGAGAAGAACCTTGGTGAGAAAGGTAAAGAAGAACCCAAAGATCACTGTGCCTGAGCTCCAGAGATGCAGTAGGGAGATAGGAGAAAGTTCCACAAAGTCAACTATCACTGCAGCCTTCCACCAGTCGGGGCTTTATGGCTCGAAGGAAGCCTCTCCTCAGTGCAAAGCTCGCATAGAATTTGCCAAAAAAACACATGAAGGACTCCCAGACTATGATAAATAAGATTATCTGGTCTAATGAGATGAAGATTGAACTTTTTGGCGTTAATTCTAAGTGGTATATGTGGAGAAAACCAGGCACTGCTCATCACCTGTCTAATGCAATCCCAACAGTGAAACATGGTGGTGGCAGCATCATGCTATTGGGGTGTTTTTCAGCTGCAGGGACAGGATGACTGGTTGCAATTGAAGGAAAGATGAATGTGGCCAAGTACAGAGATATCCTGGAAGAAAATCTCTTCCAGAGAGCTCTGGACCTCAGACTGGGCCGAGGGTTCACCTTCCAACAAGGCAATGACCCTAAGCACATAGCTAAAATAACAAAGTAGTGGCTTCGGAACAACCCTGTGACCATTCTTGACTGGCCCAGCCAGAGCCCTGACCTCAACCCAATTGAGCATCTCTGGAGAGACCTGAAAATGGCTGTCCACCAACGTTCACCATCCAACCTGATGGAACTGGAGAGGATCTGCAAGGAAGAATGGCAGAGGATCCCCAAATCCAGATGTGAAAAACTTGTTGCATCATTCCCAAGAAGACTCATGGCTGTACTAGCTCAAAAGGTTGCTTCTACTCAATACTGAGCAAAGGGTCTGAATACTTATGACCATGTGATATTTCATTCATATCTACATTTCTGGTTTTTTTCTGTCAAGATGGGGTGCTGAGTGTACATTAATAAGAAATAAACTGAACTTTTTTGCTTTTAGCAAATGGCTGCAATGAAACAAAGAGTGAAAAATTTAAAGGGGTCTGAATACTTTCCGTACCCACTGTACATATACATTATAAGAACCGACTCTGTGTGTTGTGCGTGTAATACATGCAACTTACAGCACGAAGTGGCGTCGGTTCTACAGCATGTTTCAGCAAATGTTTATTCATGCATGATACAGTGTCTACTAGACAAGGGTGTTAGCAGTGCTTGTGACAACTATCCTACATAAATAAAGCACAACTATTAAAAAATAACCTTTATTCAACTCAGCAAAAATTGTTGGTATAGACTTGATCAACATGCGTATATACGCCAAAGAAATAAAAAAGTGGACAATAGGAAATAATGGCTGGCTGATGTATATCTGGGGTAGAATGATCCAAAATATCCTAGGACCCCTCAAATACAGAAAGGTAACCACCTCCACATGTACCCGATAACTACCCCCCCCTTTTTTTTTTTCTTTTGCATATGTGGCCAAAGTAGTGTGATAACCACTATATTAGGGTGTCAGTTTAATTTACTTCTTGATATATCAATGAGGACATCAAAATCTGTCAGAGTCACTAGTGATATCTGCCATATACAGTGCCTTGCGAAAGTATTCAGCCCCCTTGAACTTTTCAACCTTTTGCCACATTTCAGGCTTCAAACATAAGGATATAAAATTTTAATTTTTTTTTGGTGAAGAATCAACAACAAGTGGCACACAATCGTGAAGTGGAACGAAATTTATTGGATATTTTAAACTTTTGTAAAAAATTAAAAACTGAAAAGTGGGGCGTGCCAAATTATTCGGCCCCCTTAAATTAATACTTTGTAGCGCCAGCTTTTGCTGCGATTACAGCTGCAAGGTGCTTGGGGTATGTCTCTATCAGTTTTGCACATCGAGAGACTGAAATTCTTGCCCATTCTTCCTTGGAAAACAGCTCGAGCTCAGTGAGGTTGAATGGAAAGCGTTTGTGAACAGCAGTTTTCAGCTCTTTCCACAGATTCTCGATTGGATTCTGGTCTTGACTTTGACTTGGCCATTCTAACACCTGGATATGTTTATTTGTGAACCATTCCATTGTAGATTTTGCTTTATGTTTGGGATCATTGTCTTGTTTGAAGATAAATCTCCGTCCCAGTCTCAGGTCTTTTGCAGACTCAAAAAGGTTTTCTTCCAGAATGGTCCTGTATTTGGCTCCATCCATCTTCCCATCAATTTTAACCATATTCCCTGTCCCTGCTGAAGAAAAGCAGGCCCAAACCATGATGCTGCCACCACCATGTTTGACAGTGGGGATGGTGTGTTCAAGGTGATGAGCTGTGTTGCTGTTACGCCAAACATATCGTTTGCATTGTAACCAAAAAGTTTGATTTTGGTTTCATCTGACCAGAGCACCTTCTTCCACATGTTTGGTGTGTCTCCCAGGTGGCTTGTGGCAAACTTTAAACAAGACTTTTTATGGATATCTTTGAGAAACGGCTTGCCACTCTTCCATAAAGGCCAGATTTGTGCAGTGTACGACTGATTGTTGTCCTATGGACAGACTCTCCCACCTCAGCTGTAGATCTCTGCAGTTCATCCAGAGTGATCCTGGGCCTCTTCGCTGCATCTCTGATCAGTCTTCTCCTTGTTTGACATGAAAGTTTAGAGGGACTTGGTAGATTTGCAGTTGTCTGCATTTCAATATGATCGCTTGCACAGTGCTCCTTGGGATGTTTAAAGTTTGGGCAATCTTTTTGTATCCAAATCCGGCTTTAAACTTCTCCACAACAGTATCACGGACCTGCCTGGTGTGTTCCTTGGTCTTCATGATGCTCTCTGCACTTTAAACAGAACCCTGAGACTATCACAGAGCAAGTGCATTTATATGGAGACTTGATTACACACAGGTGGATTATATTTATCATAATCAGTCATTTAGGACAACATTGGATCATTCAGAGATCCTCACTGAACTTCTGGAGTGAGTTTGCTACACTGAAACTAAAGGGGCCGAATAATATTGCACGCCCCACTTTTCAGTTTTTTATTTTTTACAAAAGTTTAAAATAACCAATAAATTTCATCCCACTTCACAACTGTGTCCCACTTGTTGTTGATTCTTCACCAAAAAATTAAAATTTTATATAATAATAATAATAATAATAACTCAGCATTCACTCTCTTCCAAACACCACGAGTTGTGTTTCTACCAAACAGCTCTACTTTGGTTTCATCTGACCATATGACATTTTCCCATTACTCTTCTGGAACATCCAAATACTCTCTAGCAAACTTCAGATGGGCCCGGATATGTACTGGCTTAAGAAGGAGGACACATCTGGCACTGCAGGATCTGAATCCCTGGCGGCGTAGTGTGTTACTAACGATAGCCTTTGTTACGTTAGTCCCAGCTTTCTGCAGGTCATTCACTAGGTTCACCCCGTGTGGTTCTGGGATTTTTGCTCACCGTTCTTGTGATCATTTTGACACCACGGGGTGAGATCTTGCGTGGAGCCCCTGATCGAGGGAGATTATCAGTGGTCTTGTATGTCTTCCATTTTCTAATTAATGCTCCCACAGTTGATTTCTTTACACCAAGCTGCTTGCCTATTGCAGATTCAGTCTTCCCAGCCTGGTGCAGGTCTACAATTTTGTTTCTGGTGTCCTTCCACAGCTCTTTGGTCTTCACCATAGTGGAGTTGGGAGTGTGACTGAGGTTGTGGACAGGTGTCTTTTATACTGATAACAATTTCAAACAGGTGCCATTACTACAGGTAATGAGTGGAGGACAGAGGAGCCTCTTAAAGAAGAAGTTACAGGTCTGTGAGAGCCAGAAATCTTGCTTGTTTGTAGGTGACCAAATACTTATTTTCCACCATAATTTGCAAATAAATTCTTTAAAAATCAGACAATGTGATTTTCTGGATTTGATTTCTCATTTTGGCTCTCATAGTTTAGGTCTACCTATGATGTCAATTACAGGCGCCTCTCATCTTTTTAAGTGGGAGAACTTGCACAATTGGTGGCTGACTAAATACTTTTTTTCCCCACTGTATTTTCTAGATGGATATGCCAGAGTTAATGGGGAACACATAACGTATGAGTTTCAGGGGTGCTTTCACCACCGGTGCCCCATCTGCTATAACGAAAATGACACCAATAGCATTACAAACACCAGCTACGGTCAGTTGTACCACACATTCTTCGTTAAAAAACGTTTTCTACAGAGCTGCGGATACGTAGAGCGTGTGCTTTGGCAACATGAGTGGAATGAAATGGTAGAGAAAGATTCTAGTCTTCAAGCATTCCTCTTTTTTTTTTTTTTTTTTTTATAATTCAAATATTTATTGCATTTTTATAAGAATACAACACGTTTCAAAATAAACCAATACACAAAAACACAAACATACAAAAATAAACAATGCGGACCGGGACCACCCGGGGAACCCCCCAGATGGACCCAGCCAGCAAGGCAACAGGAGTATGGAAGAAGAAGAATAAAAGGGAGAATGAGTTGATGAAGTAGGAAGAGAAAGAAGGAGAGCAGAAAAAGCGACAAAAGCAGAGAAGAGAGGAAGAGGAGGGAAGAGAAAAAGAAAAAGAAAAAACAACAAAACAAAAAAAAAACACAAACAAAAACCGAGGGGATGGGGAGGGTAGCTAAGGGGGTGTGAATAGGGGGGCGAACAGAAAGACATACCAGATAAGATCCCCAAAGAGGGTTCAGAGAACTATCCATGTCAGGTCCTCAGCAGCTGGACCCGCAAACTCCAACATAGGGGCAGATATTAACATATATGCGGTTATAGTACCGAGGCCAATAGCAGAAACCATGTACAAAGCACCACGCCCTAGACTAAGAGGAAGGCCCAGAGCCCAGAAGCACCTGATACTCTCCAGAGCGAAGCATTCCTCCTTAACATGCAGTTCTCAACCCCGCTAGACCCTTGTGATGTGCTTTATGGTGGTAGGACTATCACCATAAAGCTCTATCACAAACAGACTGAAGGGGAGACTATACATTACTACGATTTCACCAGCCTGTATCCCTTTGTCAACAAAACAAAAACGTATCCGATAGGCCACCCCAACATCATTTATGACAATTTTGGCTACATAAAAAATTACTTTGGTATTGTCAGAGTTAAGGTTTATACACCGAGAGACTTATAAATTAATGTTCCCCCTTTGCAACACATGCGCCACAATTTCCGTGCCGGGTGTCTGCACACATAGCAATGAACAACGCTCTCTGACAGGTACTTGGTGTACGATAGAATTAGAGGTAGCTTTGGAAAAAGGGTACAGGATCACTGAGGTCTATGAGGTGTGGCATTTTCCCGACATAACGGACAAACTGTTTGCCCCATACATCGAGCTTCATCTTAGTGCCAAACATGAGGCATCGGGTTATCTGAGCTGGTGTGCGGATTCTGATAAGAAAAGAGCGTACATCAACGCCTTTCTTGAAAAAGAGAGTGTACAATTAGACCCCGAAAATGTCAAGGTGAACCCCGCAAAAAGGCAGATCTCCAAACTTTTCTTAAATTCATTATGGGGAAAGTTTGCTCAGAGATCTGACCCCAGGGATATACAGCTACCATTTTAATTAGTCACTCAAATTCTGCCAACTAATCTCCAGGCTACTCACAGTGTGTCCCTCAGTATCCAGAATAGCTCCGCCCACACAAGAGTCTGATCACATGTTCATGACGTCAGCAAAGGTCCTTTAGCCATTAGGATTTAGCATTTACCATTTACCCTACCCTAATAAAGTTTGTTAACAGCAAAACACTTCAGGGAAATAGAGGGACAATCTGTAAACTATGCGGGACCGCGGGACAGCAGTGTAAAATCGGGACTGTCCTGCCAGATGCGGGACAGTTGGGAGCTATGCCTCAGTGGACGTGTGTCGTGATGCATAGACACAAGTATATTGATGCTGCACGACCCAAGTGACCCAATGATCTGTGCCAGCAGGTAAGCCAAAATCCGGCACTACCAAGGAAGCCACAGTGGGCAGTTTAAACCAACTTGCCCTGCTTATGTCACTCTCTCTGGGATTGCGAGCAGGACAGTGCCCATGCTGCCCCTGCGTGATTCCTTTGTAGTTACTCCTGACAGATTGAGTTGTGCCTCCAGGCATCTACAGTGGGGAAAAAAAGTATTTAGTCAGCCACCAATTGTGCAAGTTCTCCCACTTAAAAAGATGAGAGAGGCCTGTAATTTACATCATAGGTAGACCGCAACTATGGGAGACAAAATGAGAAAAATCCAGAAAATCACATTGTATGATTTTTAAAGAATTTATTTGCAAATTATGGTGGAAAATAAGTATTTGGTCAATAACAAAAGTTCATCTCAATACTTTGTTATATATCCTTTGTTGGCAATGACAGAGGTTAAACGTTTTCTGTAAGTCTTCACAAGGTTGGCACACACTGTTGCAGATCTCCTCTAGAGCAGTGATATTTTGGGGCTGTCGCTGGGCAACACGGACTTTCTACTCCCTCCAAAAGTTTCCTATGGGGTTGAGATCTGGAGACTGGCTAGCCCACTCCAGGACCTTGAAATGCTTCTTACGAAGCCACTCCTTCGTTGCCCTGGCGGTGTGCTTGGGATCATTGTCATGCTGAAAGACCCAGCCACGTTTCTTCTTCAATGCCCCATTCATTCTTTCATGTACACGGATCAGTCGTCCTGGTCCCTTTGCAGAGAAACAGCTCCAAAGCATGATGTTGCTACCCCCATGCTTCACAGTAGGTATGGTGTTCTTTGGATGCAACTCAGCATTCACTCTCCTCCAAACACCACAAGTTGTGTTTCTACCAAACAGTTCTACTTTGGTTTCATCTGACCATATGACATTCTCCCAATACTCTTCTGGAACATCCAAATGCTCTCTAGTAAACTTCAGATGGGCCCGGATATGTACTGGCTTAAGCATGGGGACACATCTGGCACTGCATGATCTGAGTCCCTGGTGGCGTAGTGTGTTACTGATGGTAGCCTTTGTTACATTAGTCCCAGCTTTTTGCACGTCATTCACTAGGTCCCCCTGTGTGGTTCTGGGATTTTTGCTCACCGTTCTTGTGATCATTTTGACACCACGGGGTGAGATCTTGCGTGGAGCCCCTGATCGAAGGAGATTATCAGTGGTCTTGTATGTCTTCCATTTTCTAATTATTGCTCCCACAGTTGATTTCTTCACACCAAGCTGCTTGCCTATTGCAAATTCAGTCTTCCCAGCCTGGTGCAGGTCTACAGTTCTGTTTCTGGTGTCCTTCCACAGCTCTTTGGTCTTCACCATAGTGGAGTTTGGAGTGTAACTGTTTGAGGTTGTAGACAGGTGTCTTTTATACTGATAACAATTTCAAACAGGTGCCATTACTACAGGTAATGAGTGGAGGACAGAGGAGTCTCTTAAAGAAGAAGTTACAGGTCTGTGAGAGCCAGAAATCTTGCTTGTTTGTAGGTGACCAAATACTTATTTTCCACCATAATTTGCAAAAAGATTCTTAAAATATCAGACAATGTGATTTTCTGGATTTGTTTTCTCGTATTGTCTCCCATAGTTGAGGTCTACCTATGATGACAATTACAGGCCTCTCTCATCTTTTTAAGTGGGAGAACTTGCATAATTGGTGGCTGACTAAATACTTTTTTTCCCCACTGTACCTTCATACCTTCTATCATCTTCCCTGAACTCCTTATTTTATATTTTTACTGTCTCTCCCCCCTGCTGGTTGCTGTTTAGGGAATAAGTCACCTAACCAGTACCTTTTTCGGGAGGTTTTTTTTTTTTTTTTTTGCTTTTTTTTTAAAATTTTTGTGTTTTGTTTTTTTTTGCTTTTTTTTGCATCCTCCATTTTTGTTACATCCCTGTGCTGCCGCAGAGCTCCGTTCAGTGACGTAGGTTACTTATCAGGTCTCTGCTCAATTTTTTTTGGCACAAGTTTTTTTTTTTTTTCTAATAGTCTAAATTTTAGTTAGATCTAGTTAGAATTGCTATAAATATAGATAGAAGTCTCTATCTATAGAAACATTTTTTGATAATTTTTAGTTTAGTTTTTACTGTAGCACACGCACAAGCCGTCTTCTTGAGTGCATCCTACAGCGCTGATCGCTGGTCTCTGACCACCACCTGCTCAATTTTAGCAGTGTTTTTTTTTTGTTTTGTTTTTTTGTTTTAATCTAAATTTTTGTTAGATTAAGTTAGAATTGCTATAAATATCTATATCTATGGAAAAAATTTAGGTAGCTTTTAGGACAGGGTCTTATATAAGTAAAGTTATTGTAGTTCTTTTCTAGCTCTCTTTTTTTCCAGGTTAATACATTCTTTAGATATATACACGTGTTGAAGTATAACATACACCCCACATTTTCAATAAAGGTTCAACAAATAAAGTTTCTATACACGAGTAAAAACACAACACATATACAAAATGTCCCAAAGCTCCCAAACATTCAACAGAAGAGGCATATGCCTTACTGGCCTATGACAATGATACAGCAAGGGAGAAGAGGAAAATGCCCCATTCCTCTAATTTTCCTCTTCCTTCTCCTCATCATCTAGTGATGAGCGACCCCAAAGGAGAAGCCCCAGAACAATTGCTGAAACAGCTTTCGAAACTGCTGAATAAATGTGGACCCCACCCCCAGAAAATTATGAGTCTCAGCTTCCTGACTTTGTGGGCATGTCAGGAATCCAAATTGAGACTGAAGGCTTCAGAGAAATTGACTTTTAGGCCAGGGCCCCACGTGGCAAAAATCGCGGCATTTTACAGTCAGAGCAAAGTGGATGGGATTCTAGTGAATCCCATGTCCACTTTGGGGTAAAAACCGCGCTGCAGACACGCGGCGATTAGCCTTACAAAGTCTTTTTCTCTGATGAGTGAAAAGATTTTATGTTGACACATGTCCAGCAATTTGTAGAACAAAATGCCACCTCTTCATATGCTGGGACCCAGAGGTGGACCCCTGTAAATACAGAAGAGATGAAGATTTTCTGGTGTCTTGTTCTGCATATGGGCATAGTAAATAAAAAAAAATTAAAAAAATAGACAGAATTGGAGTACAGACACTTTATACAACACTCCAGTATTTAGAATGGTCATAACCAGGACACGTTTTTAAGCGATCCTCAAATTTCTGCATTATAACGAAAATGCACAGTGCCCGTCCCAAGATGCCCCCAACTTTAAACGCCTGTTCAAAATGAGGCCCCTCATTGACCACTTTAGTGCCAAATTTTCTGCGTTTTTTGTTAAGCATTTTTTTGCGAGCTTTTCCCGGCTTAAGTAATCTGCAGCCCAATTGTCCATTCCTGGGATGCAGATTGTAGAGAGAACAGGAATGTGGCGCTCTGCTTAGCGAAGGGACATGGAGACTTCCTACATGGCAGCTCCTGGTGTCGCACTGATGATTCAAGTAGGCTGTGGTAGTTGTTTGTGGCTGTTTTTTGGGGTACGTGAAGTGACCAAAATTAACAAAGTTATTTTGTGCATTGCAGTATATATTTTTTTATAGCGTTCAACGTATAGAACAAATAATGCTATTTTTAAAGAGTGGGGGCTGATACGTCCTGGCCGCCTGGGCCCTAACACAAATGGTTTTACTATTGCGTCCCTGGCCGGAATACTAAGTGTGCGGCATCTGCAGTGAGTGTTAGCTATAAGTGTTAGCTCCATTAACACCCGCTCCATCTGTTTTAGCCCCTTAAATGCCGCGGTCATGTGTGCATCCAAGGGGTTCCACCATGTTAATGTCCCCCATCACTGGTTAAGGTCCCCTAGTGGGACATGTAGAAAATGTAAAAAAAAAGTGTAAAACATTTAAATAAAGTGTAAAAAATTAATAATTGAATAAAGGCTCAAAATGCTCCTTTCCTATATAAAATGAATTTTATAAAAAAAAAACTTATGGAAGCAGTGATACTTATTTGGTATCACCACTTCGATAACAATCAGTACAATAAAA
Organism: Leptodactylus fallax; assembly: GCA_947044405.1. Taxonomy (NCBI): domain Eukaryota; kingdom Metazoa; phylum Chordata; class Amphibia; order Anura; family Leptodactylidae; genus Leptodactylus; species Leptodactylus fallax. Next base: position 2,643,525 of record CAMRHE010000007.1, read on the forward strand.
CTGAAACATTATTTAACCTGCACGGTGAATGTCGGGGGAAAAAAAAATGGGAAAGAAAACGCCAGAAATACTGCTTTTTCACCATCTCACCTTTACAAAAAAATGCTATAAAAAGTGATCAAAAAGTCATATGTATCCCAAAATAGTACCTATAAAAAAATTACAGGTCGTCCCACAAAAAATAAGCCCTCAACCAACTCAAAATAAGCCCTCAACCAACCGAAAAATAAAAAATGTTATGCATCTAAGAAGATGGTGATGCAAAATAATTGATTTATGTCCCCAAATGGGTTTTTGTTCTGCAAAATTAGTAATGCATAAAAAAACAATATAAAATAGGTATCGCCGTAATCGTACCAACCCAGAGAATAAAGGTAACATGTTACTTCTGCTGTATGCGGCATGGCAAAAAAATTAAAAGGTAAAAAACTATTCCAAAATTGATGGGTTTTTTTTGTTTTTTTTAATCCACCCAGAACGAGTTAATAAAATTTAGTCAATAAACAATACCAACCCAAAAAGCATCTCTTACTGCAAAAAAAAGCCCTCATATGGCTACATCACCAGAAATGTTTTTTTTTTTAAATTATAGCTTGCACAATGTGAAAACCCCCCAAAATCACCAAATCATTAGAACACAACTGGCTGCGGCTGGAAGGGAATGTATAATCTGTAAGAAGTGCAAGCGTATATCAGGGTACACCTCAAATTTAGAGCTTACAAGGGAAAAGAAACCAGAAGTGACCACCAGAGTGACCCCCCATCCCCAATCATAGGAGCTACTGGGGAAATAGGAGGGAATTTGGTGTACCCAATGCACTCCACACAGCTTATGTATTAACTTTTCACCATCTCCTGTGCATTCACGTCTGGGTTACTAATGCTCACTACACCCCTTGATAAATTCTTTGAGAGGTGCAGTTCTCAAAATGGGGTCACTTCCTAGGGGATTCCACTTTTATGGTACTTTAGAGGCTCTGCAAACATGGCGTCTCATCCAGATATCAAACATCTTAGGCTAGGTTCATATCTGCGTTCGGGTTTCTTTTCGGGGGGGTCCGCTTGGGAACCCCCCCGAATAGAAACCTAATCTGCATAACAAAGCGGTTACCTTAGGAAACCCGCGGACCCCATAGCCTATAATGGGGTCCGTGTGGTTTCCGCTCGGTTTCCACCCTAAAAGGGTGGAAAAATGCGGAGAGAAAAGTCCTGCTTGCAGCACTTCTCTCGCCGCATTTTTCATGCGGAGAGGGTAACGGAATCCCTGAACGTAATGCAAGTGCAGATGTGAACCCAGTCTAAATCTGCACTCCAAAATCCCCATAGCGCTTCTTCCCTTATGTTCCCTGCTGTGTGCCCAAACTGCAGTTTATGCCCACATAAATGAAACTGTTGTACCCAGGATAATGTACTTAAGGTCATATTTGGGTATAAACTGCTGTTTGGGCACAGCCGGGCACAGAAGGGAAGGAGTGCTATTTTGGAGTACAGATTTAGACAGATTGGTTTTTTGGCATGTGACCAATTTGGAAACTACACCCCTGAAGGAATTTATCCAGGGGTACAGTGAGCATTTTTAACACCCAAATGTTGCATTTATTTATTATCCATAAATAAATACACAGCTGAAAGGTGAAAATGACAATTTTTCCAGGAATATGTAATTTTAATGCGTAATATTTTGTGCCCAGCTTGTATCAGAGACGAATGTTCCAAAAACTGATGTGCCCAGCTGACACAAGCTGGGCACAAGATATCGGGCACTGGAGAGGTGTATCTCTGGAAAAATTGCAATTTTCACTTTTCATTATCAGCTGTGCATTCATTTCTGGAAATGAAATTAATGCAAAACTCAAGGGTTATAAATACTCGCTATGGCACTTTATAAATCACTGTAGTGGTGTAGTTTCCAAAATGGGGTCACATGTCTGCGTATTCCACTTTACTGGCAATTCAGGGGCTCTGCAAAAGTGGCAAGATGTCCAAAAACCAAACTGTGCTCCAAAAACCAAAATAGTACTCCTTCAATTCTGTGCCCGGCTGTGCCCAAACAGCAGTTTATACCCACATACATTATCCTGAGTACAACAGTGTCATACATGTGGGCATAAACTACCTTTTGGGCACTTAGCAGGGTGCAGATGTGAAGGAGTGTTTGGAGCACAGATTGTTGGTTTTTGGATGCATGTCACATTTGCAGAGACCCTAAAGTTTCCTTTACAAAATGGGGTTACTTGGGAAATTCCAATTTACTGGCACGTTCAGGGCTTTGCAAAAACAACATGGCGTCCAAAAAGTCCCTCTAAATCTATACTCCAAAAGCTAAAAAGCACAGTGCTCCTTCCCTTCTGAGCCCTGTTGTGTGCCTAAGCAGCAGTTTACACCCACATACACTACCGTTCAAAAGTTTGGGGTCACCCAGACAATTTTGTGTTTTCCATGAAAACTCACACTTTTATTTATCAAATGAGTTGCAAAATGAATAGAAAATATAGTCAAGACATTGACAAGGTTAGAAATAATGATTTTTATTTGAAATAATAATTTTCTCCTTCAAACTTTGCTTTCGTCAAAGAATGCTCCATTTGTAGCAATTACAGCATTGCAGACCTTTGGCATTCTATCTGTTAATTTGTTGAGGTAATCTGGAGAAATTTCACCCCATGCTTCCAAAAGCCCCTCCCACAAGTTGGATTGGCTTGATGGGCACTTTTTGCGTACCATACGGTCAAGTTGCTCCCACAACAGCTCAATGGGGTTGAGATCTGGTGACTGCACTGGCCACTCCATTACAGATAGAATACCAGCTGCCTGCTTCTTCCCTAAATAGTTCTTGCATAATTTGGAGGTGTGCTTTGGGTCACTGTCCTGTTGTGGGATGAAATTGGCTCCAATCAAGCGCTGTCCACAGGGTATGGCATGGCGTTGCAAAATGGAGTGATAGCCTTCATTATTCAAAATCCCTTTTACCTTGTACAAATCTCCCACTTTACCACCAAAGCAACCCCAGACCACCATGCTTGACAGATGGCGTCAGGCACTCTTCCAGCATCTTTTCAGTTGTTCTGCGTCTCACAAATGTTCTTCTGTGTGATCCAAACACCTCAAACTTCTTCGATTCATCTGTCCATAACACTTTTTTCCAATCTTCTTCTGTCCAATGTCTGTGTTCTTTTGCCCATATTAATATTTTCCTTTTATTAGCCAGTCTCAGATATGGCTTTTTCTTGGCCACTCTGCCCTGAAGGCCAGAGTCGCCTCTTCACTATAGACGTTGACACTGGCGTTTTGCGGGTACTATTTAATGAAGCTGCCAGTTGAGAACCTGTGAGGCGTCGATTTCTCAAACTAGAGACTCTAATGTACTTGTCTTATTGCTCAGTTGTGCAGCGGGGCCTCCCACATCTCTTTCTACTCTGGTTAGAACCTGTTTGTGCTGTCCTCTGAAGGGAGTAGTACACACCGTTGTAAGAAATCTTTGGTTTCTTTGCAATTTCTCGCATGGAATAGCCTTCATTTCTAAGAACAAGAATAGACTGTCGAGTTTTCCATGAAAGTTCTCTTTTTCTGGCCATTTTGAGAGCTTAATTGAACCAATAAATGTAATGGTCCAGATTCTCATCTAGCTCAAAGGAAGGTCAGTTTTATAGCTTCTCTAACCAGCAAAACTGTTTTCAGCTGTGCTAACATACTTGAACAAGGGTTTTCAAGGGTTTTCTAAACATCCATTAGCCTTCTTACACAGTTAGCAAACACAATGTAAATGTACCATTAGAACACTGGAGTGATGGTTGCTGGAAATGGGCCTCTATACACCTACTGTATATAGATATTGCATTAAAAACCAGACGTTTGCAGCTAGAATAGTCATTTACCACATTAACAATGTATAGAGCAGGGGTCGGCAACCTATGGCACGCGTGCCACTCTTGGCACGCGAGGCATATTCCCCTGGCACGGCAGCGGACTCCTCACCCAGCAGTTTCGATCGGACCAAACACGTCCGAAACGAAACTGCTATTATTATACTGCGGGGTCTCTTCAGACCCCGCAGTATAATAAGCGGAGCCCCCGGGAGTTATCAAACATAAAAAACAGTGTTAACTCACCATTCCACGCTCCGCAGCCGCTGTGTACTCTTCAGGCGCTTCTGCCTGAAGTCAGCTGACAGGGCCTCAGGGGTCGCGTCTGCGTCTGACGTCGTTACGCATAATGACGCGACGTGACCCCTGAGACTCAATGAGCGATCGCTGACTACAGGCAGAAGCGCCCGAAGATACAGAGCGGCTGCGGAGCGTGGAATGGTGAGTACATTGTTTTTTATGTTTCATCACCTCTCTTTGCCCTCCACTTATTATACTCTGTGGTCTGAAGAGACCCCACAGTATAATAATAGCTAGTGAGTGTGCAGGGGCCACTATAGAGCATAATACCGTGTGCAGGGGCCACTATAGAGCATAATACCGTGTGCAGGGGCCGCTATGGGACAAATACTGTGTGCAGGGGCAGCTATGGGACAAATACCGTGTGCAGAGGCCGCTATGGGACAAATACCGTGTGCAGAGGCCGCTATGGGACAAATACCGTGTGCAGAGGCCGCTATGGGACATAATACCGTGTGCAGAGGCCACTATGGGACATAATACCATGTGCAGGGATTGCTATGGGACATAATACCATGTGCAGGGACCGCTATGGGACATAATACCGTGTGCAGGGACCGCTATGGGACATAATACCGTGTGCAGGGACCGCTATGGGACATATACCGTGTGCAGGGACCGCTATGGGACATAATACCGTGTGCAGGGACCGCTATGGGACATATACCGTGTGCAGAGGCCGCTATGGGACATATACCATGTTGCAGGGGCCGCTATGGGACATATACCGTGTGCAGGGACCACTATGGGACATTATTCTGAATAACGGTGTGTTTTCTATATTAAGGATGTGTTTTTGCACAGAAAACTCAGGCTTTGTTTTTTTTTTTTGTGCAAAAATGCATCAGTTTTACATCGAATGAAAAAGTTCCAAATATAGCTGCATCCAGATACATAGTGTGTTTTCACCATAAGACTGCCACCATACAGTGCTCCTGGACACATACACTTACCACTAATTGGTGGCTGCACATGGACTTTTATTGCTTCTAATCAGAAAGTACAGGAGCGTCCCAGGAAATAGCAGTAAACACATGTATCCTAAAGAATCTGGTGGCAGCACTTCTGTGTTATGGTTTGTGGTATATGACTTTAGTTTAGGGGTCGTCAGACTTACAATTATTGACCGGCACTCCGAGTACCTCATCTTTGATTTTTTTATTAAAATCGGCACGCCGAACAAAAAAGGTTGCCTACCCCTGGTATAGAGTGTATTTCTGATTCATTTAATGTTATCTTCTTTTAAAAAAATGTGCTTTTCTTTCAAAAATAAGGAAATTTCTAAGTGACCCTAAACTTTTGAACGGTAGTGTATATACCTTTTTTCTACCTGGGATAGTCCACTAAATAGTTTTAGCAGTGAATGTCTCTGATGACACAAAGTCGGCACAACATATTGGGCACTGAAAGTATGTATTTCTTTAAAAATTTTAATTTTCACTTTGTACATTAATTTCTTAGGATCAAAATGATAATACCCCTTGAGAAATTGCTTGAAGGGTGTAGTTTCTAAAATGGGGTCACTTTTGGGGGTTTCCATTGTACTGGAACTTTAGGGGCTCAAATGCGAATGCAACATGGCACCTGAAAACTATTCCAGCAAAATCTGTCCTCCAAAAGACAAATAGCGCTCTTTCAATTCTGAGCCCACCATGTACCCATACAGCAGTTTACAACCACATATGGGGCATTTCTGTGTTCAGGAGAAATTGTTTAACAAACTGTCATGTTATTTTTTTCTTCTTTAATAAGTTATGAAAATGAAAACTTTGGGGATAAATTAACATTTTAGTAGTTTTTTTTTTTACACATCCCAATGTTATTAATATCTGTGAAACGTCTGTGGGGTCAAAATGCTCAATATATCCCTTGATAAATTTTGTGAGAGTTGTAGTTTCCAAAATGGGGTCACTTTTGGGTGTTTCCATTGTACTGGTACTCTAGGGACTCTGCAAATGAGACATGAATGAAACTGAAAACTATTCCAGCAAAATCTGCTTTTCAGACGCCCAGTGACACTGGGCACACTGCCATGTGCCTAAACATCAGTTTACACCCACATGTTGAGTATTTCTGTGCTTGGGAGAAATTGCATAACAAACTGTGAGATGCATCTTCTCCTTTAACCCTTTGTGAATGTGTTAATTTTAGGGTTAAATTAATGTATTATTGAAAAATAAATAAAGATATCTAAATTCACCTCCATATTGTTTTAATTACTGTGAAATGCTTAAAGGGTTAATAAACTTCCCAAATGCTGTTTTGAATTATTTTTGGGGTGCAGTTTTGAAAATTGGGTGATTTATGGTGGTTTCTAACATATAGGCTATTCTCTTCGGAACTGAAGTGGTCTCACTAAGAAATTAGTTTGGGAAATTTTCTAGTAAATCTGGAAAAATCGCTGTTACACTTGTAAGCCTTCTAACGTACAAAATAAATTATAGGGCGATTAAAGGATGATGCCAATATAAAGCAGAGATATGGTAGATAATATTTATTAATGTCTTTGGGTGGTATGACTATCTGCCTCAAAAGCAGAGCATTTCACATTTTGAAAATTGTGATTTTTTTTTTTCCATATTTCCATCAAATTTACTATTTTTTTTATAGATAAATACAAAAATATTGATCAATGTTTACCACTAACATGAAGTACAATGTGTCATGAAAAAAGTCTCAAAATCATTTGTGTAAGTTAAAGCATCTCAAAGTTATTGCCATATAAATTAACACATGTCAGCTTTGAAAAATGAGGCCAAGTCCGTAAGGCACTTTTAGGCTGTGATCTTAAGGTGTTAAATGTAAAGGTAGATTTGTTGAAATTTTTGTTATTTGTTTATTTTAATTTTTTTTTTTTTTTTACTTTCCTACAAGGGGACCTCTACCTGGGATCTCTGATCCCCAGTGCAATGTACTGCAGTACATAGTATTGTAGCACATCGCACATACTGTAGGTTCCTTATGTGTAAAGTACATAGGCAGTCAGGAAGCCGTTGCTTGGCCTCCTGGTTGCCATGGCAACCCCTCAGACCCCGCAATCTTATTGCTGGGGATCCGAGGGGTGGCAGCGGGGGGATGGGGTGATTTTGCCCCGAGACCCCCTGGATGCTAGTGATCATGGAATCTAGGGGGTTAATCCGACGGAGTTGGAGTATGTAACACAGCTGAGTGCCGGAAGTAATGCCGCAGGCACAGCCCCTTAATTATATGCTCAGTGCAACCTAATAGTTCGGAGCAGAGCAGGAAGAGGTTAAAACCGTGTTAGGCTAAGGCCCCACGTAGCGAGCCGCAGCCAAAAAAGCCATGAAAAGACCACGGTGGAAACACATCATTTTTTTTTCCACAGTATTTTTCACAGAAACTCCACAGAGTTTTTCTCTGTGGACTTTCTGCTTCTATTATAACTATATGGAAAACACCAGCATTTCCATATGTATAACTGACATTCTGCAATTTGCGTTTTTGAAATCGCAGCATTTCCTCTGCAAATTTTTCTGCAATGTGTGGATGGGACTAGCCAGAATCCCATCCACTTTGCAAGTAATGTAAAAACGCAGAATTTTTTTTTTTTTTTTTTTTTGCTGGACCAAAACAAGTGGGGCCACCATCTTTAGGAAAAAAAAACACGGCATTTTTCCCATCCACAAATTTGCGCAGCGGACATGCTACAATTTCAAAAACCATTGTGGTATTAGAATTTGCAGCATGTCAATTATATGCCAGATGTTTTCCTATAGGCATAATGGAAGCAGAAAGCAATGTGGGAAAAAACGCGATGCGTTGTTGCCGTGGTTTTTCACACAGTACTTTTTTGCTGTGGCCCGCTACATGGGGCCTTAGACTTAAGCATTTTCAGTTTTGCTGTATCTTGGTTTCTATATATAGTCTTGCATAAATTGGGTAGATGCGCCACACCCAGCTAGCCCCACTTGGTGAAGATAAGAGAAGAAATACATGCAGAACTCTTGGACCTTGATGATTGTACATTCTGAAGTGCATTTTTTAATGTCACTGTAATATTGTTTTAGAAATTAAAAAATCGTTTTTTAATTTGGAATAGCTGTGTAGGCTAAAGCCCCACATAGCGGGCCGTAGGCCCGTAGCCAAAAACCACTGCAGAAAAGACCGTGGCAAAATTGCAATGCGATTTTTTCTGCAGCAGTTTTCACAGAAAGTCCACAGAGTTCTCCTCAGTGGACTTTCTGCTTCCATTATACCTATACAGAAACTGCCAGCGTTTCCGTAGGTATAACTGACTGCTGTGGCTTTTTTTCTGCAATGTGTGGATGGGATTAGCCAGAATCCCATCCACTTTGCAGATACTTTTGTATCAATAGTTTTTATTGAATTTGTATATGAATGCAATACAGAAAATCAAAACAGAATAGGAAACACGGGATACATTCATAGCTTCACAATCAGCATCCTTATTGTGAAAACACACTATGTATCTGTAGCTATATTCTTAGGCCACTGGAACTTTTACTTCGATATAAAACTGCGTTCACATGGTGCATTTTTGCACAAAAAAAATGCCTGTGTTTTCTGTGCATTAAACAGAATTATGTCTCATAGTGGCCTCTGCACACGGTATTATATCCCATAGCGGCCTCTGCACACGGTATTATATCCCATAGCAGCCTCTGCACACGGTATTATATTCCATAGCGGTCCCTGCACACCGTATTATATCCCATAGTAGCCTCTGCACACTGTATTATATTCCATAGCGGTCCCTGCACATGGTATTATATCCCATAGTTTCCCCTGCACACGGTATTATGTCCCATAGTGGCCTCTGCACACAGTATAATATTCCAACTTTTATAATATTCCAATTTTCACCACTCACTAGCTATTATTATACTGTGGGGTCTCTTCAGACCCCAGAGTACAATAAGTGGAGGGCCAAGAGAGGTGACAAACATAAAAAACAATGTTACTCACCTTCCCTGTGCTCCAGAGGGGCTCTGTTCTCTTTGGCGCTTCTGCCTGAAGTCAGCGACCGCTGATTGGGTCTCAGGGGTGACATCGGCATCATTATGCGTAATGATGTCAGACGTGACATCTGAGGCTCTATTAGCAGTTGCTGACTGCTAAGCGCTTTAGTCGCTGACTGCTGAGGCGCCTGCAGAGCACAGAGCCGCCGCGGAGCGCAGGGAAGGTGAGTAACATTGTTTTTTTATGTTTCATCACCTCTCCTGAGCCTCCGCTTATTATACGGTGGGGTCTGAAGAGATCCCACAGTATAATAATAGTAGTTTCGTTTTGGCCGTGTTTGGTCCGATCGAAACAGCTGGGTGAGGACTCCGCTGCCCATGCCAGGAAAATGAGCCTTGCGTGCCACTCTTGGCACACGTTCCGGGGGTTGCCGACCCCTGGTGTAGATCATTGTGCTACACAGTTTCTGTGATCCCTACCTACTTTTATGAAAGTATTTTCAACCAACTCAAACAGATGAGAATAGCCCTTTAAGGCTAAGGCCCCACGCAGCAAATCACTGTCAAAAAACACTGCAGAAAAGACTGCAGCGTAAACTCATGGCGTTTTTTAACACAGCATTTTCACAGAAAGTCCGCAGAGTTATCCTCTGCAAACTTTCTGTGTCTATTATACCTATTTGGAAAACGCCAGTGTTTCCATAGGTATAACTGACATGCTGTGATTAAAAATATGCAATTTTTTTGCAATCACAGCATTTCCGTTGCGGATTTCTTTCTGCAATGTGTGGATAGAATTAGCCAGAATCCCATCCACTTTGCAGGTACTGCAATAAACAGTGTTTTCTGCCGTGGCATTTCTGCTGTGTATTTGGAACATGGGGCCCCTGCCTAAAGATTTTTTCCCTTCTCCCTGTTTCTGCAGCTTTGTCTGCTGTCTCTTCTTTTCACTTCCTGTATTCTTCAGCAAGCTGGTGGGAGGGTTTTGACTGTTTGATGAAAAGGACACTATGAATTATCTCACAAAGACTTTGCCTTTACCAAGAGAGATTATTTATTATGAATACTAGAAATCTGATATAAATGCAGATCAAATAATATGCACAGTAAATGTATATTACTGGTACATTACACAGGTTTGTATCTAACACTTACCATTCTTCTACAGAGAATGGACTCAATGTTATCTTTGTGTTTACATAGACAGATAACAAACACTATCCTTTATCAGAAAACTGGAATCAGCTGAACTGATTGTCCTGATTGCATGGAAACAATGTGTAAACAATGGGAGGAATAGTCTAACATAGCAGGCATAGAAAGCAGCATTGCTAAAGAAATGTATTTAGGAAAAGTCTTCAATTTACATAAGCTAGCAGAAAAGATAGGTTCCTTGACCCCTTTAAGGCGTTTTACAGCAGGTCATACAGATGAAATAACCATACACATGCCAGACACTTCCGGCAGCAGGAAGTCTCCAATGGAAATAAAGGATTTGTCATATTGAAATTTAGCATGTCCTCTCTCTTACTTTTACGTACAAGAACAACAATAGAGTGAAACAGGGTCACTCAACTCTTAATATTTCATGAGTTTGAGATGACTTTGACATTTTCATAAAGGTAAATAGCTAAATATGCTGCCTACCATTGTGGGACATTCCCAGGTTCAGACACTTATTGAAGCGACAATATTGACATTTATTTCGGTTTTTCTTTTGTATCTTGCAGTTGCGATCACAATGTTCATATTGAAGCCTCATCCGCAGGGTCCGTCGAAAGAAACCCTGTACAGGTTAAAAGGGGTACCGATACTAAATTAACAAATATCTTAAACTGAATAAAAAAAAATGTATAATAAATCATTTTTCTAGAAACCAAGAAATCATAAGTAAAAAAGAGTAGCTAGTGGGGGGGATCAGCGGCCCTAGGCCCACTGACATTATGGGACCCAGCACTGCCGTAGACAGATGCTGAACTTTTAACTAATATCGGCGGCGTCTCCATGACACTGATATAGTAAAAACATATCCTGCAATTTTCTAACTTGTAAACTGCAAGCCACTTTAGGCCTGCAGTTTACAAGACGCAGAGACAATAGACAAGATGTCTGCTTCCAGATGTCCTGTGTTTGGTGACATCGCCTTGTAGTGAGACATAAGAAGAGGAGGTGGCTGTGGCGGCTAAGTTCATCATGGGATTGCAAGCTGATGAGTAGAACTTTTTAATATTTCTTTTATAAAGTAGTTGAGGGCTTTATAATATTATAAGGGGTCGTTAGGTGGCATTATGAGTATAAGGGGGGTGGGAGATCATTTAAATAAGTGGTAATGGCAGGTATTGAGAATTTTTACACCTCCCTGGCTGCCACAGTGGTCACTCCAATTTATGGACAACCTCTTTAAAGGAGTTGTCTGGGCCAAATTTTTTTATGCCCCCCCATACAGTGGCCTCTTCGCTGGTCCCCCATACTGTATGAGAAACAGTGATGGGGCCACTATATTGTGTGGGGGCACTGATGGGGGGCTAACATCCTGTGGGAGACGTATTAAACTGTGTGGGGCATATTAAAGGGGTTGTCCAGGGTTAACTTTTTTAACTGAGGTTAACTGAGGATAGGCCATGAATCCCTGATTGCTAGGGGGCTGACACATGGCCCCATAAGCTGTACGGAGCCACTTCCGGCGCCATATTGTGTACAGGACGGGCACCGGAAGTTGCTCTGTACTGCTGATCGATCCGGGTATCGGCCCACCATAGATCAGATATTTATGGCCTATACTGAGGATAAACAATAAAAAATTATATACCCCCTAATGCACCACACTTTAAAGAGGTTGTCCAGCATATTTTTAATTTTTTTTTTTAGAATTAGTCCGGGGGGGGGGGGGGTGTTCAGTGGGAAGAAAACAACAGAGCTGCAGGACCGAACTGCGCTGGAAGCCACTAGGGACAGGAGAGTAAGTTTTGTTTTGTTTTTTTTTTTCACCTGCCCTGGACTAGTTAAAAAAAAAAAAAAGTTATCCTGGACAACCCCTTAATAATAATAATAATAATAATAACTTTATTTATATAGCACCAACATATTCCGTAGCACTTTACAAATCAGAGGACACATGAACAGACAATATCAGACATTACAATGTGACAAAGAAATAAATATATCAAACAATAGAAGTGAGGGCCCTGCTCACAAGAACTTACATTCTATGAGGAGATAGGGGGACACAAGAGGTCAGAGGGCTTGTTTGCTACAATGGTGCAGCCATCTTTAAATAGAAAAGGTTGTGTAACTGAAGCTGTATGAACCCGTCACCAGCCAGTATCTGTGAATAAACAGATACTAAGTGCAAGGAGTGCAGTGTAACTTCTAGATGGAGGGGCCAGGATCTGAGGAACAGAGGAGGAAGGATAAAAGTTGTTATTGTTCTACACCTCCGCACACTACACTGTGATCAGGGCACGTGATAAGCCTGACGATACAGATGTGATTTTAGGGCAGTTTTGAAGCTGCTGTAGTTGGGATTAATCGTATTGTCTTGGGTGAAGCATTCCAGAGCACCGATGCAGCTCCAGAAAAGTCTTGGAGGCGGGAATGGGATGATTGGATAACAGGGGATGTAAGTCTAAGGTCATTGGCATAACGGAGAGGACGGTTAGGGTGGTAGACAGTGACGAGAGAAGAGATATAAGGGGGCACAGCGCTATGAATGGCTTTGTGGGTAAGTGTAATAATTTTATATTGTATTCTGTGATGGATGGGCAACCAATACAGTGACACAAGGTAGATGCGTCTGTTTACCGGTTTGACAGAAAGATGAGTCTGGCGGCTGAATTCAGGACAGATTGTAGTGGTGAGAGTTTAGTAAGAGGAAGCCCATTTAGAAGAGAATTGCAATAGTGAAGACGAGAGAAAATCAGAGCGATAATGAGGGTTTTTGATGTTTCCACTGTGAGAAAAGGGTGAATTCTAGAGATATTTTTAAGGTGCAGGTGGCAAGAGCGTGCAAGTATCTGAATATGTGGGGTAAAGGTGAGATCTGAATCAAATACAATCCCCAGACAGCGGGCATGCTGCATCGGGGTAATAGTAAGGCCACAGACAGAAATGGAGATATCAGGGTTAGTAGATGGAGGGAACACAAGAAGTTCAGTTTTTGAAAGATTCAATTTCAGACAAAGAGAAGACATGATGTTAAGAGACAGCAGAGAGACAGTCACTGGTGTTCTGTAGTAGTGCAGGGGTGATGTCACTGGATGCGGTACAGTATATAGTTGGGCATCATCTGCATAAAGATGGTATTGAAAGCTAAATCTGTGAATGGTTTGTCCAACTGGGGCTGTGTACAGAAAGAAGAGGAGTGGACCTAGGACCCCCAACCGCAAGGGGCAGAGGAGAAGAAGCACCAGCACCAGCGAATGATACACTAAATGAGCGGTCAGAGAGATAGGAAGATAACCAAGAAAGAGCGTTATCCCTGAGGCCAATAGAATGGAGCATAGTGAGGAGGAGTTGGTGGTCTACAGTGTCAAATGCTGCTGAGAGATCCAGAAGATTAAGTAGTGAATAGTTCCCTTTAGATTTAGCCGTCAAGAGATTGTTGGAGACCTTTGTGAGGGCCGTTTCTGTAGAGTGTAGTGCACGAAAACCTGACTGTAAGGGGTCCAGAAGAGAGTTAGCAGAGAGATAGCGGATTAGGCGGGAATAGACCAAGTGTTAGCCTCCATTACTGCCCCCCACAATATAATGCTCCATCAATGGTCTTCAAACAGTATAGGGGACCAGTGAAGGGGCCACTGTATGGGAGGGAGTGAAGGGGCCACTGTATGGCCCATATAGTGGCCCCTTCACTGGTCCCCCATGGCAGCATTAGGTCTGTACTCATCTGTCTGCTCCATGGTCTGGCTCCTTCTGGCTCCGAGCGCACTGATATAACATCATGTATACCCAGAGAAGGAAGAAGCAGGAGGTGCTGGAGAGTAGGTAAGTATCGGAGCTCAATGTGGCCTGTGGCTTACAAACCTTTGAGTGGTACAGCAGGAAGCTTGTGACTTTCTACTCTACTAGTAGCAGAACCGGGTCGGCGGCACCTCTTCTCCCTGGTTTTGCAATCCGGTTCTTAAAACCGGATCGCAAAAACAGGGAGAAGCTGCCTGCATCACTTACCTCTCTGCGATCCTGTTCACGGCTTCTCCTCTTCCCGCAGCAGCCTTGGCCCTATGCGCCACAATGAAGTAATGTGCGGCGTACGGGGCGGGGGGAGGGGGGCCTGGCCAAGAGCGGTGAGAGGTAAGTAAATAGGGGCCATTTCCGCACCTCCACTGCCTATTAAAAAAAAGCAGTGGGGGTCCGGTAGGGCCCCGTAAAGGCATGGGACCCACCAGGGAATTCACTGATATCCCGGTCAGCCAGTCCGGCCCTGACTCAGTTATCATTATAATTATTAATTTTCTTGCTTATATAGTTCCAACATATTCCCCTGTGCTTTACATTGTCATCAGTCAATATAAAAACCCAAACAAACAATGAAAGAACATACAAACTCCATGCAAATATTGTCTCTGACCAGATTCAAATCCAGGACCCCAGTGCTGCAAGGCAAAAGTTCTAACCACTGAGGACTGATTAAAAGATGCACACAATTCTGTTATAATATATGGTTTTACTTCACATACTTTGGGGGGATTTAGAGCTCTTACACACAGCCATATTCGTACCATAAATTACAGTTTGTGTGTTAGCTGTAAATACCTGATCCATTGCGACTCTTGTAAACTTGCAGCATCGTAGTAATTTATAATGTTATAGCCTTCAAAACTATTGCAGCTCTAAGGTTCTGCACTGTCATAATTTGCGTATAGCACAATGTGTGATAAATTTGGTACACAAAGTTTATATGGTGCACATAAGCATACAAGCTTACCGAATTTCCCACCCAGCCTCCAAAACAAAAGTGGGTAGCATAAAAATGCAAGTTCTCACAATATTTTGTGCAACATATTATGGAACTTTTGACACCAGAATTGCAGAGATTGATAAATTCCTTCATAAATGGTTCAAATGGGGGCTACACAGTAAATATATCAAATGCATCTTTTAGGGTAGTGGTTGGGGATAGGGTGGTTAGGGGCTTATCAGCCCAGTATTTAATTTTCTTAGCTGCTCAGACATTTTTCTGCAAAGTGACATCCACATTTACAGACTTTTGATAAAAGGGAATGTACCACCTCCCGCAATCATAAACTACTATCATCACCGTGTTGCAGAGTACATTACAGTGATAAACAATATACCTTTGTTATGTATATCAATTTTGTAGATTTGGAGAAATTCAATTTTGAAGTCTTATGCAAATGAGGCAGGTTGGTGCACTAGGGGAGGGCTTTGAGCTCCATGGAGAACTGCTTTTGCCACTCAGACCCCTACCATTTTTGCCTCAGCCACCCCATGAGGGGGAGTTCATCCACCCACTCTTATGAAATCAAGCACCCCACTTGAGCAGCAAGGTATGTTATTTATCACTGTAATATGCTTTTTAACGCGTTGGTGACAGTTGAATATACTTAAGGACGCAGAATAGTTTGTATATTAATTTTCGGTGACTTTTTTCTTATTTTCCTTCCCCAAATTCTAAAATTCATAACTTTTTTGATTTTTCTGTCTATATATATGAGGGCTTATTCTTTGTGTGATGAGTTGTACTTTCACTTGATTTCCATTTTGGGGTACATATAATATTTTGATTAGCTTTTATTAACATTTTTTGGGGGTCCGTGTGAAATATTAAATTCTATAATAATTTTTTGCATTTTGTTTTTACAGCGTTTACTCTACATTAAAAATGACATGGTAGCTTTGTCCAGCAGGTCATTACAATTACATTGATATCATATTTATATTGGTTTTTATTCCGTTTTACCGCTTTTACAAATAAAAGTAACTTTTTTAAAATGAACAATTTTCCTGAATTCACCATATAACTTTTTACTGTATTGTTGATGGCCATATGTCAGGGCTATTTATTTGTGGGGCAATTTGTACTTTTTATTGGTACCAATATTTGATCACTTTTTATTGTTATTTTATAAGAAAAGCAACGTGATCAAAATACGTTAATTTGCGCATTGCGGTATATTTTGTTTTACAGCACTAAACCGTACAGGATAAATAATTCTATTTTTGGATAGTGGGACTTATACGCACATGGGGATACCTAACATGTTTGTTTATTAATTTTTGTTTACCTTATGTATATTTTAAATATAAAAGTGTTTTTTTTAACTTTTTATTGTTTGTTTGTTTTATTGTGTATTGTGTGTGTGTTTGTGTGTGTTTTTTTTTTACATGTCCCACAAGGGGACTTGAAGCTAGCATCTCAGATCCCCAGTGCAATGTCCTGCAATAATAATAATAATAATAATAATAATAATAATAATAATAATAGTCCTTTAATAGTCCCACAATGGGGAAATTCAGTGTATTACAGCAGCAAAGATAAGCAGATACAAATACAAATACAACATGTACAGGAATGTTCCAAGGTGAGAGGCATTACATATTATAGTAGACAGACAGATAAAAAGTAGCAGAGATGGGGGGGGGGGAATTTAACTAGCAGAAAGATATTTCAGTTCTCTGTGTGTAATGATCTCCGCTTAGGTCGGTGTTGGTTGTACAGCCTAACCGCAGTGGGGAGGAAAGACTTCCGATAGCTCTCCTTCTCACACTTAGGGTGGAGCAGTTGGTCACTGACAGTACTGCCCAGCGCGTTTCACGGTCTCATGCATGGGATGGGACTTCTTCTTCCGCATGGAGCTCACCACGGCCAGTATCCTTCTGTCACCCACCACCTGCACTGGGTCCAGGGGGCTCCCCAAGACAGAGCTGGCCCTTCTAATCAGCTTGTCAAGTTTATTTCTGTCCCTGGTTGATATACTGCTCCCCCAGCAGGCCACTCCGAAGAAGATGGCTGATGCCACTACAGAGTTGAAGAAAGTCCTAAGAAGTGCCCCCCGGATTCCAAAGGCTCTCAGCCTCCTAAGCAGGTAGAGCCTGCTGTGGCCCTTCCTGTACAGGACCTCCATGTGATCTGCCCAGTCCAGCTTATTATTAAGGAGCAAACCCAGGTACTTATAGGTCTTCACAATCTCGATGCCCGTCCCCTGGATGTCCACTGGTTTAGGAGGGCATCTGCATTTATGGAAATACACCACCACCTCCTTGGTCTTCCCTGCGGTAATCCTCAGGTGGTTCCACTGGCACCAGTCCACAAAATCCCAGTTCAGTTCTCTGTACTCCCTGTCATCATCGTCTGTGATGAGACCTACTATTGCAGAGTCGTCAGAATACTTCTGTAGGTAGCAACTGGATGAGTTGTACCTAAAATCTGCAGTGTACAGTGTGAAGAGGAAAGGGGTGAGAACTGTACCCTGAGGTGCCCCCGTATTACAGATCACGGTATCTGACATACAGTCTCGGGCTCTCACGTATTGAGGTCGATTTGTGAGGTAGTCTAGGATCCAGTTGGAGAGGTGGTGGTCCACTCCAGCAAGGCCCAGCTTGTCTCTCAGTAACCCGGGCTGTATGGTGTTAAAAGCACTGGAGAAATCAAAGAACATTATTCTCACGTGTTCCCTGGTTTCTCCAGATGAGACAGAGCCCTGGGCATCTACCCCAATGCCCGGTCGATAAGCAAACTGGAGAGGGTCCATAGCGGGGCTCACTAGAGGGCGGAGATGTGTGAGAACCAATCTCTCTAAGAACTTCATCAAGTGGGATGTCAGTGCTACAGGTCTGTAGTCGTTGAGGTCCTTAGGGTGAGGTTTCTTTGGAACTGGTACCACACAAGAAGATTTCCATAATTCAGGGACTATTTCCTGCCACAGGCTCATATTAAACATATATGTAATTATGCCACACAGCTGGTCCCCACAAGTCTTAATTAGCCTTGCACTGATGTAATCTGGCCCTGCGGCTTTCCTCGCCTTGATCTTTTTCATCTCCTTCCTCACCTGGGCCCATGTGAAGGTCAGATTGTGATCAGATAAAGACGGATTTCTGGATTCACTGGTCTGGTGGGAAGTAGCCGCATGGGGTGAAGTCATTGTGGTGGGGGGAACTGAAGGACATGCTGGGGTGTGATCAAATCTGTTGAAGAATAGGTTTAGTTCATTAAGCCAATTAACATCAACCTCAATCTGGCAGACAGACTGTCTATGACCTGAAATTGACTTAAGCCCCTCCCAGACCCCCCTTATGTCTTTTCTTTCCATTTTCTTTTCCATTTTTTCCTTATAATTGGCTTTTCCCTGCCTGATTTGATGCCTCAGCTCCTTTTGTACTTCCCTCAGCCCCTCCTTATCTCTTGTCCTGAATGCCTTTTTCTCTTTAAGTAGTGTTTTTATATCAGAATTAATCCATGGTTTGTTGTTGGAAAAGCACCTCACCACTTTTGTGGGTACTGTGTTGTCCACACAAAAATTAATGTATTCCATTATGCAGTGTGTCAGTCCTTCTATATCGTCTCCATAAAAATCCTGCAGAACTTCCCATACGGTTGAGTCAAAACAATCCCTCAGAGCCTCATCACTCTCCTCGGACCATATCCTCACTATGCGGGTGACAGCTGGTTCTCTACGTACAAGTGGCTTGTACACAGGTCGGAGATGCACTAGGTTGTGATCTGATCTTTCCAGGGGTGGTAGGGCTGATGAGTTATATGCCTCCCTCACATTGGCAAAGAACAGGTCTAATGTTTTGTTGTCTCTTGTGTGGCAGGTTACATACTGTGTGAAACTGGGCAGTGTGGATGATGGAGAGTCATGGTTGAAATCTCAAGACACAAGAAGGAGGGCCTGGGGGTGTCGCGAATGCAGCTGGCTCACCGTGGCTTGTAGGACCTCAGAGGCAGCCTCAGCTTTCGTAGAGAGGCGACAAATGCAGCTATCATGATGACATGTGATAGTTCCCTCAGTAAATAGAAAGGTCTCATGCTCACAGCTAATAGTTCAATGTCTTTACAGCAAATTTGCTCCTTAATCACAATGTGCCTAGGATTACACCATCTATCATTCACAAATATTGCCAGCCCTCCTCCTTTCCTCTTACCGTTCTCTCTTGTCCTGTCTGCCCGAAGGAGTTTAAAACCATCCAAGGAGACCAGAGGGTCCGGAGTAACTTCAGTGAGCCAAGTTTCTGTAAGCAGCATCATGCTGCACACCCGAAATGCCTGATGATGCCTGGTGAGCGCCGTTAGTTGTCCATCTTGTTTGCAAGAGATCTCACATTGCCCATAATGATGGAGGGGAGAACTGGTCTGAAACGTCTCTTTTTAATCCTCTGTTGGACTCCAGCTCTACACCCCCTCCCCCTCCTTTTCCTTCTCCAAAGCTCCTGGGGGATGTCTGATGCATTGGTATGCAGCCCTGCTGTGTCTCTAAGCTGCAGGAGTTCAACCCTGGAGTATACAAAGGAATTGTCTGAAGACACAATAGTTCCCATTTGCAGCAGAGCAAAACAAACAAAAAGTATCACAAAGGTCCAATTACAAGTCTTCATGTGTTTCTTCATAGTGCAAAGCCCCTTAAGTAGAGTGATAAAACAAGACAAAGAAAGAAAAATAAGAGAAAGACTCAGAGCTGCTGAAACAGGCTGCCACTCCAGCGGCACTATCTTGGAAAAGTCTACAATACAATACAATACAATACAGGAACATTGCACATTAGTTCCTATAGGAACTGTGCATAGGCAGTCAGGAGGCTGTAGCCCGGCCTCCTGGCTGCCATGGCAAGCCCTCGGAACCTGTGATCTTATTGGCAGGGGGGGGGGGGAATTTTGCTGGTGGAAAAAAATTTAAAATGTTAAAAAGCAAATCCAGAATTGATGTTGTTGTTTTTTTTTTTTTTTAAATCCACCCAGAAAGGGTTAATAACACTTAGTCAATAAATTGTAGGCCCCCACAATGGTGTTATTACATGATCAATCTCATCTTGCAAAAAAACATCGCCAAAAAAAGAAAAATTGTCAAATCTTTAGGGCAAAACTAGCTGCGGCAGGAAAGGAAATGTGTAAAGTGCTATGTATTCAAATTTAGAATACTAAAGCTCACAGCTCCCCTTAATAAATCCTTTCAGGGGTGCAGTTTTCAAAATTTTATCACTTCCTATTCAACTTTACAGATAAGTTAGGGGATCTACAATGTGACATGACCCAAACATTTGCACTCGAGAAGCCAAACAGAGCTCCTTCACTTCTGCGCCCCACTGTGTGCCCAAACTGCAGTTTATGTCCACATTGTTGTACCTAGGATAATCCACGTAATAATGTGATATGTGGTTATAAACTGCTGTATGGGCACACAGCAGGACACAGAAGAAATGCCAGTAAAGTGGAATCCCCTGACACTTGACCTGATTTTGGAAACTACCCTCAAAAATGTATCCAGGGTTATAGTGATTATTTTTACCCCCATGTGCTGCATTAATTTATTTTCCAGAAATGATTGTACAGCTACAGGTGAAAAGTAAAAATAGCAATTTTCCAAAAATATGTGATTTTAGTGCACAATATTTTGTGCACTCCAAAAGCTGCTTACCTGCTAAACAGTTTTTGGAGTGTGTCACTCTGCTGACACAAGTTGGGGGGAACATATTGGGCATTGAAATGGCGTATCTCTGTAAAATCTTCAATTTAAATTTTTTTTAGCTGTGCTGAATTTCTGGTTAAAAATGATCACTACGCCCCTTGACAAATTCTTTAAGGGGTGCAGTTTACAAAATGGGTAATTCCCATTTACTAGCAGCTCCAGGGCGCTGCAAAAGCAATACTGCATCCAAAAACCAGTCGCTCTAAGGTTGAGGCCCCACGTTGCGGAAATGCAGCTTTTTTTTTTTTTTGCAGATTTCGCAGCATTTTTTTTGAGCCAAAGCCAAGAATGGCTATAAAAGCAATGGGAAATATATAGGAAGTACTTATACGTCTACCTTCTGCTCAATACACTCCTGGGTTTGGCCCAAAAACCCACAGCAAAATCTGGAACAAAAAAAGCTGCATTTCCACAACATGGAGCCTCAGCATAAATCTACACTCCAAAAGTCAAAAAGCGCAGCTCCTTCCCTTTTGCAGTTTATCCCAAATATATTATTTTTGTACCAAGCATAATGCACTAAACAGGTTTAGGAGTGCGTGTCTCTGATCACACAAAGTGGGCACAATATATTGGGCACTGAAATGGCATAATGGCATATTCACTTAGCACTTGAATTTTTGAGAAGCATTCTTGGGATCTAAATATTCACTATACCTTATGATAAATTCCTTGGGGGGTGTAGTTTGTAAAACAGGTCATATTTTTGTGGTCATTTTTTTAAATGTACTTCAGAGCCTCTGCGAATGCCTGCCAATGCAGTACAAATAACCAAAATTATTAACCTCAAATGCAAATGGTGCTCTTTCACTGGAGAGTGGACTTTTCAGAGTGCCTTAAACTGGGCATAACATATTAGGCACTGCAGTAGCATTGTCTGCTGCCCATTTCCTTTTGAAAAGCATCTTTGTCAAAATGATCACTATACTTTGATACCCTTGATAAACTTTTTTGAGGGGTGCAGTTTCCAAATTGAGGACACTACTTGGTATTTTCCACTGTACTGGCACCTGAGGGGCTCTGCAAATGCGTTATGGCATCTGAAAATAATTCTGCCCTCCAAAAGCCTATTGGGGCCCCTGTGCCTTGCTATGTGCCCAAACAGCAGTTTTCAACTATGGCAGCTGTGGGGTCAAAATGCGTACTATATCCCCGATAAAGTCCATAAGGTGAGTAGTTTCCAAAGTACTCTTCCACTGTAATGGTACTTTAGGGACTCTGCAAATGAGACATGACAGCTGAAAACTTTTCCAGAAAAATCTGCCCTTCAAAAGCCATATAGCACTCTTACGAGGCCTAGCCCCACCATTTACCCAATCAACAGTTTAGGACCACATATGAGGTATTGCTGTGTTCAGGAGATATTGTATAACAAACTGTGAGGTGCATTTTCTCTTTTAACTGATTGTGAAAATTAATAGTTTGGGGCTAAAGTGACATTTTATTAGAAAAAAAGTCATTTTTCATTCTCATACCGCAATGTTAAATCAGGGAAACAGCTGTAGGGTCAAAATACTTACTATACCTCTTGATAAATTCCTTAAGGGGTGTAGTTTGCAAAAGGGTCACTTCCGGGGGGTGTTTCAATTGCACTGGAACTTTAGGGGCTCTGCAAATAAGACATGGCACCCACCTAAAAACTATTCTAGTAAAATTTGCTAATCAAAAGCCCAGTAGCGCTTCTTCCCTTTGACGTGCTGCCATGTGCCCAAAGAGTAGTTTTCAACCATATATGGGGTATTGTCATGCTCAGGAGAAATTGCATAACAAATTGTGTGATGCTTTTTCTACTTTAACTCCTTGTGAATGTATACAGTTTAGAACTTATTATTGAAAAAAAAACATATTGTTTAAATTCCATTGAAACGCATTAATGGTGAACAAACTTCCCAAATGCAGTTTTCAAGATGGAGTGATTTATGGGGATCTCTAATAAATAGTCCTTTAAAATCCTCTTCAGGACTGAAGTGGTCCCTAAAAATTGGGTTTGGGAGATTTTCTATATTTTATATTTGTAAATTTGGAACATTGCTGTCCAAAATAAACTCAAGGATAACTAAAAGATTATGCCAAAATAAAGCAAATATATGATAGATAATATTTATTAACTAATTTGTGTGGTATGACTATCTTTCTGAAAAGCAGAGCATTTAACATTTTGAAAATAGCGAATCTTTTCAAAATTGCACCAATTCTTTTTATTTTTTCATAAATAAATACAAAAATTATAGACCAAAATTTACTACTAACATGATGTATCACAAAAACTTTGCAGGTTAAGACCCCACATAGCGAGCCGCGGCCAAAAAACGTTGTGGAAAAGACTGTAGCGGAAATCGCGTTTTTTTCTGCAAAGATTTTCACAGAAAGTCTGCAGAGTTTTCCTCTGTGGACTTTCTGTCTCTATTATACCTAAATGGAAAATGCCAGTGTTTCCATACGTAATTGACATGCTGCGATTTACAAAAACACAATGGTTTTTGAAATTGCAGCATTTCCACTACGGATTTTTTTTTCTTCAATGTGTGGATGGGATTTTGGGGCCCCAGCCTCAAAATCACTTGGGTAAATTAAAGTGTTCCAGAGTCATTACCATGTAAAGTGACTTGTCAGTTTTGAAAAAGTCCTGCATGAAAGACTTTATCTAACAAATATGACGATAACGTCCGTCATGTTGTTTACATTAGTGTCAATGGAAAGGGACACAGAATCAGTCTGTGTCCATTCTCTGCAGCAGTTAATGTCCATTGCTGTCATCCTATGACAGAAGACAGCAACGGACATTAACAATGGTAGTGTAACCCCAGCCTTACAGTGAAGAGCCCCTTTCTATGCCTGTGTAGAAATCTTGTTTATTCGAAATACAGAGGATGCCCATTTGTTACAGTTACTGGGTATGAACTACTACTGGGTATGAAGAGACCAACAGAGATACTGATTGACTGATATATTTATACATAGTTATTAGCAGAAGCATAACTTGAAGCTCCTGGATCCTCAAGCAAAATCTTTAATAGGGGCCTTACCTACTTTGTGCCATTTAGAATAGTGATATTTTTATGGCACAGGGACTCACTCAGGGTCAATGGCCAGGTAATGACTGCTACCTCTGCACCCCTATAGCTACACCCCTGGTTATTAGTTTGCCCTTCGGTTTTCTTTTTCCCACAAAATAACCCTAGTCATTGTATAGTAAATATGTGTACCAAATGCACCTTACACTAAACATCACTCTATTTTTAAAAAGATCTTTCTATTGGTAATACAAATGCTTCAATTAACCAATTCACTTAAATTACTGTATTACTGGCCATTTTCCCTGATTTTCCCTGATGACCAGACACATTTTTGGCACATGCAGTTATGAAAGCTATAACATTTTTGCATCTTTTTTTGTTGACACATAGGGCTTTAATTTCATATAATTTTTATTTTTGCAGCTTTTTATTTTTTTTTAAATATTCGTAGAAATGTAAAAAAAAAAAAGGGAGGAAAAGATGTCTGTTTTTTTCATGTTTCTTTTTTCTTTTCAGTAGCACTATGGATACACAGATCAGGAAAGCAGAGACTAAATCTTAATAAATCTTCTCTGCTTTTTCTCTGGGGAGTGTGGTTGTCACTGACGGCCAGTCCCCATTCCTACATTGGCACAATCCGTGTAGCTGATAACCACAAGACAGGGAATAAGTGTCTGATTGCTGAGGGCCTGAATGCTGCATCCTCCCGTGATCAGGAGGACAGGGGACTAAAAGTGAGCATGAACAGCGCTCCATTCACTTCTATGGGGCTGCCAGGACTCTAATCTCCAGCAGAGAATGCAACCCCATAGAAGTGAATGGAGCATCAGTCACACAAGCCCACTGGTGCCACATTCACAAGGAGGCTTTCAGGTGACTTTTGATCCCCCATCCTCCTGATCACTGGGGGGACCCGGCATTTGGGCTACCAGTGATCGGACACTTATCTCCTGTCCTGTGTATAAAGATAAGTGTCCATATCGGCACAACTCCTTCCTGACATCCTATTGTACTATTATGGCGGATGTTGGGTATTTAAATATGGCGGCCACTCAGGAGCCGCCGGGTCTCTGCTGTATTATACAGCAAAGACCTGGCACTAACCAGTGCCTGGAATGGTTGCAGACATTAAAGGGGTATTCCCATGATCATAACCATATCTATATTTGTAGATAATTAAAAGTTAAACATTTTTGCAGATATAAGTAGTTAAAAATTCTGCAGAGTTTTAAAGATTTTCTCTAACTATCTTAGTGGTCACAGTCTGTTGTCTTGATCGGTTGCCAATGGATACTACCACGAGTGCAGAAACTTTCTATGGTCTGGGACTTGTCAAAAACCCAGCCATGATTTTCTTATTGTAGCCAGGTTATCAGGTAGAGACACTACATGTATCAGAAGATATCCCGGCCACGATAAGGAAATCATTGCTGATTTTCTGACCTTAGAAAGATCCTGAATTCATGGTCGTATCCATTGGCAACCGATCAAGACAACAAGACTGTGACCACAAGATATTTAGAGAAAATCTTTAAAACTCTGCAAAATATTTAATTACTTATACTTGCAAAAATGTTTAACTTTTAATTATCTACAAATTTAAAAATGGTTATGTTGGTGGGAATACCCCTTTAAGGCCCCAAGCACTTCAGGCAAAACTGACCGAGATGCCATTTTCCCTGCGGTGCATGGACCCTGTCATTTTGGGGAAGATCGCCAGTCACCAGAAAGAAATCGGGGGCTGGCGATCCGTTGCCATGACAGCCAGGAACCTATTGAAGGCTCCCAGGCTTGTCTGGCATGTCCACTCTATGTAGCCTATAATAGAAGTGCCAGTAATTTGCAATGCATTGTAATGCATTGCATTAGTGATCAGATCCCCCTAAGGGGTCTAATAATTACAGTTAAAAAAAAAAAAAAAAAAAGTTAAAAAAATATAAAAATAAGAAAACAGTTAAATAACCCCCCCTTTCCATAGAACACATAAAAAGTACATAAATACTGTGAACACACACACACACACACACACACACACATTAGGTGCACCTTTGTCTAAAAACACCCAGTCTACAAACATTTTATAAACCTTTTATATTTTTCCTGTATATTCACATTTTTAATAAAAATCTGAATTGTGCTTTTTTGAAATGACAATTTAATAGACTCGATTAATTGCCCAGCCCTAGCTATAGGTTGCCCTACTGTTGCATCTTCATAGAGTAGAATAACTGCAAATCTTACCTTGCAGCCTTCACATGCATGAACTCCATAATGGAAGCCAGAAGCTTTGTCACCACAAATCTTGCAGTCCACATTCTGCACAGTTTGCTGATGTCCTAGAGAGCCTGAAATTTGCTCATCTGAACATTGAGATCCAGGTTGGAGTTCTGCAATATTAATATGACAATAATATTTACTATACATACAGATCTACAATTGTGTAACTGTATTTCCTACTATAATTTTTTATTTCAGAAACATGCATGATATTTTACACATATTGCAATGCATATACATGTATACAAGTATTCATTCCATTTAGACATTTTCATGTTTCTTTCCCTTACGTCCCAACAGCAGCACAATAGTGGGGTATTTCTGCCGCTGTTTGCTGGTAGGACAGAACGGAATTTTTAATAAATCACTTTTAAATAATTAAATTAAATGAGACCCTCCTCTTCATCAATATAAGGAAGGAAGCACCACTCCCCAATTGTGTTTTTTTTTCTGTCCTGTGCGGAGGGACAGTTGGGGGAGAAGGTTCTTCCTTCCCCATATTAAACTATATTTTTTTTGTCTCTTACCCTCCTCATTTTTGTCTCTATCCAGTATCAGGATCTTCTCTCCGCTGGATTCAGCTGTGTCTTCAGCCGGTCTATTAAAAGGCCTCTTGTGCTTTTCTGGTGCTTATTGAAGTCCTTTGTGCTTTCCTTGCATGTTTTATGGGAATT
The DNA here is from genome assembly GCA_947044405.1 of Leptodactylus fallax. Lineage (NCBI taxonomy): Eukaryota > Metazoa > Chordata > Amphibia > Anura > Leptodactylidae > Leptodactylus > Leptodactylus fallax. Next base: position 2,670,240 of record CAMRHE010000007.1, read on the forward strand.
TAGGAGTTTTGGCACTTCAGCTAGGAAGCTGCCTTCTCCATCATGGAGGTCTCTCCCCCTGAGCCAGATGTGACGTCACAGCGAAATGCGCATCTCCAGCTGTTTTCATCTTCAGAAGTTTTCTTACCCAGGTGCCTAGGTGGCAAGTTCAGTACATAGATGAGAGGGTCTAATGGAACACCTTGAATGAAGAGGGCATCAGTGAGGGCTTTAACCTCCGTCCAGAAGGGATAGATCATGGGATATTCCCAAAAAATGTGAAACAATATACCCAGCATTGAACAACAACAACAGCATGAGGGAATACAAGGGTTGAGGGTGTGAAGGAGATTCGGAGTGTGGTACCAATGCATGAGGATTTTATACTGGGTCTTCCGGAACGTTATGCACGTGGAAGTCTTAGCGGCTCAGGACCAAATGATCTGCTACTGGTCAGGTGAGATCTGCCTGCCCAAAGCCTTGGTCCACTTAACCATATATTCGTGGGTCAGAGGACCCTGTCCCTCCAGAGACAGTAGATGCCTGTAGATATCTGAAATCAAACCCTTCGTAGAGGTGCCAGCATGACACAAACGTTCAAAAATGATAGGGACAGAGCACCACAAGGCCCCAAACAGAGTGGTCAGAAGGTGAGCTGTTTGCTGATAGTGGAGCCATTCAGTGGTGGGTAAGTGCAAAACAGAAGTAAAGTAATCAAAGGGTCTGAGTTAAAAGTCAACGATGTGGAATAAACCAAGGCTACTCCAGGGGCACACCATGGCCCCTGACAGCCCCTCCAGGAGGAACGGGTTGAAGAGGAAAAATATTAAGTAGGAGTGAGGGGAAACTGAAGGGAAGAGTCTAGAACACGTAACCCAGATGGCCCTAGTGAAGCGGATGGGGCCTAGACTTTCTTTCCTATTATTATTTAGCTCTGTTTCATTTCGCTAAGTTCGCTAACAAAAAGGCCAAGACGCAGTGAGATATCTACACATGTGGACAAAATTGTTGGTACCCCTCGTTTAATGAAAGAAAAACCCACAATGGTCACAGAAATAACTTGAATCTGACAAAAGTAATAATATATAAAAATTCTATGAAAATGAACAAATGAAAGTCAGACATTGCTTTTCAACCATGCTTCAACAGAATTTTTAAAAAAAGAAAACTCATGAAACAGGCCTGGACATAAATGAAGGTACCCTTAACTTGATATTTTGTTGCACAACCTTTTGAGGCAATCACTGCAATCAAACGATTCCTGTAACTGTCAATGAGACTTCTGCACCTCTCAACAGGTATTTTGGCCCACTCCTCATGAGCAAAATGCTCCAGTTGTCTCTGGTTTGAAGGGTGCCTTTTCCAGACGGCATGTTTCAGCTCCTTCCAAAGATGTTCAATAGGATTTAGGTCAGGGCTCATAGAAGGCCACATCAGAATAGTCCAATATTTTCCTCTTAGCCATTCTTGTTTTTTTTTAGCTGTGTATTTTGGGTCATTATCCTGTTGCAAGACCCATGACCTGCGACTGAGACCAAGCTTTCTGACACTGGGCAGCACATTTCTCTCTAGAATCCCTTCATAAACTTGAGATTTCATGGTACCCTGCACAGATTCAAGACACCCTGTGCCAGATGCAGCAAAGCAGCCCCAGAACATAACAGAGCCTCCTCCAGGTTTCACAGTAGGGACAGTGTTCTTTTCAAGATATGCTTCATTTTTCCATCTGTGAACATAGAGCTGATGTGCCTTGCCAAAAATTTCAATTTTTGTCTCATCTGTCTATAGGACATTCTCCCAGAAGCATTTGTTCATTTTCACAGAATTTTTATATATTATTACTTTTGTCAGATTTAAGTTATTTCTGTGACTATTGTGGGTTTTTCTTTCATTAAGTGAGGGGTACCAACAATTTTGTCCATGTGTGTATGTCGATTATCCACTCTGATGAAGAGTTTAGAATGAAACTAACACCTCATCATGGGATTCTGATATGGATATTGGTAAAGCCTTATTTTCTCTGGAAAAGATCCAGAAGTTAATAAAATCCATCAGGTCAGGCGACCATGATGTTGATCCTGGGGAAGCCTCAGAATCCACCTCTAGGGGGCCTATGGCCTTCAAAGTGGATGACATGTTGCAGAATGCCATGTCCACTGAGAAGAAGCATCCAGAAAAAGCCTTTGTCTTGTCCAGAAGATTTAAAACCCTATTCCCAGTATCGGAAGACCAGTACGGGAATTGGGTTCCACAGCCTAATGAAGATATGGCAGTATTCAAACTTTCTAGATGTACTTTAGTTCCTTCAAAGGATGAATCCAATCTAAAAGATCCTAAAGACAGACAAGCTGAGTATTCCCTGAGAAGGGCTTACTCTTCTTCTTCCATCCAGTGCTCTGTGGGCCTTGCATCTAGCGCAGTGGCTAGGAAGCTATTTGCTAACCTCTCTTATCTTAGAAGAGACATTGATTCCAGAGTTTCCAGGGATGATCTGCTAGCCTCCCTGAAAATTATCTCTCTGGAAGCAGACTTCCTAAGTGAGGCTTCGGTACATCATATGAAACTGTCTGTTAAAGCCATGGCACTTACCACTGTTGCTCGCAGACCCTTATGGCTTTAGCCCTGGATAGCAGACAATGCTTCTAAATTCAATATATGTGGTCTGCCTTACAAACCTGGCAAATTATTCAGTCAGGAGCTGGAAAAGATTATGGAAGGTCTGGCAGACAAAAACAGGTAAATCCCTTCCTCAGTCCTTTCGAAGGCATGGTAGACATGAGGGCAATCTCCACAGAAACCTCAACAATCTAGGGGTCAATATCGGGGGCGCCCCAGGTTTCAGAGAAGAAATTCTGGCTGTCGTAACCCCTTGTCCCCCAGTATGGGATATTCTCATCAGTGGTCATCTCTCTTTTTTTCTAGGATCCTGGGAAAAAAACATCTCAGACCCTTGGGTCCTAGAAATAATTTGGCTCGGGTACAGCATAGAGTTCTCTGTGCCTCCCCAAGATATACAGTGGGGAAAAAAAGTATTTAGTCAGTCACCAATTGTGCAAGTTCTCCCACTTAAAAAGATGAAAGAGGCCTGTAATCGACATCATAGGTAGACCTCAACTATGAGAGACAAAATGAGAAAACATATCTAGAAAATCACATTGTCTGATTTTTTAAGAATTTATTTTCAAATTATGGTGGAAAATAAGTATTTGGTCACCTACAAACAAGCAAGATTTCTGGCTCTCACAGACCTGTAACTTCTTTAAGAGGCTCCTCTGTCCTCCACTCATTACCTGTAGTAATGGCACCTGTTTGACATTGTTATCAGTATAAAAGACACCTGTCCACAACCTCAAGCAGTCACACTCCAAACTCCACTATGGTGAAGACCAAAGAGCTGTGGAAGGACACCAGAAACAAAATTGTAGACCTGCATCAGGCTGGGAAGACTGAATTTGCAATAGGCAAGCAGCTTGGTGTGAAGAAATCAACTGTGGGAGCAATAATTAGAAAATGGAAGACATACAAGACCACTGATAATCTCACTCGATCAGGGGCTCCACACAAGATCTCACTGCGTGGGGTCAAAATGATCACAAGAACGGTGAGCAAAAATCCCAGAACCACGCGGGGGGACCTAGTGAATGACCTGCAAAAAGCTGGGACTAACATAACAAAGGCTACCATCAGAAACAGACTATGCTGCCAGAGACTAAGATCCTGCAGGGCCAGACGTGTCCCCCTGCTTAAGCCAGTACATATCCGGGCCCGTCTGAAGTTTTCTAGAGAGCATTTGGATGTTCCAGAAGAGTATTGGGAGAATGTCATATGGTCAGATGAAACCAAAGTAGAACTGTTTGGTAGAAACACAACTCGTCGTGTTTGGAGGAGAGTGAATGCTGAGTTGCATCCAAAGAACACCATACCTACTGTGAAGCATGGGGGTGGCAACATCATGCTTTGGGGCTGTTTCTCTGCAAAAGGACCAGGACGACTGATCCGTGTACATGGAAGAATGAATGGGGCCATATATCATGAGATTTTGAGTGCAAACCTACTTCCATCAGCAAGGGCATTGAAGATGAAACGTGGCTGGGTCTTTCAGCATGACAATGATCCCAAGCACACCGCCAGGACGACGGAGTGGCTTCGTAAGAAGCATTTCAAGGTTCTGGAGTGGGCTAGCCAGTCTCCAGAGCTCAACCCCATAGAAAACCTTTGGAGGGAGTTGAAAGTCCGTGTTGCCCAGCGATAGCCCCAAAACATCACTGCTCTAGGATGTGCATGGAGGAATGGGCCAACATACCAGCAACAGTGTGTGCCAACCTTGTGAAGACTTACAGAAAAAGTTTGACCTCTGTCATTGCCAACAAAGGATATATAACAAAGTATTGAGATGAACTTTTGTTATTGACCAAATACTTATTTTCCACCATAATTTGCACATAAATTCTTTAAAAATCAGACAATGTGATTTTTTTTTAACTTTTTTACCCCACTGTATTTATTCGGACAACCGGTCTTCCTACTGTCCTTCCTACAGCAGACACTTCAGAGGTTGGTCAAGGAGTACATAAGAAAGCACGTTTTGAAGAAGGTTCTGGTTCATCATCAAGAGTCTAGTGTTTATTCTCCAGTCTTCCTGGTACCAAAACCTTCAGGGGACTGAAGAATAATTATCGACCTGAGATACCTCAACCAATATATCACAAAAAGACGATTCCGGAAGGAGACTGTAAGATCAGTTATCTTCCACAGGGAGATTATATGGCCATGCTAGATCTAAAGGACGCTTATCTACATGTCCTAATTCTTCCTTCTCACAGGAAATATCTAAGGATCACAGTGGTCATAGAGGGTCATCTAAGATACCCACAGTTCACCTCCCTTCCATTCGGAATAACATCAGCTTCCTGTTGTCAGGAGTGGTGCCGCAGCCTCCGCGGCAGCATGTGGGGGTTGCCGGCTCCCTCCTTTTACGGTCCGCGGCCTATCCTCTTCCTACTGTCAGGTGTCAGGACGGAACCTTCGCAGGGGCGTGTGGGGCTTGCCGGTCCTCTGCTGACATGGACCGTGGCCTTATTCTTCCGGTGCAGGGGTGATGCCAGGTCTGCCGGAACCTATATAGTCTGGTCTTCCGCACCGGCTCACTGCTGGCTCTTCAGTTTACCCTGGATGTTAGCTCTCGCCTGTTTCTTCCTGTGCCATTTCCGACCTCTCCATACCTTTCCCTGACTCTGCGTTATCTCCTGACCCTGTACCTACGACTCTCCTGTTGTGACCTCGGTTTGTTTCTAGACCCCGGCTCCCTGATTTCTGTTTTGGCTCCAATCCGCTCTCCTGTTAAGACCCGACTTCCCTGACTACTCTTCTGGAATGACCCTTGGTACTGCGCTGACCTCACGGTAATGACCCGGCTTCCCTGACTACTCTTCTGGACATCTCTTGGTACTGCGCTGCCCTCACGGTAATGACGCAGCTTCCCTGACAACTCTTCTGGACATCTCTTGGTACTGCGCTGACCTCACGGTAACGACACGGCTTAGATGAATACTCTCATCACTCTGCTGCCATTTCCTGGCTCCTGCTCACATCAGCCTTCTACGTCTTCAGCACCTCCGCCTGATCCTTGGACATCTTCTGGTAAGTGATTTCAGTGTCTGGGTGTGCTGAGACTTGTGGTGTGTTGTTGTCCTGCACCCTCCAACTCGTATTCGACTTGGCCAGCAGTAGTATCCAAGCCCATCTCGCCCTTCAGGGGCTCTGGTGAAGACCTCTGCAGGACAGGAGTGGTGCGGTGGGAGGACACCAGACACCCGGCGCTGTTTATGCCATTTGAGTCGGTCAGTCTGGTGCTGGGATTCACTGAATAACCTAAGAACTGTATCTGATACCATAACACCTATGTCTTCACCAAGGTGGAATCCTCAGTGGCTACACTGCAGTCCAGGGGATCTCCATTGTCCCTTACCTGGATGATTGGCTGATAAAAGCCTCCAGGGTAGGCTATCGCCTTCAAATTCCTCCAACAACTAGGTTGGATTGTGAATTGAGAGAAGTACCATATAACTCCAGGACCCAGAAACAGTTTCTCAGGTTCATTATAGATTCCGGCCAGGAAGGAGAGGATTGTAGCAGCCGCAAAGTTTCTGTCAATTCCTTGTTCAGTCACCATCAGGATGTGCATGAAAGCTTTGGGGCAAATGTCTGCAGCCGTGAATGCGGTTCCATGGGCACTATCGCATCTTTACCCCCTGTAGAGGGAGGTACTATTGACCTGGAATCACAGTCACAGCACACTAGACAAGAAGTTCTCTCCCGCTCTCAAAAAGCCCACCTTTCCATCTAAAATATGGGAAGTCCACTTTCCAACCTCCTTGAACCCTGTTGACAAGGGACACATTGCTCTCAGGTTGGGGAGCCCACATATACACAATTCCTGTCCAGGGGTCTTGGAATACCCACAGGAAGATGATGTTGCCCAACTGGAGAGAACTCTAGCTATACAATTAGCACTCCTGCACTTTTCCGACCAGCTGAAGGGGAAATCTGTAAGAGTGCATTCAGACAACATGACGACAGTTCTCTACTTGAAAAAACAGGGAGGAACTCGATCCCAGCCCCTTCTCAGTGAAGTGGGGTTTGAACTTGAAGTGGGCAGAGAATTTATCTAATCACCCTGCCATTCATATCAAGGGTTCCCTGAACGTAATAGCGGACCAATTGGGTCGAGGTCTCTCCATCTCTCCAAGGGAATGGTCTCTCCATCCGGAAGTCTTCCACTCAATCACCCAGAAGTAGATCTGATTGCGTCCAGACTCAATGCCAAGGTGGAGAAGTTCTGCTCTTTATCTGGAGGACAATCCCTTGGCTGTAGATTCCCTGTCCATCCTATGGAGGTTCAGGCTGGTGTATATACAGTATTCCCTCCAACTTCCATGATACCGAAGGTATTGGTGAAAATCAGACAGGACCAAGCCTTGGTAATCGCGATCATACCATTTTGGCTGAAGAGAGCTTGGTTTTCCCAACTCATAAAGATGAATCGTGGGACGTACTGGATACGTCCCCCAATTCAGAACCTGGTGTCTCAGGGCTCTCGGCTCTGCCAAGATCTGAAATACTTCAATCTGACACTCTGGAGATTGACCAGTCCCTACTACGATCTAGAGGACTCTCTGGAGCTGTCCTGAACACACTCTCGCTCTCTAGAGCAGGGTCTACTAATACAGTAGAAACTATGCTAGAATACGTTCCATCTTCATTTCCTGGGCCTCAAGGAAAGGGATTGAGGAATCCAACCCTTCTATTCCAAATATTTTGGAGTTCCTTCAGGACGACAAAGGCCTTAGTCCTTCTTGTCAGCCTGCTTAGGAAAGCAGCTGTCTCAGGAACCTCTGATAAAGAGATTCCTTAGAGGAGTTTCTAGGCTAAGACCACCTATAGCTCACCCCATTTCCTAATGGGATTTGTCCACGGTTCTAAGAGGGTTGTGCGAACCTCCCTTTGAACCTCTGGAAGAAGTGAATTTAAGAGTCTCACTTTCAAGACAGTGTTTCTTCTGGCAGTAACCTCTGCTAAAAGAAATGGGGAGCTTCAAGCACTATCCTCTGTGAGAGGACAGGTCTATCACTAAACTCCATTTGTTCCCTGGTTTCGGGACCGGAAAAACCCTTAAATAAAATCCTTGCCTCCTTTCCTCTACTGGAATTTTTTCTAAGACTCCTTTGGACACAAATTCTTGAATGAGACTGTGTACCATACGATTTGAAGGCACATTTAGATAAAAGTTGTCTGGAGGTAGGGACTTGAACTTGATCACATAACCCCTCTGTACAAGAGAAGAGACCCATGTGCCTGACAATGCTTCTGCCCACAATTTTTCTGGACCCCCAAAGCTTTCTTATTGTACGAGCTTTTAGATTTTGAGTTTCTCCACTTAGTTTCAATAATTTTTATTAAAGGTTTTACAGATAAAAAGAACAAGGACATTAGCATAAATGAATAGCACAATCCGGGTATACGGCCTATGAAAGATAATTAGCGTATCTTCAATTATAGTAAAAAGTAGACACATGTTGCCTTTACCCATTAAAATAACTCCACAGTGTGAAGATCTGACAACAACACACAGACATTGAGCAAAAAACAATTGAACAATTGAATATTTGAACATTAGAGGCACCCTAGTCGAGACCCTAGCAAGAAGGAATCTCAAACGCGTAAAGCGTACACGCATTAATATCGTGTATCTGGCTATGGAGCAATACATAAGTCTTAATGTGTTAGATAATAAATTAGATAAGCAGAGTTAAGGGAAGAGGAAGGTCGGGATATTGAAACAAAGAGTGTATATATGAGTATGTAAGTAAGGACAAGTAAGGAAAGGACCAGGATCAAGGGGGATAACAGAAATAAGAAGGACAAAGTTAAGGCCCAAACTACCCTAGGTCAACAAACTATGAACCCGCCTTTCCATCTCTGGACCAGCATCAACTTGGCAATAGTTAAAATCTTACACAAGAGTATTCTATATGGGCCCAGTGCGTTAGGAACTCTAAGCAGCAAAACAGCCAGGTGTGGAGTATACCGGATCTGGAGACCGAACAGCTCTGAAAGCATATCAAATACTTCTGCACAGTATCCCTGAATAATCGGACATTGTCCCAAAATGTGAAACAAAGTTCCCCTCCCCCCGCAGCCCCTCCAGCACACTCCTTGGACAGAAGGGAAGGCCAACTGCAAAACTGAGGGGGTACGATACCATCTCAACATAATCTTAATCGCCATCTCAACATGTGTGCTACACTTCAAGGAGGAGTGAATCAGTTTGATTGCACGATGCCATTCATTGGGGGTAAAGCTCACTCCCAGATCTCTTTCCCAATATTGAAACAGGGCAGATTTGGTGTAAGATGAGGTATCATCCATCAGATCATACAAAAACCTCAGGCCTCTCCCTTTTTTTGATATCCACATAAAAATCGTGCCATTGTGAGGAGCAGGGGCGGAGGAGCTCCTAGACAAAAAGTGCAGAATTCTAAAATGTGTGTAGAAGTTTCTCATAGGGATTCCAAACCTTTGCCGCAGTGCCGTGAATGGTAGAGCTGTCCCACTTTCAGAGTATAACTGCGAGATCTGGGTTATTCCCCTGGCCTCCCAACCCGAAACATCCAAGTCCCTGATTGCCCAAGATAAGAAGGATAAAGGCATATCCGAGATATTAAAATGCCTTGTAGGGGTTGCCTTCCCATGAAGCATCGCCCAGGCAGACAGGGAAGCGCGCATAATTGGTGAAAAACATTGAGGCGGTGTGATATTCCAAAAGGGTAAATACAAAGCACTCCCAAGCTTCAGAGGCGTTACAAAAGAGTGCTCCATGTGCAGCCAGGGAGCCGACACATCCATGGACCACCATCCAGCACATTGGACGGCAAGGGAGGCAAGATAATAATTACGCACTATAGGAACACCCAGGCCTCCAGCCAGTTTGGGCTTGAGCAGGAAACTTCTATTAATTCTAGGCCTTCTACCGCCCCATATGTATTTCGAAATCACTCTCTGTATAGATTCAAAAAATGAAGCAGGGAGAGGAATCGGCAGCATGCGGAACAGGTATAGAAGTCTAGGCAACAGTAGCATCTTAAAAGCGGCCACCCTCCCAATCCAAGAAACATCTGTTAGTAGCATACGTTCAGTTTCATCTCGCAAAGTTTTTATCATTGGCAAATAATTCTGTTGATAGAGAGACCTCGGAGAGGAAGACATGTGTATACCCAAATATTGAATGCTATCCTTCCTCCAATCAAAGTTGTATGTGGACTGTAAAGAGCTCAGCATGGAAGAGGGAACATTGAATGGAAGGGCCTGCGATTTTGATAAGTTCAATTTATAATAAGATAGCTGATCAAAAGAAAGTCTGAATAATACCCATAAGGTGTGGGAGAGATACCCCCGGGTTGGTTAACATGAGAAGAATCTCGTCAGCATATAGCGATATAAGATGGACTCTATCCTTTACCGCAATGCCTTGTACATCGGGATCTAATCTTAGATGTTGGGCCAAAGGCTCCATGGAGAGGACAAAGATCAAGGGTGACAACGGGCACCCCTGTCTAGTTCCATTAGTAATTGTGAAAGGGTCCGACACCGTACCATTTGTAAAAATTTTTGCAGAGGGTGCTGAGTAGAGCGCCTCTATGGCCCCCAAAATCGTTCCGGAAAATCCCATAGTCTTAAGAGCCGAGAAGGCATATGACCAGCAAATGCGGTCAAACGCTTTCTCGGCGTCCAATGCAAGCAGCACCGCCCCCCACACCCCCCCGAAATGACACGATGAACTAAATTCAAGACTCGTCTGGTATTTTCGTAGGCTTGACGCCCCTTAACAAACCCTACTTGATCATAGTTTATTAAACTCGGGAGGCAATCAGCTAGGCGTGTTGCTATTAGTTTAGCGTATATCTTTAAATCGGAGTTTAACAAGGAAATGGGTCTAAAATTTTGGGGAGAGGTCGGGGCCTTACCAGGTTTGGGCAAAGTAACCACCAATGCCTCTTGATTTTCCCGAGGAAATGCTTTAGACTCCACTGCAGTCTTCAAAAAGGACAACAACGGGTCCAGCAGAATCTGAGAAAATGTTTTATAATAGTCATTGGTAAGGCCGTCTGGACCCGGAGATTTACGGGTGGGCAGTGACTTAATGGTCGTGGACAACTCCAAATCCGTTATAGGAGCATTTAAGGACACTAGTTGATCTTCAGTAAGCCGAGGCAGCTGGGCCGATGTTAAAAATAAATCAATGTCGGCCTGAGAGGGAGGGATCACTGAAGTATCATCTGCAATATTATAAAGATCCGCATAAAAGGATCTAAATGCATTCGCTATACCTTTAGGGTCATAAATTTTATGTTGTCCGTCCTTACTATGGAGGAACGGGATCCTGGATCTAGCATGTCTCTGTTTAAGTTTAACAGCTTCCCTGCCTTGTTGGATTGAGAATAATAGGTAGCTCTCACCCGTTTTAGATTCTTTTCATATTTAAGGTACCCCTAATGAATGCCTTATGGGAGTTCCACAATACTTCAGGGCTAGATACCGATGGAGTGTTAACCTGAAAAAAATTCCCTCAGATTACTCTCCAGGGTTGCCTTATATTTCGGGTGTGATATCAAGAATTCGTTACATCGCCACACATACAGTAAGAGCGAGGACAGTCATATTTCTCCGAGATGAGAAGCGTAACCGCCGCGTGGTCAGACCATGTTATTTGCGAAATGGTGGACTGCATAACAAGAGAGAGAGTATTTTGGTCCACTAAAAATAGGTCAATACGAGAGTAGCTATTATGTGCGGCCGAGAAAAAAAGGGTAGTCTCGCTCAGTGCTATGCAGTATCCGCCAAGTGTCAAACAAATTATGGCGCCACAGAGCCTGTGAGAAAGAAGGGAGACTCTGTGAGAGGCCAGATGTGGTATCTACCAAAGGATCGGGCGCTACATTAAAGTCTCCCATCAACAGTAAGCAACCTTGCTTCCTTTTTTCATTTTCACAAGCCTTCCAAAGAATGCTACCTGTCTGTTATTAGGGGCATAAACCGACACCAACGTGTAAGTGACATTGTTAAGGAGACACACCAATATAACGAAGCGTCCCCCAGGGTCTGAGTAGTGGGATAGTAGCTGGAACGCCACTGCGTCTCTGATCCCGATCAGCACTCCCCTACGTTTGGAGGAGTAATGAGCGTGGAACATATGAGGATATGATGGGTGTTTAACGCGGGTGGCATCCTTCTTCAAAAGGTATGTCTCCTGTACTGCTAGTATATCACAACCCTGAACCCGAACCTCACCCCACAAATTAGCTCGTTTTTGAGGGATATTCAAACCCCTAACATTCATGGACATAATCTTAAGAATGATATTGCAACTCTAAACGAGCTATAAGGATCGCCACATAAAGACATAAACATAGCAGTAATACATAAGTGTAGAGGTATAATATTGCTCCGTGCCAAAAGCCGTCTCGACCAAGGTGCCAGAACCTGCAAGAAATCAAATCAACCAAACCACAGAGCTCAACAACGGCCAAGCCCAAAAGAACAAATAACATAGTACAGCGGGCCAGCAGCTGTTGTGGTCTCGGGGGAATAAGTTCAGTAGAATCAGACATAGGAAGTTCCTAGGGAAAAAGGAGAAAGAGCCTTCAACGTTTCCTGTGGCTGGAAATCTTTAGGTCTTTACTGGATGCCAATCGTCAGACAGGTGGCCCGGCGGTTTCGCACGTGATAGATCGACAATGGGAATGTTCCATTTGTTTAACAATTGTTTTCCCTCTTCTAAATTCCTGATCACATGGGTAAGATTATCTCGGGTTATCATCACTCTGACTGGGAATCCCCACTTATATAGGATATGATGCTGACAAAGAGCTGCCGTAATGGGGACTAGCTGCCATCGCATTTGTAAAGTTGCAGCCGACAAATCTGAGAAAATGGAGATCTTGTGAAATGGTTCAGGGAAACGGTCTGTTTTACGAGATGCTGATAACACCAACTCTTTAGTGAATTCTCGCCAGGACATCTCTTGGAATTGATTCGTCCAAATGTGAGGGTCTGGGGACTCTGTGTGCTCTGTCGATAGTTAAGTCTATAGACTGATGGTCAGGCAGTAAGGAACGCATCAGACCCCGAAGGAAAGTGGGCAGTTCTCCCGTAGCAACCGTCTCCGAAATTCCCCTAAATTTCAAATTATTCCTTCTGGATCGATCTTCCAAATCTGCTATTTTAGCTTTCAGAAAGGTCACATCATTTTCCACATCGTAATGGGCATCTATAAGGTCATTATGGGATGTAGCAAATTCCGCCATCTTAGATTCTATGTGTACAGTACGACTTTTCAGATCTTGCATATCTCGCTCTAATGGTGTGATCATAAGAGACATATCAGCTTTCAGTGATTTACAGAAGGCTGTCAGCATAACTTTCATAGATGTCTCAGTCAGTAAGTTTCCTGATGCCGGTATATCAGCAAAAAAATCGACACAAGGTGTTTTAGAGTGTGTGTCATGTCTCACCTCTCCCTCAGAGACCGCAGCATCTTGAAGTCGGGGTCTCAATTTAGCTGGGCCATTAGTAGGAGACCGCGGTGCCGTCGTTGTGGAAGGAGAGCAAGACGCGCGCATCTCCTCGGCGCCATCTTGTGAGGATGACCAGTCCGCGCAGGCCGCAGCTCCTGTCGGAGGCGATACAGCCCGACGCGGCTCTGTGATCGTCAGCAGCTGCGGCAGCGATGGAGCGGAGAGGGTTCACCGGTGCGTGGATACGGTAAGTGGCTCATCAGGGAGGATATGCTGGGAAGTCGAGGCTCCGGCCCCCACACGGGAGCCGGCGCCATCTTGGACCTCCTCCCCCCCATGTGGGAAGTAAAAGTCAGAAATTTTCTGCGGTTTAACCGCTGTTTTCCTTTTCTTTGGCATCCCCAGAATCAGCGGGTGTTCACCTACCCGACTCTGCCTATTTAGCCACAGGATCGTCGCTTGGAGTGTCGCTTTCAAAGGCTCACTGCAGGAGCTGAAGATCTAAGCAGCCATCTCCGTCTGCGGTAAGCTCCGTCCCCGAGTTTCTCCACTTAAATGTGCCTCTGAAGTTCTGTGTTCTCCTAAATTTTACCCTAAAGGGTCTAAACCCCTGAGGTTTCCTGGGTTTAGGGAAGGAGGCTCCTTTATCATCATTTAGGACCTTTAGCATTGCCTCTGAGAGCCAAAGATGTCACTTGTCTGAAACGTCAATGAACAGAAATTTAGCTTGGCTGGTATATTGCCTGACCACTGCTTCATCCATAGTGCCCTTCTGGAAAAATTGATGGTTGTCTTACTGGCTGCTGAATGTATCTATCTGGGAGTCACATAAGAAATCTGCTGCAGATGTAAGCACTTGAAGCCCATCAGGAAGGGAATGCTAGGAAACATCGTCTTCAATGTCTCTGGATAGCTGACTTAACCAGACCCTACGTGCTCTGGCTACAGAGACAGAAGCATAAGTAGACTCGCAAACATGAGAAGTACTAGCATAGCTTTTCCTGATAAGGATGTGTTCACACTCCGTCCTCCGCAAATCCGACCTAAATGTTGGAAAACTGGATAGGCACTGGATAAGGGAAGGTTTGCGATGCATTGCTTAAAACCTCATTCACTTGAATGGGGTTTTAAAGCAATGTGTGGGTGTGCGCTTACACCCTCTGTGCCGCAAAGCCATTTTTTTCCCGCTGGAAACAAAGTCGGACATTCAAAGAGGTCTTTCAATAGCGAAGATTGTTCAGCAGGAAAGATCGACTTCATAGCTAGTTTGGCAACTGCTTGGTCTACCATAGGCAATGCGTCCCATTCCTCTGTGATTTTAAAATCTATTTTATAATTGGCTTTAAACCTTTATCAGGCTTTTTCCAACTTGTCTCCATCACTATCCTTTGATCTGGATGTATGGGAAAGTCTTTAGACTTAGATCTAGGGAATAAAAAGAAGGCCTCCTTCCTCGGCAAGTCCTCTGTATCTCTATTCTATTCCAGGGTCTCTTTTGCTGCTTTAATTGATTTGCTAGCTTTATCCTTACAGAACAAAAAAAAAATTTCATCTGGATCTCTAGAAGAATCACTTGAAGAGTCAGTGGTCTGCATTGAGGTGAGATTGCAGAACTTTCAGAAGAAGGTGACTGCTTCACTTAATTTAGATTTAAGCCAAGAAAACAAATCTCTGGAATCAGCATGAGTAGGAGATTCATCCACAGGAGTTGTGAAAATTTGACATGTGTCTGATTCAAAATCGTTTTGCAGAGGCTACTGACAACTAACACTGCATTTAGACTTGCTGGACCTATTTCCCCTTTGAGAAGGCATCTGGAACACATAAGAACCATAGCCCATAATTATATGTATATCATGTCAGTATAAATATATAAACTAATACAAAGACAAATTCCCCCATAACACAGAGACCTCTCTGCACACATAACAGCATTTATAGCATATTAAGGAGGCACACAATAGGGCTGCACAGCACTACTTACATTGGTGCAGTGGTAGGCTCTGCTACCTCGCATTTGGCGCATAAAGCGCCCACCAAAGAGAAAATTTAAGCACCTGCTGACATCACTTTCAGCAGAAAAGAACTGGATGTAACTCTGTCTAACCAGGAAGCAAAGACAGCATGCATTCCACAAGCATGCCATATTTTTTTTACAACAGGTAAAGAAGAACAGGTAGAGAAGACCCTACCTGCTAAAAGGAGGACCACCATGGGCCATTGCTCCCATAGAGGCACCAATCCTCCTAACGCAGTGACCTTGTTAACACACAAAGGTATGTGTTATAGCCAATCCAGAATGGCAATGTTCCCAAAGCAGACCACTCAGCCTGGGAATCAGGGAGTAAACCTTACTGTCAACAATGCATGCTTTACAAAGATGTCCACAGAGTAAAAAAACACAAGTGGTTATTGTTTCCAAGGTTTTTATATGGAGTTAACATGTCATTAATTAATTATATAATATAATTAATTATAGCATTTCTTGTTATTATCTGTCCAAAAGGGGTCAAAATAAACCTAACCCTTTTGTGCTGCCTGAAGGACAGGAAAATCACATTCCCAACTGGTGTTTTTAACTCCTTCCCATCAATGCCCTTTTTCAATTTTCGTATTTGACTCCCTGCCCCCTAAACCCCATAACCTCTTTATTTTTCTGTTCACAGAGCCATATTAGGGCTTAATGTTTGCAGGACAAACTGTTCTTCATGATGGTATCATTTATTATTCTGTACAATGTACTGGGAAGCTGGAAAAAATTCAGAATGGGGGGGGGAATTGGAGAAAAAGTGCATTTATGCAACTTTCTTATGGACTTTTTTTTTTTTTTTACACCGTTCACTCTGCAGCCAAAATGACATGTCACCTGTATTCTATATTTCGGTACAATTCTGGGGATACCAAATTTATATAGTTTTATGTACATTTTAACCCCTTAACAAAATTCTAAAACTTTGCAAAAAAAAATTTTTTTTCTAAAAGTCGCCATATTCTGACAACCATACCTTTTTTATATTTCCGTATACGGGGTGTGGTCACGTGACTGCTGAGGCCAATCAGTGAATGCCATGCAATGTCACTACCTGTGACATCACGAGTCCTCTTCCTTAGGCCTGGTGAAGTCACTGTTTGGCCTCAGTGGTCATGTGAACACTGAGGCGAATCAGCGGTTTCAGCGGAACTCCGGAAGAGACCCGGGAGAAGCCACCAGAGCAGAAGAACCGGGAGAAGCCGGGTGGACACCGGACCATCGGGGACAGGTAAGTATGTATTTTTTTTTCACTGACCCCAGCTGACTTAAACATTAAAGGAGTTTTCCAATTTTGCCTGGACAACCCCTTTAAGGCTAAAATGTGTTAGATCGCTAAAGCATTAAAATGTACATATGCCACCAGAGATATGTGCCAGCAATATTTATTTGTGCCATAAATTCAAAATCTGCAATAAAAAAAAGTGACATTTTTGGAAGGGTTTTTGCAATTTTAATGTAATTGTTAGGGGGATTTTTTGGTCTTGTGGTCAGAAAAAAAAAGAATAAATAAAACTTAACTTTTATTAAGTAAAGAATAAATAAAATAAAATAGATGTTCAGACGTCCACTACATACAGATAATACAAAGCCTCTGTGGTTGCTCAATCTCTGCTCCCTGTAAGCAAAGCCCTTAGGCTGTATAATATAGATAAATCGCTCAACGCGTTCCCCCCTAATAATAGGGTTCATCAGGAGCCTAAGTTATAGTTGTCCTTCAATAAGGAGAACTGCCGCTAACCTATCCAAAATAATAAAGATTGCAGTGAAAACTGCACTTCCCGGAGCTCTGATGGTGAGGGAATCACAGGCCCAGGCCCCTTTTAAATCTCTACGTTCCAAGAGTACAGCTACTCCTCCACCATATGACGCTATCCTTATCGATACCTTTGAAAAGTTAGTAGTGGACAAACTTTCATATATAGCGGTTTCGTATCAGCTCAGGCATATGAACCTATCAGCAAGACAGATGCGAGCACTCCTGAATTTGGAGAATGACGAATCAATTATAATTATGCCCTCCGATAAGCCTGTTTTAGGATAGACATTTACACCTAGCTGCTATCCTAGGGGAGGATGCTGCAGGTTATCAGTCATATCCTTCTAGGATATTTTTATTGCTTTTGGTCTAGGTTGAGACAGTCAGTCTCTTACTGAGTTGATACTAGCAACCGAAGAGACTATTGGAAGGGGCATGATTTTGGACTAAAGGGGTCAACTCTGAACCGTGTAGTAATTTTTGCCAGTAACAATGGTCATCTGACCCGTAACCAGGTACAAACCATTTAGGTGGGACAGTATGACCTGGCGGAACACTCAATTGGTCCGCTTATACCCACTTCTGATCCTAGCCCTGATATGAAGCCTCCCATTATATAGAGTCACGACTAATACACTATATGTGGAGACTCGTGGGTTGGTTCTGAGATACTGGATATCATTCAGTAATGATTGTGCCAAATGATACACATTGGAGTGGATATTTGGTGTATAGGTGTGACGATACGGTATGATCTAATAGCCCTCTTGAGGGTGTATCTGCAGCACCTACCTTTGAGGTGTTGAAGTACCCATTGGGGAATAACTTTATATTGGTCATCACCTATGGACTTACTATAATACATGGCCAATAAGACTAGCTGTCTCTACACAGTTACCTGGAAATATATTTATCTGTATGTAGTGGACGTCCAAACATCTATTTCATTTTATTTATTCTTTACTTAATAAAAGTTAAGTTTTATTTATTTTTCTGTCACAAGACCAAAAAATTAATTAATTGTTAGGGAGAGTTCACACTACTGTTGTAATGAAGGAAGACAGTAACAGACAATAAACTGTCACAGACTGATTCTGTGTCCTTTCCCATTAACACTAATGTAAACAACATGATGGAAGTTAGCTTCCGTTATGTTTGTTCACCTTTCTAATGGAAAATAAAGTCGCGACAGTCTATGACCATTCTCTGTGACAGTTTAATGTCCATTGCTGTCATCCTATGACAGAAAACAGTAATGGACATTTACAATGGTAGTGTGAACTCCCCCTTAGAGGATTAATGCCGGCTGACAGGTCTCAATATAGAACAGAAATTGTCTGGTGGCCCAGAGGCTCCCAAAGGAACTTTGGGACCAGGAATGTGTTATCCCTAAACAGGTCTCCTGGAAATTGTGTCTGAATTGCAATTTGAAGGTAGGGCAAGTGCAACTCGTTAGAGATATTGGAGATTGAGGGAGTAGTCACCGGATAGGCCGACTGCCCTCAACCATACTCCTCCAGCATACCTCCTAGGCCAGACAATGACAAGGGGAGGCCTGCGATCTGCCTGATGGGTGTGGTAGTAGTTCCCCCGGGGCACTTCATTTGGAGAGGGGACCTCTCTACTCTGAGTAGTGTGTTGGTGTTCATTTAACCCGATGGTAAATGCAAGAACAACTGAGGAGGCAGTGATGCAGAGTTAACTTTACTGTGGCAAACTATGCAACCATGAACACTTACAGCCTCCCGATGGGGATAGTAGTCTCCCAACTGTTGGGTTTTCCCAGGCTTGGGGATGAGGGATGTCCAGACCAAAAGGTAGAAAGTGCCTTGTACTCCACTCCAACAACTCAGTAGCAAGCCTAGCCTCAGTCGGTAGATGGTTCTGGAGGCTGACAGTAAGAAAGTCCTCTGGGCTCAGATACCTTATTAGGTGAATCCTGGAATATAGTTCCTGGAATATGGGACTCCTTCTCTCCTCCTGGCAAAGGATCTGTACAGATGACAGGCTGATGATCCCTGTTTTAGGGCTGTCTCTGGCATTGCTTAGGGCTGTAACAATCTCCCTCCGGGCTGATAAGAACATGGTAGAGCTCAAACGAACTCTAACAGTCCTCCAGAGACTTGATTCTCTAAAACCCCACCCAATGGTCTGTGATTGGCCAAGGCTGAACCAAGCCTTACCAACTAGAGGGGTGACCAACTGAAGGGTGAAACCATAAGGAATAACACATAAGGGAAGATGTAGAACATAAATACACAAAATACATACATAAAACACAACCAGAGGCACATAAATAAAAACAGTATAATCATTGTAACTCTGGGATTTTGCAATATTACTCCTTCAACTGCTAAAAGGACTGAAACACACCACACTCCCCTAACCCTGCAGGGCTCTAGACAGAAGTACCAATTCTGGGAGACAAGTGTTACTTCAGAGAGTGGTATATTACTATGAATGGCATTAAGATCTGCACCTCCAGCCCTTGTAAACAATATGTGTTTTGGTGAAGTTTAGGAGGAAGAGCATGACTGTATAAGGAGTTCCATGGTGCACACCCTTTCTATATGAATTATCCAAGGTATGTGGAATAACTGCGCTGCCCAATAGCACACCTGAAAGTTAGGAAGTCCCACCCCTCTCTCGCTTTGTAGCTGAACTGGGTGGCTACCCTAGCCCTCTTATTGACCTAAATAAATGAAAGTACATGTATCGGTGATTACAAAATTTTGGGTAGAAGGGCCATTTTAACTAGATTTACCCTAGCCAGCTGTGAAAGCAGCAACCTAGGGTTGGGTCTCTTGACGGCACAGAGTAAGAAGAGAGAGAACATTGAGTGAGTAATAGTCTGTGACGCTTCTGGTGACCTTAACTCCCAGGAGTGTGATCCTGATTCAGTGGCTGCTAGAAGGTCTAAAGGCAGGATATGGGAGTTAGTCTAATTAACGTAAAGGCCAGAGTGGGATCCGAATTCAGTAATCACCCGCAGCACCTCTGACAAAGAGTCCCCAGAGTTATGTGAATATAAGAGGTTATCATCTGCATATAGACTAATAACCTCCTCTATTTCCCCATTCACCAGACCACACACCCCGGTGGTCCATCAAATTACGATAGCCAATTGCTCTATAGCCAAGATAAATGGATGCAGCGATGGGGGCATCCCTGGCACACATCCCGAGGAATGCAGGAAGGGGGTGCAATACCACTTGGAGTCAGGAGGTGTCGAGTATCTGTTACCTTGTCTGCTTTAAAAAGCGGTGACCCGCGGAAACCCATTGACCCCATAGCCTATAATGGGGTCTAGCGAGTTTCTGCCCGGTTTCTGCCATTTTCAGTAGAAAAGGCCTGCTTGCACGACTTTTCTCTCCACCAATTTAAGCGTAATCCTGGACAGAGACGAGCAAACGCTAGTGTGAACTTAACGTGAGCAGTAACAGTAAATATATCAGTTAATTCTAAGTGAAAGAGAAAATGCTGGGGGCTTCCACCAAGTGATATCACATTAGAAATTTCATGATTTGACTGTATGATCCATATAAGAAAAAGGATATGGTTAGTCTCTGGGTGGAGAATGCTTAAGGTTGGCTTCCTGTAGTCGTCTTTTGACGTGTATAAACTATGCTCTGAGCTTTTGCACCTCAATGCAGAAGTCCAGAAAGATCAGAACCTCAGTGTTATCCACCCACAAGATTCCCCTCTCTCGTGGTGCAGGACTGCAACCCTATCCTGATATTTAAGAAATTTAGCAATGAATGTCCACGGAGGGGCTATGGGAAGAGGTGATCCTCAGGAGATCCATATGATCAATCAGGAGATCCTCCAAGAAAGTCACAGGGTTTTGCCTCTAAGAGTGTTCAGAGAGTCCCACAAATTGGAGGTTACATCAGTAAAGCCTATTCTCTTGATCCTCCATATGCTGGTGCAATTTATCCAGTTTCACTGTGACTTCAATCAGTTCAGTATGCATAGGCGTCTATCTATCTTTCATGACTCATTGTTCCACCTCGGTTGCTCCACATAGGTCGTTTCTCTTGTTCGTTCAGCATCTTGTCAGATAAGAGTAATGTTCACAGAGCAACTTGGGGTCATGGCCAAACCATTGTTCTATCCTCAGGTGTCCCCCCCTTCTGTTCACAATGTGTCTTTAGATGCATTACCTCATGCCTCATGAAGGGTTGTTACCGGAAACAAATGTTGCTATTGGACTTGAATTTTGGTGACATTTTCTATGTGACTTTCTAATATTCATATGAAATCAAAATAAAAAAAACTACAAGCAGATATTCCAGTGGAGTGCAGTCCCTCTTCTTTTACATTTGTCTACTTCAGGGAGTTTGGTAAGTTACCATCAGGAATGTGCGCCCACCTGTAGTGTTGCTACTGAGTGCTGCCTGTTGATCTATCTACAGGATAGTTTGCCAGTATGTGATTTGTGGGGTCCAACACCTAGACCCCACAAGGGCAGCACGGTGGCTCAGTGGTTAGCACTGCAGCGCTGAAGTCCTGGGATCGAATCCTGCCAAGGACAACATCTGCAAGGAGTTTGTATGTTCTCCCCATGTTTGCGTGGGTTTCCTCCGGGTACTCCGGTTTCCTCCCACACTCCATAGACATACTGATAGGGAATGTAGATTGTGAGCCCTATATGGGACAGTGACTGTCAATGTCTGTAAAGCGCTGCAGAATATGATGGCGCTATATAAGTAAGCATAATAAATAAATAAGATCAGTTCCGGCAGCCTCCAGAGGCCAGGGGTGCATGCATGTAATAAGAGTGGCACTGCAATTTCCCAGAACCACTGCTTGAAAAGAGTAACCTGCATGCACTCTGCTTCCACTGCACCAGCTTCCGACGCCTAACTGTGTTGGGGAAGAGGATAGGAGGGAGGGTTTTTTTTATTGTTGGTTTTGCTTGTAATATTGGTGTTTAGTACACTGTATTTATACCTTATGTGATATGCAAACTGTACCTCATATTGTTTTATCTCTTTTTCCTTGATATCTATATCTTATTTGTATGTAAGAAAATGGAAAAAGTGATTGGAGTAGAGACAAATAAAAGTATCTGATAAAAAAAAAAATAAGACCAATTTCTAAAGTGGAAGACTGACTAGTAATTATTAAGAGCAACAATAAGGGTTTTTGATGTTTAGATGGTAAGAAAAGCACAGATCATGGAGATATTTTTAACCCCTTCCTGCCACAGGCATTTTTTGATTTTCATTTTTGACTCCCCATCTTCCAAACCCCATTATTTTTTTATTTTTCTTTTAAGAGAGCCATATGGAAGCTTAATGTTTGTGGGACAAATTGTACTTCATAATGGTACCATTTAATATTCTGTCCTGCAACGGCAAAAGTATGGGGCCAGTGGGGACCGCATCAGGGGGGCTCCTGGGACACAAGGGGTGCGATATAAGAAATCAATGCCCACGATCAGAGTTCATTAGTTCCTTATCTCTGCTGTGCAATACAGTGGAAACAAAGTGGCTATAGCCATATTTAACCCCTTGGGGTCACAACCTAAAAGTACCTTAAAGGGATTTCCCATCTCCCTGTTTCAGCAGCTTTGCCTGCTGTCTCTTCTTCTCACTTCCTGTATTCCTTATCAAACAAAGCCGCCTCCCCCCAGCTTGCTGAACAGGACACTATAAAGTATTACAATACTTATGATTACTAGAAATGTAATATAAATGCTATGTAAGGGAATCACTAGAGGAGCGATTCCCCAGTGCTGCTGCAGAACCCTTGGGGGAGGGGCACAACAAGACAGTGAGCCCTAAGCTGAACCCCCCCCCCCCCACACTGTCCCTGGCTAACTTGCCTATCTGTCCTAGGTGACAGCAGCAACTGGTCGACAGGCCCTACCTAATATAGGTGACAACACAGAACACAGACAGGACAAACAACGGACAAAGGGAGGTCGGCTAGCCAAGGGGTCGGTACCAGTCGAGCAATGCAGTACAAAATCACAATCCAAGAGAATAGTCAATAAACAGAGTCAGAGGTCAGAAATAGAAATACAGGGAATAGCAGAAAAGAAGCTAGCAGGGACAAGTCACAAGATAGAATCAATAGCCAGCACCCATGTGAGGACTGACAACCTGTTTATAGAAAGTCAGGATCTGCACCAGACTGGATTGGTAGACAGGCTGTCAATCACACAGGCAAGGCTGAGATTAACTATTGAGAAGCCGAAAGAAACAAGTTGCTGGAAACGGGTGTGGCAGAAAATCAATTCTAAAGTCTAGGACAGTGTTCAGACTGAGCAACAAAAATCTTAAACAAGGAATCAAACTGAGCATGCCTCCTGCGCCGCTGCGTGCAGGCAGAGGGTGATGCAGAGACCCGAACAGGCAGAGACATTACATGCTGATCAAATAATATGCACATGCTTTTAGAAAATGGACTCAGTGTTATCTGTGTGTTTACATAGAAAGATAACAGACAGGACTTTATCAGCAAACTACAATTAGCTGACAGCAGAGCTGAAGATAACAGTGAGAGCAGTGAGTGACATCATCTGTCCTGTCTTATCACACAGGTCAAGCTCTATGGAAACAATGTTTGTTTGTTTGTTTGTTTGAGTTGGAAGGGACCTCAAGGGCCATCGAGTCCAACCCCCTGCAAAAGCAGGAATTCCTAAAACATCCCAGCTATATACCTATCCAGTTTCCGCTTGAAGATTTCAATTGATGAAGAACTCACCACCTCCCGTGGCAGCCTATTCCACTCTCTCACTACCCTTACTGTTAGAAAGTTTTTCCTAATGTCTAATCTGAATCTCCTTCCCCTTAGTTTCATCCCATTACTTCTCGTGCTTCCTTCTGCTAATGAGAATAGGGTAGATCCCTCTGCACTGTGACAACCTTTCAGATATTTAAATACCGCTATTAAGTCTCCCCTTAGCCTTCTCTTCTGCAAACTAAGCAGTCCCAATTCTTTTAGCCTCTCCTCGTAGGACATGGTTTGTAGACCTTCCACCATTTTGGTTGCTCTTCTCTGGACCTGCTCCAATGAATCGATGTCTTTCTTAAACTGGGGCGCCCAGAACTGTACACAGTATTCCAGGTGGGGTCTGACCAGGGCAGAGTACAGCGGAATAATTACCTCTCTTGATCTAGCTACAATGCTCGTCTTGATACATCCTAGAATTTGGTTAGCCTTTTTAGCCACCGCACCGCACTGTTGACTCATGTTGAGTTTGCGATCTATTATTATGCCCAGATCCTTTTCCCCTGTACTCTCACTTAGTACTATTCCTCCCATACTATATATGCTTCTTGCATTTCTGTTACCCAGATGTAGAACTTTGCATTTGTCCCTGTTGAATACCATTTTGTTCACCTCAGCCCATTGTTCCAGTGTGTCTAAGTCCTTTTGGATGCACTCTCTCTCCTCTCTAGTGTTGGCCATTCCTCCTATCTTTGTATCATCTGCAAATTTTATTAGTTCCCCATTAGCCCCATCATCCAGATCATTTATAAAAATATTAAAAAGTACTGGGCCCAGGACAGAGCCCTGCGGCACCCCGCTTTTTACTTTCTTCCAGTTTGATGTATAGCCATTTAGAATTGCTCGTTGTGCCCGATCATTAAGCCAATTGTGAACCCACCTCACTGATATTTTATCAAAGCCATACTTGATCATTTTTTCAATAAGAATGTTATGTGATACTTTATCAAAGGCCTTACTAAAGTCAAGATATACTATGTCCACTGCATTCCCCTGGTCCAACCATTCAGTGACTTTATTATAGAAGGAAATAAGATTAGTCTGGCAAGATTTATTAGGCATAAAGCCGTGCTGGCTTTGATAAATTAAAGCCTTCCCATCCAGGTACCTAATTAAATGTTCTTTAACGATTTGTTCAAAGATTTTTCCTACTATCGAGGTCAGACTTACCGGCCTATAATTTCCTGGGTCGTCCCTATTCCCCTTTTTGTAGATGGGGACCACATTTGCCTTTTTCCAATCTAGAGGGACCACTCCTGTCTCCCATGACTTATTAAAGATTATTGCAAGGGGTTCTGTTATTTCCTCTGCTAATTCTTTTAAAACTCTAGGGTGTAAATCATCTGGTCCTGGGGACTTGGTTTCCTTAATCTTAGCTAAATGTTCTCTTACCAAACCTTCACTTATAATCAGCTTGGAGTCCTCATTCCCCTCATCACTATCACCATTAATGTGTAAACAATGGGAGGAATAATTTCACATAGCAGGAAAACAAAGGAAAACTCTTAAATTTACATAAGCTACCAGTAAAGTTGAGACACTTTAACTTACACAAGTGATTTTAAGATTGACAGAATTTTTCAAGGGGTATAGTAAGCATTTTGGCCACACAGTCGTTTCACAGATTTTATTAACATTGGCATGTGTAAATGAAAAATTACTAAAAAGTCAGTTTATCCCCAAAGTTTTCATTTTCAAAAGGGGTTAAAGGAGAAAAAGCATCCCAAAGTTTGTGAAACAATTGCTCCTGAACATGGCAATACCCCATACAGGGTTGGACTGGCCCCCAGGGAACCAGTGAATCCCCCGGTGGGCCCCGAGCCCCGACTATTAGTCCTCATTTTGCCAATGCAAAGGTCAGGGGCCTGAACCGGCCTCTGACCATCCCGATCGGGCCCCTGACCAATGCATTTACATTGGCAAAATGAGGATCGGCAACCTCGGGGCCCAAGAATCTGTTGGGTGGGCCCCCAGAACAAGTTCCTCTGCTGGGTCTTAGGTACTTCAGTCCGTCATTGGTTTAAGGTAATAACTGCCAATCAAGCTGAGTAGGGAAAAGCTATTGGGAAGCTCTCCAGTGGACTCTTCTCCACATGCCCACACAGGACAACTAATCCAGTGATGCATGACGCTTGCTAATCACTGCTATGTAGTGCTGATACTTTGCTCCCTGCTGTCACTGCTATCCTGTTTGTTTCAGTTTCAAAGTAACATATGTAACTCTAGCATACAAGGTCAACAGCATATAAAAATAGAAGAATAGTTCCCCCTTGATTTCAAGAACATGGTTATATACTCGTATAGGCTAATACTGAAGATGTTGATGTGTTTTGACTGCTACATTGTACTATGGGGCAGTTGCTTATGTTTACTACCGTTGATACCCATGGAAGTATGTATCTGATACCGATTGCATACTGTATTTGCCTTTGTTTGGTTTTCCGACTATTTGAACTCCTTTTGTTTTTGTCAAACTTTAAATAAAGAATTTATTTAAAAAATGGCGGCCCTGACTTCCTATAAGCCAGGATTGTACTTGACAGTGGAGAGATGCTTTTCTTTTAGACTTTTCTCATGCTTAGCACAAGAATACGGACCCAAGTGAAATCCTATTACATGCTATTTTCCTGCTCTTCAAATCATGAAAATGTATTCTTTCCTTTATTTTTATAGTGGTTTAAACATTATAGACACCAGTTGCACAGGAACCTCTCAAGAAACTTTGTATCCAGTACAACACTATAGTATGTGAATGCTGTGTTATGAATGTCTTAAATTACACCCTGGTCAGTATACAGTATAGTATAGTACAGTTGTGACATATACAAAACAAATGTGATGACTTTACTTATCAGAAGTACAATATACAATACTATGTGTAAAAGGATATTTATCATATTAGTCAACAACACAAATTTTGAACTTCATAAAATGACACTGAATTACTGTATTCTACTGTAGTCTTTGACTGCTGTGCACAAGCCAGGCATACACACTCATAGTAGGTTTAACTTGCTTAGCTCAAATTGATATGCACACATACAAATCCCTGAACCCTCTTCCAGGTATAAAGAGTTAAATGAACTATATTTTACCTTCTTTCATCGGTCTGCGTCTTGACAGGCTTTTTTATTTGTGATTTAAAGAGCCACACCATCCCCCTTCCTGCTATGCTGCTTCCTGTGACTCAGATGACATCACAGCAGGCTGCTGGAATGTAACTGATGTGTGGGTGGAGAGTGTTTAATACATTCCTGGGAAACTCTTTCACCTCTTCTCAACTAGGCTTTAGCATCCTTCCAGCATACCAATTCTCTACAACTTACATTAATAGTAATAATACATTTTTGAGGTAGAAGAGGCGACACAAGGGGTAGAAGTCCTGATACACAACAACCATGTAAGCTTTTATATGCTTCAGGAGATATCTTATCAAAAACAGACTTAAGAGTCCATAGTACAAAATAAAAAATGACATCTTTATTGCATCATGATTAGAATATACTGTACATAAAAAATTTAAAAAGAGACATACACCCTTAGTGTGGACATAGATAATAAGCATGCCACAACAATATAAAAGTATAGAAACAATCTAGAGATATACCGAGAAAGGAAATATTATTAAAACCGTTAAAAAGACTAGCTAACTTGCATATATTTACAACTATAGAGCACAATGTGATGCATATGGACCAGATTGAAAGAGGATATTTTCAACATTCTACTTCAAGAAATCCACACAATGACTTAAAGGGGTATTCCCATCTCAAGGATCCTATCTATATTGCTAGCTTATGTAAATTCAAGAGTTCTCCTAAATACATTGTTTTAGCAATGGTGCATTGTTTGCCTGCTGTGTGAAATTATTCCTTCCATTATTTATGCATCCTTGTCAAAGCACTGGGCCTGTATTTGATAACACAGGTCAGAGGATGACTCATTGCTCTCTGGGGTGGGTGAGTTCTCTCACTTTTTATCTTTTGCTGTGGGTTTGGACAATCAGTTCTGCTAATTGCAGTTTGCTTAAAAAGGCTCGGACATGCGTGTGGTCCATGTGTGCTGGATTTATTGGCCTGAGCATCATGTCGGGAGAGGGACTCCTAGCATTATAGTTGTATTTATGATGCTAGGAGTCCCTGCTGCCCAACAACATACTGTCCTGTACTATAATCACCATGGGACAGTATATCGAGGAGATAACTAAATAGATTAATGTATATTATAGATAACTATAATGCTAGGAGTCCGTCTCCCAGAATGATGTTCAGGCTGGTATAGCTGGCACAAACACGGACCAAATTTTAATGGGTGAAACTTGCTTGTGTAAATGTGGTAACACTGTACATCATGGCAGAATTTATAATTTCCTCTATTATTATTATTATTATTGTTTATTTATATAGCACCATTAATTCCTTGGTGCTTTACATTTGAGGGTTTACATAAAATATACAAAACAAATATAATACTAACAGTGACCAACTGGCACAGTGGGATAGAGATAGAAGGCGAAGGTAGAGGTTGTTCAGCTGGTGGTGTGGTGACAGTAGCGTTATTAGAGTTTGTAGGCCTTCCTGAATAGGTGTGTCTTCAGGGCCTTCTTGAAGCTTGTGACTGTGGGGGACAGTCTTATGTGTCTTGGTAATGAGTTCCAGAGTATGGGGGATGCACGGGAGAAGTCTTGGAGACGGTTGTGTGAAGAGTGGATAAGAGCAGAGCGGAGTAGGAGTTCTTTGGAGGATTGGAGGTTATGTGTGGGCAGGTAGCGGGAGATTAGGTCAGAGATATAGGGAGGGAACAGGTTGTGGATGGCTTTGTATGTCAGTGTTAGTAATTTGAACTCTATTTGCTGGGCAACGGGTAGCCAGTGAAGGGATTGGCAGAGGGGAGCTGCTGATGAAGAACGAGGGGAGAGGTGTATTACGTGAGCAGCACAGTTTAAGGTGGACTGGAGGGGAGCAAGAGTATTTGCTGGGAGGCCATGGAGAAGCGTGTTACAGTAGTCTAGGCGGGAGATTATGAGGGTGTGGACTAGCATCTTTGTAGTTTCAGGGATGAGGAAGGAGCGGATTCGATGGATGTTCTTGAGTTGGAGGCGGCAGGAGGTGTTGAGGGTTTGAATATGAGGCTGGAAGGATAGGTCAAAGTCTAAGGTTATACCAAGAGCACGTCTTCCCTTCTGCACCCTGCTGTGTGCCCATACATCAGTTTACATCCACATGTGGGATAATTTCACAC
Source organism: Leptodactylus fallax (assembly GCA_947044405.1). Lineage (NCBI taxonomy): Eukaryota > Metazoa > Chordata > Amphibia > Anura > Leptodactylidae > Leptodactylus > Leptodactylus fallax. The sequence continues at coordinate 2,699,062 of CAMRHE010000007.1, forward strand.
ATGAGAGAAATTACATAACAGATTGTGGAATTTATTTTCTCCTTTAACCCCTTGTGAATGTGTAAATTCTTGGGCTAAATATATATATTAGTGAAAGAAATTTAAATGTGTAAATTTCACCTCCATTTTGTTTTTATTCCTGTGAAACGGTGAAAAGGTTAAGAAACTTCATAATTGCTGTTTTGAATTAATTTAGGAGTGCAGTTCTGACAATGGGGCGATTTGTGGTTTATTTAGGTTTCTATTACAGAGACCTTTCAAACCCCCTTCAGAAGTGAACTGGCCCCTTGAAAAATGTGTTTTGGAAATGTTCTTGAAAATTTTGAAAATTGCTGTTTGCCTTATAATATCTGAATAAAATGAAAGGGTGATTAAAGTTTGATGCCAACATAAAGCAGAGATATGGAAAATTATATTTATTAAATAATTTTGGTAGTATGACAGGTATGTAATTTCAAAGTTTCAAAATTGCATTTTTTTTCCAAATTTTCACCAAATTTCCCATTTTTTCATAATTAAGTGCAAAACATATTGACCAAACTTTGCCACTGACACAAAGTACAATGTGTCACAAAAAATCAATCTTAATCATTTTAATAAAGTGTCTCCACGTTACTACCACTTAAAGTGACACATGTCGTATGTGAAAAAAGGGAGTTTTAGTCTGTGTCTGTAAAGGGGCTGTCATTTGCCATTTTTTAATGAGGCTGGTACCTCCCAGTGTGGGCCAGTCCTGCAGCTCCATTGTTGTCTTCTGGCGGAAGTCCTTGTCGTACGTGACCACTGAGGCCGCCCTCAGTGGAAGGGACCCAGGGCATCACAGCCAGTGAGGAATTTCACTGCAAGGAGACAGCTGAGAAGTACTGGACTGTACTAGAAGGATACCGGGGACTGGTGAGTATGTTTTTTTTTTTCACCACCCAGTCTAATTAAAAAATATTATTTTAACCTGGACAACCTTGTTAAGGTGTTAAGTAATCCTCACTAAAACATTTTAATTATTATCCAAATAAACAGTCCAACTTATAAACATATAAATATATTATCAAACTCATATGCTCCCAATGATGATCCATTTCCCATGAGCTATGTAACATAATAAGACAGCTCCCCTGTTCTAGGATAGTATGGTGAGGGGATTTTAATTTCTCCCTTCATGATGTATTGGATTGGTCTTCACCATTGTCAGAAAAATTGTCCTCTAAATCTAAGGGTGAAGCCCGTCATGCTCATTGGTTCCTTTATATGGTACACTGTTGGCGAGAATTTAATGGGAATGAGAGGAGATAAACATATCTCTCTCCCATGCACCATCATTACACTAGGATAAATTGGATATTTGATTCCACTTCTCTCCACACAACATTTACCTATGCTCGCCTTATACTGTTTGCCTGTTCAGTTAATGACCATGATTTTAATATCCAAATTCCTGCTAAATTCCCTTAAATATGGCGTTTAAATGAGTCACTACTTATACTTACCGACCCAAATAATAAACAGCGGCTTTCGATCGAGCCTAATAAAGCGTTGGATACAAACCCAGCTAATAACTGGTCTGCCTATAAATCTACTCTTAGGCTCAATTCACATCTGCGTTCAGGGAGTCCGCTTGGGGACCTCCCGAACGGAAACCTATATGCATCAAAAAGCAGTTTACCTGGGAAACTCGTGGACCCCATAGACTATAATGGTGTCCATGTGGTTTCCGCACAAAGGAAGCGGAGAGGAAAGTAGTGCAAACTCCTTGCAGATGTTGTCCCTGGCAGGATTCGGACCTAGGACTCCAGCGCTCCAAGGCTTCAGTGCTAACCACTGAGCCACTTCTTAACATAATTTTAAGATATGCAATGCCCTGTTATTGGTATATTTTTTTCATTTAATAAATACCTTTGTATTATCACTGAAATTGGGTAATAATAGTAGTAGCATGCTCCCCCAATACACAGCTAGTATCCAATCTTATGTTTGAGGTAATTATCCAGACATTGGACTTCTCACCAGGATTTAACTTGTTCAGAGTATGTTTTTGAAAGATTTTTAAATAAAAGTGTCAAAGATGGTGTATGAGAGTGCTGTAAATTAGGTCTCAGAAAATACTTCAGTGGCTTCTTCAATCCAGGCTTGTTTATTTATCTCTGCTATCAGAAAGCTAACCAGCTATTGTTTCTGGTATTAACATTATTACACAGGACATAAGCACTTATATTGATCGGATATTGAGAAATTTTGTGGTGTTATTACCAAGCTATATTTGTGATTCCATGGATGCCCTCAATAACTTTGAGGGCATAGAGGTGGATGACAAAACCAACCTTGCTAGCCTTGATGCTGAGGTGCGCTTTAGCTGCATTCCCCATAACAAGGGGGTTGGAGCAGTGGAATATGATTTGATCACATGTGGTATACAACCCCAATTCCAATGAAGTTGGGACGCTGTGTAAAACATAAATAAAAACAATACGATGATTTGCAAACCCTTTTCAACCTCTATTCAATTGAATACACTACAAAAGATATTTAATGTTCAAACGTATAAATTTTATTTGTTTTTTGCAAATATTCACTAATTTTGAATTTGATGCAGGCAACACGTTCCAAAAAAGCTGGGACAGGGGCAACAAAAGACTGGGAAAGGTGAGGAATGCTCAAAAAAGAGCTGTTTGGAGCATTCCAGAGGTGAACAGGTTAATTGCAAACAGGTGAGTGTCCTGATACCCAATCAATAAAGGGAGCATCCCCGAAAGGCTCAGTTGTTCACAAGCAAGTATGGGGTGAGGTTCCCCACTTTGTGAACAACTGTGTGAGCAAAAAGTCCAACAGTTTAAGAACAAGGTTTCTCAATGTACAGTTGCAAGGAATTTAGGGATTTCATCTTCTACAGTCCATAATATCATCAAAAGTTTCAGAGAATCTGGACAAATCTCTGCACGTAAGTGGCAAGGCCGAAAAACCAACATTAAATGCCCGTGACCTTCGATCCCTCAGACGGCACTGTATTAAAAACCGACATCATTCTGTAATAGATATTACCACATGGGCTTGGGAACACTTCAGAAAATCATTGTCAGTGAACACAGTTTGTTGCTACATCTACAAGTGCAAGTTAAATGTCTACCATGCAAAGCCAAAGCCATATATCAACAACACCCAGAAACGCCGCCGGCTTCTCTGGGCCCGAGCTTATCTGAGATGGACTGACGCAAAGTGGAAAAGTGTCCTGTGGTCTGACCAATCCACATTTCACATTGTTTTTGAAAATCATGGATGTCATGTCCTCCAGGCCAAAGAGGAAAAGGACTGTCCGGATTGTTATAAGCGCAAACTTACACATCTGTGAAGGCGGCATTAATGCTGAAAGGTGCATACAGGTTTTGGAGCAACATATGCTGCCATCCAAGCGACATCTTTTTCAGGGACGTCCCTACTTATTTCAGCTAGACAATGCCAAGCCACATTCTGCACATGTTACTACAGCGTGGCTTCGTAGTAAAAGAGTGTGGGTACTAGACTGGCTTGCCTGCAGTCCAGACCTGTCTCCTACTGAAAATGTGTGGCACATTATGAAGCGCAAAATGCAACAACGGAGACCCCGGACTGTTGAGCGACTGCAGTTGTACATCAAGAAAGAATGGGAAAGAATTCCACCTGCAAAGCTTCAACAATTCGTGTCCTCAGTTCCCAAATGCTTATTGAGTATTGTTAATAGGAAAGGTGATGGATGTAACACAGTGGTAAACATGCCCCTGGCACAGCTTTTGTTGCCCCTGTCCCAACTTTTTTGGAACGTGTTGCAGGCATCAAATATAAAATTTGTGAATATTTGCAAAAAAGTTTATTTGTTTGAACATTAAATATCTTGTCTTTGTAGTGTATTCAATTGAATATAAGTTGAAAAGGATTTGCAAATCATCGTATTGTTTTTATTTATGTTTTACACAACGTCCCAACTTCATTGGAATTTGGGTTGTACAATACTGTATTACCCTCATAATAAGTTTATCATCCAGCTCTTGGTATTTCAGCTGACCCATAATTTTTTTCTTTTTGGGGGGAAGGTTCTATCACAAGCTTAGATGGACTGCGATGTGTAGTCCCTGTGCTACAAATTATGCAGGGCTCCTCCTGGGCTGGTGTGAAGATACTACAGCACAGGTGTCAAACACAAGGCCCGCGGGCGGAATCCGGCCCGCTGCCTTCTGTTATCCGGCCCGGCACTTATCTGGCCCGCAGGGGCGCGGCATTTTTTATTGTCTATGTAATGTAAACCAGCCCAGGACAGGCCGCTTAAAAAAAACAAACAAAACAAAGCTGCGCGATACCTGTCCTGGGCTGGTTTACGAGACCTCTGCATGTCAGCGCAGGTGACGAAACAATGACGTCATCGCGCCTCCTGCGCTGACACGCAGACGTCGCGGACAAGAAGAGGAGGCGGCGGCGGCTGCATCAAGGCATCGCAGGTAGGTGAAATAAGTTTTTTTATATATATAAATAGGCCGTTGCCTGCTGGAGTATCCCCGGCACGTAACGGCCTATTTACTTATCGATCCCCGCGGCTGGTCGTGGCCGCCCCCGCTTCCCCTTCTGCTATGGGACGCAGAAGCGGATGTGTGCAGGAGCGGGAATGGTAAGTGAGGCCGCAGCCCGCGAACCCCATCAAATACTACTATTATTATACTCCGGGGGCTTTTCAGACCCCAGAGTATAATCGGAGACCCAGGGGAGGTGATAAACATAAAAACCAGAGTTACTCACCTCTCCGGCGATCCGATGTTACTCCCAGCAGGCTTCGGCCTTCTTTGGTGACGTCGCAGGCGTCACGTGAGCCGGGCCGACGTCATTATGTCGCGACGCCGGTCTGTGCGACATTGCAGAAGGCCGAACGCAGGGAGAGCACCGGAGCCCAGGTAAGTAACACTGATTTTATGTTTGTCACCACCTGGGTCTCCAATCATTATACTCTGGGGTCTGAAAAGACCCCAGAGTATAATAATAGTTCATGGGTGGGGGGTCACAATGGGACATAATACCATGTGCAGGGGCCACTATGAAGCATAATACCGTGTGCAGGGGCCACTATGGAGCATAATACCGTTTGCAGGGGTAAACGGTATTTGTATATTGCTTAATTTTTTATATATTCAGAAAAGGATGAGGATAGTATGTAACATGCCAATGTCTTAGGTTTTAACAATGTACAAATGTAGCTACTCCTTAATAGCTCGCTTATCTGTTAAGGAGAAGTTACTTTTCTACATGTGTAAAATAATCTTGGCCCTTCAAGGTACCCCGTGAGGCTGAAGTGGCCCCCGGTGAAAATGAGTTTGACACCCCTGTACTACAGTTTTTACCAATCAGCACATACAAAATAACTTTCCTTGATCTTTCTATGAAAAACAGACCTGGGCATTGTACGGCCCATGAGCCTCATCCGGCCCTCTAACTATCTCTGACCAGCCCGCGTGGTGACAGGTGACACACATCAGCAGCTACGTATTGTGTTATTGCAATAAACAATACTTTTTTACTCACCTGTCCACGCTCCTATCCTGGCCGCCCTCTGCTGCCTCCTCTAGGCGGCACTACAGTGACGTCACAACGCTGAAGAATGCCGAGACGCTACGTACAGTGTCCCGACCTTCTTCAGCGTCAGCAACAGTGCACCTTGGAGGCGGCAGCAGATGGTGCCCAGGACTGGAGTGTGGACAGGTGAATAAAAAGTATCAGCCAATACTCTGTGTGGGGGTGGGGGATAACAGGGGGTCATATACTGTGGGTGGCCTTTAAAAACGGGGTCATATACTGTGTGGGGGGGGGAGTATAAAATGTGCCATAAACTGTGTGGGGGCCATAAATAGGGGGATTATATGCTGTGTGTGGGGGGGTATAAAATGTGCCATAAACTGTGTAGGGGCCATAAATAGGGGGATCATATGCTATGTGTGTGGGGGGGGTAAAAAAGGGGGTCATACAGCGTGGGGGGCTAAAAAAAAGGGGGTTATATACCGTGTGATTGGCCAGAAAAAGGGGGTCATATACCGTGTGATGGGCCAGGAAAAGGGGATCATATACCGTGTGATGGGCCAGAAAAAGGGGGTCATATACCGTGTGATGGGCCAGAAAAAGGAGATCATATACTGTGTGATGGGCCACAAATACAAATCATACAAATACATATATTAAAAATATAACTTTTTTTTTTATTTTACTAGAGCTACAAATTTCACAAAATTATGGATATTTCTGGATGTGACACGCCACCCGAGTTAAGCTAGATTTTTTTCAAGAATTTTGACACACCGAGCTTAAAAGGTTAGCCATCCCTGCTGTAGATGTTTAGACTGAAGGGAAGAGGAGGGAAAAGTAGTGGTAGCTTGCACAGCTGATCTCTTTATGGGGAATTGACAGTTCCCCGTACCATGCGCAGCCGAACTGCCACTCTTTCTTCCTGATCCCAGTGCGCAGCCGCAACCTATCAGCCCTTCGGTGATGTTGGAAGTGGCGATGCACAAATACTATTGTGCATGCTTTCATTTTCGGACCCGCCCACTGTGCATGATGATGGCCCTCTAAAACCTTTCTAATTTCTCATGTGGCCACATGGGAAAATTAATTGCCCACCCCTGATCAAAAAGAACCACAGTGGAGGGCTGGAAACAACTCTACTTTGAAAAGCAACAGCTACAAATTCATTGTTGAGGTAGGAGAGTTAATACCCAGCGTGTGTTGTGTCTGTTACAAATCCTGTTAGGTTTACGGCTGCTGCAAGAATCCCAGAAGAAAAAGGGAAGACAAGGACAGTGAGCTCTAGATGTCCCTACCTGCTTGCCTCAGCTACCCTAAGCGGTAGAGGACAACTAGGCGACGATCCCTTCCTATGACACAAGTGAAAACACAAACACAGACAAGACAAACAAACAAGAAAGGGTAGGAAATAAGCCAAGGGTCGGAACCAGTCAGGCAGCAAGAACAAAATAAGAACTAGAAGAATAGACAGGTCTGCAAAAGCAGAGGTCAGGAAAAACAAGATCAGAGATACAGGAGAAAACGCTAGCATGCTCCAAAGAGACTAATAGCAAGCTCTCAGGTGTGGTTTAGAAAACTATTTATTGGATGCCAGGAATCTGCCCTAGGCTTGATTGGACTGGATCCTGATCTCCCATCAATCACAGAAGGAACAAGAGAAATGAGAGTGGAAAGGAAGAATGTCAATCACATAAGCAAAACTGAGGTTAACTGTTTGAGGAGCAGAGGTAAGCAAACAGTACAGTACCCTCCCTTTTACAAGGGGCCCCCAGACCCTCACCAGACAGACCAGGCTTTGAGGTGTTCTGACGACGGAACAGGCTAATGAGACGCGGAGCATGAAGGTCTTTGCCAGAGACCCATGTCTGCTCCTCAGAGCCATAACCTTTCCAGTGTACGAGGTACTGGACAGAATTCTGCACCAAATGAGAATCCAGTATTTTCTCCACCTCGTACTCCAGTTCCCCCTGAACAACAACAGGTGCTGGTGGGCCAGGTGAAGGTATGACAGGTGTAATATATTTTTTCAAAAGTGATTTGTGAAAACATTATGAATACGTAATGTCCTAGGAAGTTGTAGTTTGAACGACACAGTGATGACGTATGGCCCAATGTAGTGCGGGGTGAATTTAGCAGATTCCTAGTGGAAAACCATACTTGATCTCCAACCTTGTATTCAGGACCAGGTAAGCGTCTTTTATTTGCCTGCCGTTTCTGATATTCTTGGGCTTTTAACAGGGTCTGCGGAGCCTGGGCCCAGACTGTGCACATTCACTGATAAGTTTGTTTGGCGGTGGGATTTAAAGATTCAGTGCTATGGAGAGACGAGTACCTGGGATTTAAGCCATAGTTACAATAAAAGGAGACATTTTAGTGGTGGAGTTCACCCTGTTATTTATCGTAAACTCTGCCAGGGTGTAAGGGAATTGCCAGTTGAGCAATTCTCCAGTGCTGCTGCAAAAACCTGAGAGGAAGGGAATACAGAGACAGTGAGCCCTAAAGTTGACCCAGACGCTGTCCCTACCTACTTGTCTCACTGTCCTAATGACAGGAACAACTTGGAGCCGGTCCCTACTCTGAATAAGTGACAACACAGAATGCAGACAGGACAGAAATGCAATAGCAGGCGCCAATGGGAAAGTGAGCAAACAATAAATAGGGAGAAAGAACCCGCCCCAGCCTTGATAGGAGGACAGGCTGTCAATCACAAAGGCAGGACTAAAGTTAACTCTTAGTGGAGCAGGGGGAGAGCAAGGTGAAAGAGAAGGGCGTGGTGGAAAATCAATTAAGGAGGTGAGGGAATAGGACAGTGTTCAGACAATACAAGAAAAACCCAAGGAAAGAATTACAACCAGGCACGCCTCCTGCGCCGCAGCGTGCGCCCGGAGGACGGTGCCAAAGCCCGGACAGGCAAGGACGTTACAGTACCCCCCCTTTTTCAAGGGGCCTCTGGACCCTCGCCAGATGGACCAGGTTTCGAATGGTTCTGGTGATGAAAGAGATTAATTAAACGTGGCGCATGTAGGTACCTACCAGAAACCCACGTTCGCTCTTCCGGGCCATAACCCTTCCAGTGTACGAGGTACTGAACAGCATTCTGCACCCGACGGGAATCCAGAATTTTTTTCTACTTCATATTCTAGTTCCCCTTGGACCACCACCGGCGCAGTTGGACTGGAAGAAGTAAGGACAGGGGAGATATACTTCTTCAAAAGCGACTTGTGGAAGACGTTGTGGATACGAAAAGAACTTGGAAGTTGTAATTTAAAAGATACTGGGTTTATGAGTTCAGAAATGACATAGGGCCCAATGTAACGTGGTGCAAATTTCCCCGAAGGAACTCTAAGACGCAGATTCCTAGTGGACAGCTAGACTCGATCTCCCACTCTGTATTCAGGGCCAGGTAAGCGTCTTTTATTTGCCTGCCGTTTTTGATATTCTTGGGCTTTAACCAGGCTCAGACGAGCCTGGGCCCAGACTGTGCACAGTCGCTGATAAGTCTGTTCGGCAGTGGGATTAACAGACTCGGTGCTACGGAGAGAGGAGTACCTGGGGTTAAAACCATAGTTGCAATAAAACGGAGACATTTTAGTGGTGACGTTAACCCTGTTGTTTATTGAAGAGTCTGCTAGAGGAAGAAAGGTTCTCCATTTTTCTTGAGCATCAGACACAAAACACCTTAAGTACTGTTCCAAAGTTTGGTTGAATCTCTCTGTCTGGCCATTGGTCTCAGGGTGGAACGCGGAACAGAAAGACAGAGAGACCCCCAGACGACCACAAAATTCCTTCCAGAATCTAGAGACAAATTGTACACCCCGATCAGATACAATATTTTCCGGAACACCATGCAAGCGGAGTATGTGATTAATAAAGAACGAGGCTAGACGTGGAGCACTAGGAATTTTCTTAAGGGGTACAAAATGACACATTTTGGAGAATCTATCCACAACAACCCAAATCACAGTCTTCCCTTGGGAACAAGGCAAATCAGTAATGAAGTCCATAGACAAATGGGACCATGGTCTCTTAGGTATAAGAAGGGGATGAAGAAGGCCCTCGGGTAATCTCCTAGGAGTCTTCATCTTAGCACATGTCTCACAGGCAGCAACAAATTCACATACGTCTCGAGACCAGGACGGCCACCAGTAAGAGCGAGAAAGAAGGTATTTAGTCCCAGCGAATCCGGGATGTCCCGTTAAGGTAGAACAATGAATTTCCTCCAAAACACGAAGACGAAGATTTGGAGGTACAAATAGTTTCCCAGTGGGAGTATTACTGGGAGCAAGATCTTGTGAATTAACCACTAAAGTAGCAAGATCAGGAGTAATAATGGCGAGAACCACTCTGGGAGACAAGATTTTATCTGGGACATCCTTAGGGGCACCGCTGGGACCAAAACTGCGAGATAGGGCATCGGCCAGTACATTTTTAGTGCCTGGACGATAAGTCACCACAAAATTAAAACGTGTGAAGAATAGCGCCCAGCGGGCCTGCCTAGGAGACAGTCGCTTAGCGCTATCCAGATATAGTAGGTTCTTATGATCGGTGAATACTGTGATCTGGTGTTTGGCCCCCTCGAGGAAATGTCTCCACTCCTCGAATGCCCATTTAATGGCTAGGAGTTCTCGATTACCAACGTCATAGTTGCGCTGCGTAGGAGAGAATTTCCTCGAGAAGAAAGCTACAGGTTGCAAACACGTAAAATTTTCAGAGCCCTGAGACAACACGGCACCAACCCCCACTTCAGAGGCATCAACCTCAGTAATAAATGGGCGATCATAGTCTGCTGGTACTAATACAGGAGCCTCAACAAAACATTTCTTGAGATGTACAAAAGCCTGTTCCGCTTCCGGAGTCCATTTGGTCACATCGGCACCTTTCTTTGTGAGATCCGTCAATGGCTTCACTATAGAAGAGAAATTCTTAATAAATTTTCGATAATAATTGGAGAACCCCAAGAAACGTTGCAGGGCTTTAAGGTTGGAGGGACGTTCCCAGTTTTTAATAGCCATGACTTTTAGTGGAGCCATACAAAAAGAATCGGGAGTAATAACGTAACCAAGGAAGGTGACCCTTTGGACTCCGAACAGGCATTTGGACAGTTTGGCAAAGAGAGAGTTTTGACGCAACAGTAGCAAAACACTCCTAACATGCTCAATATGTGTGGCTCAATCAGGAGAGAACACTAGAATATCATCCAGGTAGACAACCACATAACGACTGAGCAAGTCTCTAAAGATATCGTTAACAAAGTGTTGAAATACTGCGGGTGCATTACATAACCCGAAAGGCATTACCAAATATTCAAAGTGACCTTCCGAGGTGTTGAACGCAGTTTTCCATTCATCTCCTTCTCTAATCCGGATCAGATTGTATGCCCCACGGAGGTCAATTTTAGAAAACCAGCAGGCACCCACAATCTGATTGAAAAGATCAGGGATCAGGGGAAGAGGGTACTGATTTTTAACCGTAATTTTATTTAATTCTCGGTAGTCAATGCATGGTCGCAGTCCGCTATCTTTCTTTTTAACAAAAAAGAACCCAGCTCCCATGGGAGACTGAGATGGACGGATGTGACCTTTAAGAAGACTATCCTGAGTGTAATCCCGCATAGCCTCACGTTCTGGAGCAGAAAGATTGAAGATCCTTCCCTTAGGGTATTTGGAGTCGGGAAGGAGTTCAATCGCACAATCGTAAGGTCTATGCGGCGGTAAAACTTCAGCAGCTTTAGGATCAAAAACATCATGAAAATCAGACAGAAATTCAGGAAGAAGCGTCTCCTCACTGAGACAATCGGAGGCATGCAAAGCAATACAATGGGAGGAGCACTGATTCCCCCATTTCACTAACTCTTTTTTGGGCCAATCAAAGGTAGGGTTATGGAGGTCTAGCCAGGGAAGCCCTAAAATAATATTAGACGAGAGATCCTCCATAACAAAAAAACTCATGAGCTCCGTATGTATTGAGCCCACTTGCAAAGAGAGTAAGGGGGTTTTAAAACGGATTTTACCCCTGGCCAGTGGAGTAAAATCCGCCCCAGTAACCAACAGAGGAGTATCTAATGATACAAGTTCAATACGTAAAGCAGAAACAAACGAAAATTTAACAAAGTTAGTGGCAGCCCCAGAATCTACTAGGGCCTGCCCAGAAACAGATCTGCCCCCAAAGGACAGAGACACAGGTAACATCAATTTGTGAGATTTTTCAGAAGATACCTGACTGCCTGAGTGGTTCTTCTGAATACCACTCAGGCCCTGAAGTTTTCCGCTGGTGTACGTGGTTTGATGGAACAGTCTCGGATGAGGTGACTTGGTTTGCCGCAATACAGGCAGAGATGATTCCGGAGACGATATTCTCGTCTAGCCTTGGTATCCAGTGCTCCCAACTGCATAGGCTCATCTCCAGGGGTGACAGAAGGAGAAACAGATTTTTTAACAGAAAGAGAGGGATAGACAGAAGACTTAGTGGGACCAATCCCCACCCTCTCTTTATGTCTGTCCTGGAGTCTCCTGTCAATGCGGACGGCTAAGGTCATGGCCTTTTCTAAGGTAGGGGGATCAGGGTGACCTACCCAGACATCCTTCACTGAATCATTCAGGCCCTGTTTAAAAAGAGCTTTCAACGCGGAGTCACACCAACCTGCTGTTATACTCAACTTCCGAAACTCAGAGCAGTAAGTTTCAGCGGATAGTTTACCTTGCCGGAGGGTAAGAAGTTGGGACTTGGCAAGTCCAATTTGATCAGGCTCAGCATAAATGGCCCCCAAAGACTTAAAAATTTTTTCCAGATCTGTCCACTCCTCTGCCTCAGGGGGGAGTTTAAGGGGCCAAGTCTGTGGATCCCCCTGTAAGAGGGAAATGACCACCCCCATCATCTGAGACTGCAACGCATTAGGGTTGACACGAAAATACAACAGACATGATTCCCTGAATGTCTCAAAATTACCTCGGTCCCCTGAAAACCTATCCGGGAGTAACATTTTAACCCTGGGAAGGGAAATGACAGCAGGTGGTGTAGCAGCGGCCTCAGCTTGATTCTGGGTGAGAGTGTGTACCTGATTGGCCAGCTCAGACACCAAACCTGCCAAACCCTCCATTCGAGTCACAAGGTCCTGAATAGAAGCCATGCCAGTAATGAGTAGAAGGGTTAAAGTTTTTTTTTTTTTTTTTTTTATGGCCTGCTAGTCTGTAAGGGAATTGCCAGTTGAGCAATTCTCCAGTGCTGCTGCAAAAACCTGAGAGGAAGGGAATACAGAGACAGTGAGCCCTAAAGTTGACCCAGACGCTGTCCCTACCTACTTGTCTCATTGTCCTAATGACAGGAACAACTTGGAGCCGGTCCCTACTCTGAATAAGTGACAACACAGAACGCAGACAGGACGCACAAACAACAAAGGGAGGTCAGCTAGCCAAGGGGTCGGTAACAATCGAGCAATGCAGTACATAATCAAAATCCAAGAGAATAGTCAAAGGAAAGCCAGTGGTCAGAAAATCAGAAGAGCAGGTAACAAGGAACAAGGAGTATAGCCAGTAAGCGAAATGCAATAGCAGGCGCCAATGGGAAAGTGAGCAAACAATAAATAGGGAGAAAGAAACCGCCCCAGACTTGATAGGAGGACAGTCTGTCAATCACAAAGGCAGGACTAAAGTTAACTCTTAGTGGAGCAGGGGGAGAGCAAGGTGAAAGAGAAGGGCGTGGTGGAAAATCAATTAAGGAGGTGAGGGAATAGGACAGTGTTCAGACAATACAAGAAAAACCCAAGGAAAGAATTACAACCGGGCACGCCTCCTGCGCCGCAGCGTGCGCCCGGAGGATGGCGCCAAAGCCCAGACAGGCAAGGACGTTACACAGGGGATGAAACATTTTCCATTTCTCTTGAGCATCGGACACAAAACACCTCAAGTATTGCTCAAGTGTCTGATTGAGTCTCTCTGTCTGTCTATTGGTCTCAGGATGAAATGCGGAAGAGAAAGACAGAGAGACCCCTAAACGACCACAAAATTCCTTCCAAAATCTAGAAATAAACTGTACTCCCCAATCAGATACAATATTTTCTGGTACACCATGCAGGCGAAGTATGTGATTTATGAATAGCGAGACTAGAAGTAGAGCATTTGGAAGCTTTTTTAGGGGTAGAGGATGACACATCTTATTGAACCTGTCCACAACTACCCATATTACTGTTTTCCCTTAGGAACAAGGCAGATCAGTTATAAAGTCCATCGAAAGATGGGATCACGGTTTTTTAGGTATAGGGAGAGGATGGAGAAGGCCCTTTGGTAACCTTCTAGGTACCTTCATCCTAGCACACGTCTCACAGGCAGAGACAAATTCATGTACATCTCAAAACCAAGAAGGCCATCAGTACCAGCGAAGCCGGGATGTCCCGCTATGGTTGAACAATGAATTTCTTCCAAAACTCGATGAAGATTAGGAGGTACAAATAGTTTGCCAGTGGGGGTATTTCTGGGAGATTTTGCGAATTAACAACAGAAGTAACAAGATCAGGAGTCATAGTGGCAAGAACCCCACCGTGTGACAGGATTTTTTTTTCTGGGACATCCTTTGAGACTTCGCTGGCACAAAAACTGCGAGATAGGCCCTTAACCCTTTCACTAGCCGAGCCCGTATCTAATATGTCCTTACTTCCAATGCCAATATCTCAGGATCCGTTAGGACCATTAAGAAGATCTTGGATTCATTTTAAAGATGAGAATAAAGTTCTTCGTGATAGCCCTTACAGATCCGGAGCGATTCAATGTTGGAAACGCTATGAGATTCTCATTTTTAAAATGTATCCAAGATCTTCTTCATAGTCCTAAGGGATTCTGAGATATGGGGCTCTAAAATGTCCTCCCCGCTCCTGTCTCAGGAAGCATCTTAAGATCTGTTGTAGGAGGAGGAGGGGCGAGGAGCAGCCCTGCAGACTGCACAGAGATGAGGAATCATCATCATCATCTGTGCATAACCTGTATGTGACCCCAGGGGGGATAGCAGGGACTTCTTTCTATGTTATCCCCTCTCCTATCAATCAGAGAACATACTATACTTTTGCTCTCTGATTATAGAGGGATAATGTAATACCCCTTTGAGCCTTACCAGAGGGGGTATTCTTATGTAATACCCCTCTGAACATTACTAGGAAGTTTATTGGTGCTGTGACCCAGATGTTTAACATTGTCCAGGTCACAGCGCCATAAGAGTTGCACCACACACTTACTCAACACATGCACAAAGTTATCAATAAAGTTTACATTTCACCCAATCCTTGTCCTGTCCATACTTGATCTTTAGAGTAAAATACGCCTCTAGCGATATCCGATAAAATAATAGCAATAACGATTATCACTAGAGATGAACGTATACATTGCTAAAATTTTTATAGGGGGATAGAAAATTATATTTTTATGTAAACTCCTAATTTGCATACACAAAATTGGTTGGCGCATTTCTGCGATTTTGGCGTTTCTTTAACACCCGCACCTGTAAATATAGATATGTGTGGTATATATGAACTCCTCACATATTGCAGTTTTTTGGAAAGTACATTTTGTTTGCAGAAAGGGACTGCTTGAGCATACACTTTAGTGGCAAATTTGAATTTTTGTGCAATTTTTGCTTACAATCTCTGTTAGCTGCAAAGTTACATGAAGGTGGTTGTATATATGAAATATTAAGCTGTGTTTATATACCGTATGCTGTGCAATCTCAAAAAAGTTAGATTTTGGTATCACAGTCACAGTTTGCTAGGTGCAATATAGATATTTAACATAGTGAATAACAGCAAAATATTGCTTGTCTTCTGTATCAGCGTTTTTTGAGAGTACGAGCTCTTGTAGTTGATGTTTGTGGTATATATAAATTGTGTACACCTTGATCTTTTATTTTAAATGTATTTTGTGTGTGAATGTAAGATTGAATAGGAGTTTTAAGTGCAAATATACAACATGTTTCAGTGCATTTTTTCAAAACATTATTTGTGTTTGTCACAAAGTTACATGAAGGTGGATGTGGCTATTGATAACCAATTGAGACACATGTAATCTTCAGGTTGTCTACTTTCAAAAAATATATAGGGTTTAGGGGTTCACTTGCTTTCCACAGTGTGTAATCCCTACATTTTATACGATGATACTTTTTTAACATTTCCAACTTCAAAGCAGATTTTTTTTTTTTTTAATTTAGATTTTTATTGAGAGAAAATTTTTGTAATACATAACAGGGAAAGAAATAATACATAGGGATAGTAAGGCATCAACAGTATCCATATACATATTGTTGTAGTGGTAACACAATTTGGAGGGAGCAAGGGAAAAAGGGAAACAGAAATCAACATCATACCGCTCAGTAAATTATCTAGAAAAAGGGTTTATAATATGCACATCACCACACTACTAGAGCCATGGAGCAATAGAATATCATGTATGGAAAGAGGGGTCCGGCCTTCTGTAAAGAGGGACTCCCCCACAGCCGACATAATCAGACCAAAGGGCCCACTTCAGGCGAAAGGCAGTATACCTATGGCTTCTACATGCCAACATCTTCTCTAGTGTATAGGCCAAGTTGACGTGCTGTATTAGTTCCGACAGCATCAAACAGGGTGCATTCTTCCACTGGCGTGCTATCATAGCTCTGGCCGCTAATATAATCTGGCCCAGAACCACTGCCATATCGCCTGGAAAAGACTCAGTATCCAGGAAGCAGAGCGCCAGGCCTGGAGATAATGGGACATTCATGCCTGCCAGACTGGACATCAACTGGAAGACGGCACTCCAGAAAGCGAGCACAGGGGGACAGTCCCACCACATATGTATAAGTGTACCTCTTGCTAGCTATGTGTGCTAGCTGAGTGGGGGTCCTGTACCATCGAAGAGATATCTTGCACGCCGTCTCCCAGTGGGCTGCTCCCCTCGATACACGCTTAACAAACCCGAACGCTTCATACCACTCCTGGAGAGAGATGCTTCTAGCAAGCTCAATCTCCCAGCGTATCAGACAGAGAGGTTTAACCTGCTCTGAGGGGGTGGAGAGGAGTTTATAGAAAGCTGAGGAACCACCCTTAATAGGGGCCGATGTCTGCCACATCCGGAGGGCCAGTCTAGGAAACACGGGGTCTGAGACATTGTGGGGATGAAGGAAATGTCTTATCTGCAGATATTTATAGAAATCCCGCTGTGGGATTTGAAATTCCTCCATCAATGCAGTGAACGATTTCAATTGGGCCCCCCCGAATAACTGCTCGACTCTCTGGAGGCCAGCGTCTGACCAGCGCTTCAAGCTCAGACCGGGCAGGAATGAGGCCAGGTAACGTAATGGCAGGTCCGTCAAAGGAATTAATTCTGCCACCGGGGTGAATGAGGTCAGAAAGCGCCATGCCCAGACAGATGCCTTTATACTTAGTAGGGGAATTAGAGTGTTGGAAGGGCAGAATGATTTGGGACGCAAGAGGGAAATCAATGGGATGCTCATAGAGGTCTCCTCAACCTCCAACCAACGGTATCCGGTGACTCCCCCCCACCAGACCCTCAACTGCTCCAAAACAGTTGCAGCATAGTATCTCTTAACATCTGGGACACCTGCTCCCCCTCTAGCCCAGGGTCTAGTCGCATGCGTATCCTTGATCTCTTCCCCTCCCAAATGAAATCCGAAATTAGCTTTTGTAGTTTTGTCAGGTAGGAGTTGGGGAGGGGGATAACCACAGTGCGGAACAAATAAAGTATGATGGGGAGCACCATCATCTTCACTATGGCAATCCTACTAGCCCAGGACAACATGGGTTTAGAGTAACCGGCCAGGAGGGAGGACACCTTGGACAGCAACGGTACATAGTTTAAGGAGAAGAGATTAGAGCTTGGGGTCGTCAAGGAGATTCCCAGATACGTAATGCTATCTCCCCCCCACCTGAACGGGAATTGGGCACTCAGCTCCCTTTTTAGAGACGGGGAAATACCAATTGGGAGCAACTGGGACTTGGCCGGGTTAATCTTATAATAAGAGACTTTACTAAAGGTCTCCAAGGTATCTGTAGTAGCTCGCAAGGATGACAGGGTTGGCCAAGGAGAGGATCACATCAACAGCGTATAGGCCAATTTTGTGCTGATGTTGCCCAACTGAAATACCTGTGATATTAACGTTAAGTCTAATGGCCTCAGCCAACGGCTCCATCACTAATGCAAATATGATAGGAGAGAGAGGGCAGCCTTGGCGGGTCCCATTGCTGATCTGAAAGGGGTCGGACAAAAACCCCGAGGATAGAATCCGAGCGGACGGGCAGGAGTAAAGAGCCAGGGTGGCCTTTTTAAAGAAAGATCCCATGCCAAACTTATCCAGTATTCGATCTAGGTAGCCCCAGTGGACCCTGTCAAAGGCCTTTTCTGCATCGAGAGCTAATAAAAGGGATGGTCCTCTATTACGTTCTGCGCTCTGAATTAAGTTAATATACCTGCGGGTGCCATCCGGGGCCTGTCTACCCATAACAAATCCCACCTGGTCTGGCCCGATTAGCCGGGGCAGGATACGTACCAGACGCTCCGCCAGCACCTTCACATATAACTTAACATCCACATTCAGTAAAGAAATAGGCCTAAAATTTGCTGGACTAGTAGGGGGCTTGCCTGGTTTGGGGAGGGTAACCACAGTTGCGGCTAACATCTCCTCTGGGAATCTCTGATCCTCCGCAGCTCTCATAAACACTCCCAATAAATGGGGCGACAAAATATCCCTGTATTTTTTATAATAGATACAAGAAAAACCATCAGGACCCGGGGATTTTAATGGCTTCAAGGATGCAACAGCCTTATAGATCTCCGATAGAGATATAGGAGCAGCCAGTAACTGGCGCTGTTCCTCCGAGAGGCGGAGAAGAGAGACAGATTCTAGAAATTTATCTTGTAGCGCATTGAGGAGCTGAGCACCATGAGAGGGATGATCAAGGATATATTCGTTTAGACGCCATTGGGAAGGCAGGGCTGAGGCAAACTGCTCGCGGAGGACCAGAGACACCGGGGCATGATCCGACCACGTAATCAGACCAATATGAGAGGATACAGTCTGTATCAGGCCCAATTTATCCGCCAAGAAGAAATCTATCCTAGAGTATGAGGAGGGAGGGGAAGAGAAAAAACTGTAGTCTCTCTCGCTACCATGCTGGCATCTCCACACATCATATAACCCCTGATCTAATAAGGAAGGGGTGAGTACAGGAGATTTCCTTTGAGGATTGGACGAGTCTAGAGAGTTATCTATAAGGCAATTGTAATCTCCCCCTACAATTAAGATACCAGTGGCTAATGCCCGAATTTTGGGCAAGAGAGATCTCCAGTACGAGGCCTGAAACCGAATGGGGAGGTACACTGTGACCAAAGTGTATCTCATACTATTAATAGTACAATTAAGACCGAGATACCGGTCCTGGGGATCCGTTAATACAGACTCCATGCTAAAGGCAACTGAGCCACGGACAGCTATAAGGACTCCCTTGCGTTTGGCCGCACAGGAGGCCTTAAAAATATGAGGAAAGGAGGGGTTCGTAAATAGAGGGCTTTTCTCAACATGAAAATGAGTCTCTTGAAGCATGAGCACGTCACATCTCAAACGGCGTGCCTCCCTCCATACCGAGCTTCTTTTGTAAGGGCTATTAAGCCCCTTAACATTCATAGAGGAAATTCGAATAACCATGGTAATGGCCAATAGAGGGATGTTAGACTACACAGATGGGGTGTGTGCCAGCATGGCAAGCGGTCCAGATCTGCACTAAAGATATAGTGCAGATCTGCACTATATCTTTAGTGCAGATCTGCACTATATCTTTAGTGCAGATCTGCACTAAAGATATAGTTAGGTGATGCGCACATATATGAGCTGTGTATGATAAAATAACCAAATTCTACTAAACACAGTAAACTATACAAGAATAAAGAACAAAAAACAAACATCATAGTGCCAAAATGCACCGAATAAGCTGTGGGGGGTGAGAAGTAAGATTCCTTCTTCAAAGCAGATTTTTGCTCATTCCAGTTCTAGTGATTTTCTGAAGATATGTGCATGCAGGTTTAGGCCTTAGTGATATGAATGAACTCTGCACATGTTGATCTCTTATTTTTAGGAGGTTTGGTGCATATAGCTTTTTGTTTGGTTTCCACTTTTAGCAACTAATATACATTTATTTGCATTTTTTTTAATAAAACATTCACTTTAAATCAAAACTGCATGAAGGTGCTTGTTTGCATACAGTACCAAGTGGCATTCTGACAATGCTACAGGTGTCTACTTTAAGAAAATATATAGGTATGGGGGGGGGGGGGGTTGGATGATTTTTTAATGTTGCAATTTAGGTTCGATTTGTCCATTTCAAAACTGTAAAAACTGCTCTGGCTACCGTAGGTCTAAACTTCCCGGAGACCCCTGGCAGTGAAAGGGTTAAAGGGGTTTTCTGGGCAAAAAAATAAAAAAAATTTCAAAAAAGGTCTGTTAGTTCTATTAATGGGTTAATAAATGCCACCAAATACCTTTAGCATTGTTTTGAGTGATTTCTGGGGTTCTCAGTGAGTATTTTGCATCTTCAGCATTTGTTTACATCCCTAATTTCCTGTAGTTTGTTTCCTACAAGTTCCATGATGCCTCCCTCTCCACTGACTGACCTCCTCCCTTTCTCAAACACTCCCCCCTCCCTGTTTTCTTTGCTAGACCGCCCACTATATCCTCAGCAGCCATCATTAGAATCCTAGATCTCACTCACCACACCTCCCTCTCACATTCACTGTCCCCCTCCCTTTCAAAACACTCCCCCTCCCTTTTTCCCTAGCTCGCCCGCCATTACACCCTCAGCAGTCATCTTTAGACTCCTTGTTCTCAATCATGAACATAGGCTCATTCAAGATATAGTACGTTTGTTAATAGAATTAACCGGGATTCCTAATATTTCTTTTTTCTGCTTTGCCTACGGATTAGGCCTTACAACTGCTGCAAAGCATAGATTTATGTGGCTATGCTCATTTCTCTTTCGAGACACCATGTGGGATGCTTGGAATCTATTGCTATTCAAACACGAACTCTTCACTGATAATGACTGTGTTAGACTGTTCCTAAGCAAAATTTATTTTTTGTATCAGTTGGAATGCAGGAGGTCAGGCACGGATACAGAAGGAGTGTGGAAAGTCAGAAAATGGAATCACTGGGTCTAAATGTTTTGTTTTTCTTTTTGTAATTTCATGTGTCTTACTGAGTGTATTGAACTTTGATTTGGATTGTATGTGTATTTCTTTGCGTATTTAGTTCAATAAATTCTTTTGTAAAAAAAAAAAAAAAATCAGCTGCCAGGACAGATCAAATATACTCAGTTAGCCTCTAAAAGGTATCGCCTGATTTCTTCACTCTTCCAGGACAGATCTACAACATGCCTGCTGAACTATCTTCCTGTGGACACTCATGATGGTAAGATACTTTGTTTTACACATATTTGTTTTTCTAAATTACTCTTCTGTCATAGGTCCTTCAAAAGCTTTATATGTGTCTATATATCAGTACGTCTCTCTCATTTTATCTACTGTATATGCATACACATAAATCCAGTATTGTCAACACACACACACATATATGTATATATATATTGTGAGTATGTGAACCAGAGGGCGCTATTGAGCGACAGGCCCAGGCCAGAAAAGGCTCTCAGCCACACCTTTGGGTGGGGGCGTGTAAGTCCAGGCTGGAGTATCCTGCAGGGAGCAGGAGATGGTGGACCAGCCAAGGACAGAGAGAGACGGTCTGTCCCAGAAGGGCTGGGGTCCACAGGGGACTGTTGCTGGAGCTGAGAAGTAGTCAGGCTAGTTAGGGGCTCAAGGAGTCAGTTAGTGCCCCAACTGTGGCCTAGATTTTTTGTTGTTTTGTTATGTTGCACGTAAGCTGAATAAAGCCCGTTTATTTTTTACACTTGGACCGTCTGAACGCTATCTATCCGGCGCCCAGTACCACGAACCACTGCTGTCCGGACCAGGTGTCTGCCGCCATTTTGAGACAAATCCCCCCCCAAGTTGTCACATATGGTGCTACGGATTCGGGCATAAAGAGATCCACGCAAGTTCTGGAAGACAAGTGGTTGGTGACTGCAGTACTGCTAAGTGTGCATTGTGGCCTACAGCTGGAAGAAATCTGTGATTTCAACTGAGAAACCCAGGAAGGGGTGAGTGAATTGCAACATAGCAAAGTGTGTGTAAAAACTGGTGAAAGTAAAACTCTGGAAGAGGAATCCAGGGAATGGACTTTGTGGCACAGAAATCTGTAAAGTGCTTGCTGATGGCAAGGAAATAAGCAATGTGTATAGAAGCTGGATATTGCAAACAGTCTATGTGAAAGGCTATGGTGCCATATTGGTGTTTTCTGTGGAAGACAGAATAAAATGCTGGTTGTTGTAGTGCCACATAAGTTAACTATTTGAATACATGTGACTGCAGAAGATAGCAAAAAAAAGTTGCTGCCGGTTGAACCCAAGGTTGCTGTGGAATATTGTGTAATCTTGTTAGTAAACCATGGGCAAGAAAAAGAGAATTTCAGCTTGTAAAAAAGCAGAGAAGTTATGCACAGGTTTATTAGTGCAGCAGTCTGAATGCAGAGAGACACAAAACCCGGAACAGAGTATGTGGAATGCAAGTAAAGATAAAGGGTTGCATGAGAGTGACTCAGTTTTTTTAAAGCACCTCTGTTCTATGATTGAATATGTCCCTGTTGACTGTGTGTCTCATACTGGGGTGCATGAAAGCGCCAAAGATGAACATATTATGGTGCAGCAGCTTCAAGATGAGAATAAAACCATCAGGTTCATGTATGAAGACGAAATATCTGATTGGAAATGGCAACTTGAGGTATCAGAAAAAGAGAACCTTAAGATAAAGAAAGAGCTTGAGACTATAAAGAGTTCATATCCTAGTCATTGTGAAAAGGCGGTACTGGGTTTGCCTGGAATGGACTGTGTCACTAAGAAGGAGTTTACTGAAATGAAATGCGCTCTATCTAATAAAGTCATACAGAGTGTGGAGCAAAAGCAAGTGCTTGAGAAGCAATTGCAGGATTTAAAGGAGCAGCATGTCCAAGACTCCATTGCCAAAGAGAGTGTCATTGAAAAATTAAGAGATGACCTTGAAACTACTAAACGTGAGAGAAGTGAATTTTTGCTGTGTCAGTCAGAATGTCTGGATAACCAAGTCAGGAAGTGTGAAAAACTTTCTGCTGCATTAACTGACAAAGAAAATGAAATTGCAGAGCTGAGGAAGCATGTGTCTGACCGAGAGAGTGATTTAGAATCTGTAGTGCAGACATTGCAGTCAGAGCAAAACTTGCATGCACTAGAGCAGGTTCGCCTAAATAGTGAAATCCACGAATGGCAAAGCAGAGCTGGAGTTCTGGAACAAAGTGAAAGGGAACTCAAAGCTAGAATATGTAGCCTGGAGAGGGTGCTGTCAGGATCTTGTGAAGATAATGAGAAGTTGTCTGTTTTGGTGCAAAATAAAGACAAAGAATTGATGGAGATGTCGTCTGTCTATGCTCAGAAAGTACAAACCTTACAGGAGAGTCATAAAAAAGTAGAGACTCAACTTCAAGAGCTGCAACTAAAAGTCACAGAAGGGGACAGGTTTCAAGCAGAACTGCTAGACAAGGCAAACGGTCTGCAGGTGGAATTGAATAATGTCACAAGGCTTCTTTCTCAAGCAGACAGCAAGTTTATCAAACTTTCCAAAGATTTTTCTACAATAGAATCTCAGCTTCAGGACACTCAGGAACTTTTGCAAGAAGAAACCTGTCAAAAGCTTAACCTTAGTGCAAAACTAAAACAAATGGAAGATGAGAAAAATGGTTTCCTTGAGCAACTAGAGGAAGAGGAGATAGCAAAAAGAGATTTGACAAAGCAGATTTCAACACTACAGGCTCAGGCGACTGATATGAAGAAAAAAATGGAGTATTGGGTCCTTGGACTCTGTTGAAGAACTAAAGGAAAAGTTGCAAAAGGAGCTAGAAGCTACAAATCAACGGTTTGAGGAGAAGGCTGCTGCTTATGACAAACTTGAGAATACGAAAATTAGACTGCAGCAGGAACTAGAAGATATAGGTGTAGATCTTGATCATCAACGTCGGATGGTGTCAAATTTGGAAAAGAAGCAGAAAAAGTTTGATCAGCTGCTTGGTGAAGAGAAGACTCTTTCTGCTAGATATGCAGAAGAATGTGACCGTGCTGAAGCAGAGGCTTGCGGAAAAGAGACCAAAGCTCTTGCCTTGGCTCACTCCCTAAAAGAGGCCCTTGAATTGAAGGCCGTTAGAGAGGCTCAACAAGCAACTGCGCACTGAAATGGAGGATTTGGTTAGCTCCAAGGATGAAGTTGAGAAAAACCTGGAATCTGTGCAGATATTGTATGAGAACAAAGCTAATGCTTATGACAAGCTGGAAAAGGTCAAGAGAGAATTGGACCTCCAGATAGAAGACATGAAGATTCAGTTTGAGGGAAACCTGTCTAATTTATCTACTGAGATTGTAGATCTAAAAATGCTTGTTGCTAAACTAAAGGTGCAAGTGAACAAGGAGGAAATTACACGCATCAAGGAACAGCTGGAGTTTCAGATGGATCAAGTGAAGCGTGAGTCAGAAATAAAGTTGGAAGAGCACACTTTTCAGATAGAACAGTTAAAAACCGAAGTGGAATCTAAAAGAGAAGAATTGGATCGATTGCAGCAGTCTTTATCCAATACTGAACAGTCGGCATCTGCACTATCTTCAAAGCTGGCAGCACTAGAAGCTGAGAAGGACTCTCTGCAGAGCCTGTTAACCTCTAAAGCAGTGGTTCTCAACCTTTCTAATGCCATGACCCCACAATACAGTTCCTCATGTTGCGGTGACCCCAAACCAAAAAATAATTTTGGTGACTACTTCAAAACTGTAATTTTGCTACAGTTATGATTCGGAATGTAAATACCTGATATGCATTATGTATTCTAATTGCTACAAATCAAACATAATTTAAACAGTGATCTACCCCCTACACAGGTAATGTTATTAACTATGGGGAAATTGAAAATTATTACAGTAATAGTGCCCCCCATATGAGTAATCTTATTACCTGTGTGGCGTCACTATAACTGTAATAGCCTCTCATATACAGACCAAAAACAAAATAGATGCCACACGGCCATTGATCATATAAATATATCGCTTAACAGTGGCGATAGCCTGACTTCACATAAAGACAGAGAGCAGTAATGGCCAAGCTTCTGGTTAATATGGGCTTGAGTCATATTATAATATTTACCGTATTTTTCGGACTATAAGACGCACCGGACCATAAGACGCACCTAGGTTTTAGAGGAGGAAAATAGGGAAAAATAGTTTAAGACAAAAAAAAATGTGGTAAAATGTCTAATATATGGAAGTTGTAGTTTTGCAACAGCTGCAAGGTCACATTGACAGGTGTCCCTGCAGCTGTACGGGGAGGAATAGGGCGTCTTTTTTTGCAGGGCCAGATGTACTTTTTAGTTATGCCATTTTGGGGAATGTCTATTGCTTTGATCACTTTTTATTCAAATCAGAGGCGAAACGGCAAAAAATATGGCGGTTTGGCACTTTTGATTTTTTTTTTCCAGCTCTGATGTTCACCCTACAAGAAAAATATTTTTATAAGGTTGTAGACCGGGCATTTTCGGACACAGGGATAGCTAATGTGTATGTGTTTCACAGTAATTTTGTACTTTTATATGTATTCTAGGGAAAGTGGGTGAGTTAGAACTTTTTTTTTTTATTTTATTTTTTTACTATTTTATTAGCCCCCCTCCCTTCATGGGGCTTGAACCTGCAATCGTTTGATTGCAAGTCCCATAGACTGCAATACAAGTGTATTGCAGTCTATGGGAGATTCTGTACATTCAGTATCCCAGTGACAGGCCTGGGAGCCTTCATTAGGCTCCAGGCTGTCACCGGAACAGGTAGACTCCCGCGATCTCGCCGCGCGGGGAGTCGACCTGCAACTTAACAGGTATGGGGCCGGAGGGGACCGGGGGCAGTTTTTACAGCCCGGGGGGGGGGGGGGCTGCTCACAGATACAGTAGTAATGCCCGCGGTCAGACTCTGATCGTGGGCATTAGCTCTGGGACTCCGCTGTACAGCGGAGGCCCGGTTGCTATGGTGACCGCTCTGCAGCAGAGCGGCCGCCATCAATGTAACAGAACCAGCATCCGCGTAACGGCACGGCGGGTGCCGGGAGCTACACAGCGCTGGGCATCCTCTCAGGGCTGGACCCGCAGCATCGCTCCACTGGTCCGAAAAATATGGTAGTACTTTTACACGTAATGCCGACAAGTACAACCTAAAGCAAGAAGCACTTACTTCACTTAGGTCCCAGAAATCACGTCTGTGTATGCGCACAGGCATTCAGTTTGGAACGCACATCCATAACGACGTGCGTTCCAGATGAATAGCGCGACTTCTCAGCGGCTAAAGCCATCAGAAATATGTATTTTCCGATGGCTTTAGGCAACCCCTGTGTTTTGGTCATTCGACCCCCGCCGGGGTCGCGACCCACAGGTTGAGAACCGCTGCTCTAAAGAATCAGAGCTGTTATCCCTGAAAAATGCGATTCAAGAAATAGAGTCTTTATTCAACCAAGAGCAAGATAAGAGAGCCACTGAGATACGGGACTTGAATGAAAGACTTGACAAAAAGTCTGCAGATGAGCAGAAGCTTTATCAGAAGATGTTGGAGGGTCAGTTCAATATAGTTCAGGGAACAGTGAGGGAAGAAGAAAATATCATCCAGGATGCTGACCTGACAAATGTTAGAAGAACACTGCAGAATATCCTAGAATTAGGAGGCATAGTGGATAAAGAGATGGCATCTACATCTGCTGCCATAGAAGATGTCAGAAAGATTGAGAAAGTTCTGCAAGTTGCAATAGTAAAAACTGAGATGGAGGCTGCTCAGAGAAATGTGGCAATGAAGAAAGTTCTGGAGCTGGAATCAGAGATTTGTGCGCTACAGAAGGCATTAGAATTGGAGAAAGCTGCCAGCATAGAGGCAGAGAAAGCAGAGACATTAAGGCAGCCAGAACATGTAGCCAAAAAGCATCTGGGTTCTGACAGAAAAAACTGTGATGTTGGAAACTTGGTATCCCAGTCCTCCGGTGTTAGCACAAAGAATGAAAATAACTTGGAGAATGTTGAGATGACGATATCACCAGCTCCTGTACTGTCAGAAAGGGGTTGGCACGAAAATTCTTGCAAGCTATCACAGTACCGAAACATGCCTCCAGAAAGTTATGCATATGAAAAAGAGAAGGTTAGACTAGAGTGTAGAAGTGGTTCTCCGGCTGCTGTACAGGTGTGGAAGCATTATACAGAAACCATTCCAATATATGATGTGGCAGTTGTTAAAGACATACCAGAAAATGTAGTTCAGCGTGATCTATTTTGTGAGGGTGTACTGTATGGCCCTTGTGCAGAAGAAGATATTGCGGTACAGAGCTTGTGTATCTCAAACAAAGAGGAGAGCAAGCAGTCTATGTCTCCTAAACTTCTAAGCCTTTATGGTGATGGCAAAGTTTGCTTTGAGATGAAGGTTACGGAAAAAGTACCCGTGAAACAGTTATACTCTAAAGACATTGATGTGCTTGAAGTACGTGTTATTTGGTCTCTGAGCTCCTGTGGATTTGTGATAGATGAAGATTCTTACGGCTATTTACTAAAGGGATCAAAGTCATGCAATGGGATGGCTGAAGACTATGGCGAGAAATGTGATGAAAATGATGTGATCCCCTGTATGGCGAATTGTGAAGGTGATGAAGTAAAACTTGCCTTTGCACAGAATGGCCAGGATCTTGGCGTAGCATTTAAACTGATGAGAAGACGGAAAACTCGACGGAGCGGAATTTGGAAGAAGAGACCGCCAGATTGGGACTTCTGGAGAGACACTGGACAGGCATATTTGGTTGAAGAGGGATTTCGTCATAGGAGGTCTCGTCCCATTGTAGCTCACCCCATGGGTAGTGAGTTGAGGGGGAGGGTATGTGAGTATGTGAAACAGAGGGCGCTATTGAGCAACATGCCAAGGCCAGAAAAGGCTCTCAGCCACACCTTTGGGGGGGGGGGCGCGTAACTGAAGAAGGCTGGAGTATCCTGCAGGGAGCAGGAGATGGTGGACCAGCCAAGGACAGAGAGAGACGGTCTGTCCCAGAAGGGCTGGGGTCCACAGGGGACTGTTGCTGGAGCTCAGCAGTAGTCAGGCTAGTTAGGGGCTCAAGGAGTCAGTTAGTGCCCTAACTGTGGCCTAGATTTTTGTTGTTTTGTTATGTTGCACGTAAGCTGAATAAAGCCCGTTTATTTTTTACACTTGGACCGTCTGAACGCTATCTATCCGGCGTCCAGTACCACGAACCACTGCTGTCCGGACCAGGAGTCTGCCGCCATTTTGAGACTAATCCCCCAAGTTGTCACAATATATATATATATATATATATATATATATACAGTCATATGAAAAAGTTTGGGCACCCCTATTAATCTTAATCATTTTTAGTTCTAAATATTTGGGTGTTTGCAACAGCCATTTCAATTTGATATATCTAATAACTGATGGACACAGTAATATTTCAGGATTGAAATGAGGTTTATTTTACTAACAGAAAATGTGCAATATGCATTAAACCAGAATTTGACCGGTGCAAAAGTATGGGCACCTCAACAGAAAAGTGACATTAATATTTAGTAGATCCTCCTTTTGCAAAATTAACAGCCTCTAGTCGCTTCCTGTAGCTTTTAATCAGTTCCTGGATCCTGGATGAAGGTATTTTTGACCATTCCTCTTTACAAAACAATTCCAGTTCAGTTAAGTTTGATGGTCGCCAAGCATGGACAGCCCGCTTCAAATTATCCCACAGATGTTCAATGATATTCAGGTCTGGGGACTGGGATGGCCATTCCAGAACATTGTAATTGTTCCTCTGCATGAATGCCTGAGTAGATTTGGAGCTGTGTTTTGGATCATTGTCTTGCTGAAATATCCATCCCCGGCGTAACTTCAAATTCGTCACTGATTCTTGTACATTATTCTCAAGAATCTGCTGATACTGAGTTGAATCCATGCGACCCTCAACTTTAACAAGATTCCCGGTGCCGGCATTGGCCACACAGCCCCAAAGCATGATGGAACCTCCACCAAATTTTACAGTGAGTAGCAAGTGTTTTTCTTGGAATGCTGTGTTTTTTTGACGTCATGCATAACGCCTTTTTGTATGACCAAACAACTCAATCTTTGTTTCATCAGTCCACAGGACCTTCTTCCAAAATGAAGCTGGCTTGTCCAAATGTGCTTTTGCATACCTCAGGCGACTCTGTTTGTGGCGTGCTTTCAGAAACGGCTTCTTTCGCATCACTCTCCCATACAGCTTCTCCTTGTGCAAAGTGTGCTGTATTGTTGACCGATGCACAGTGACACCATCTGCAGCAAGATGATGCTGCAGCTCTTTGGAGGTGGTCTGTGGATTGTCCTTGACTGTTCTCACTATTCTTCTTCTCTGCCTTTCTGATATTTTTCTTGGCCTGCCACTTCTGGGCTTAACAAGAACTGTCCCTGTGGTCTTCCATTTCCTTACTATGTTCCTCAGAGTGGAAACTGACAGGTTAAATCTCTGAGACAACTTTTGGTATCCTTCCCCTGAACAACTATGTTGAACAATCTTTGTTTTCAGATCATTTGAGAGTTGTTTTGAGGAGCCTATGATGCCACTCTTCAGAGGAGATTCAAATAGGAGAACACCTTGCAATTGGCCACCTTAAATACCTTTTCTCATGATTGGATACACCTGGCTATGAAGTTCAAAGCTCAGTGAGGTTACAAAACCAATTTTGTGCTTCAGTAAGTCAGTAAAAAGTAGTTAGGAGTATTCAAATCAATAAAATGATAAGGGTACCCACATTTTTGCACCGGTCAAATTTTGGTTTAATGCATATTGCACATTTTCTGTTAGTACAATAAACCTCATTTCAATCCTGAAATATTACTGTGTCCATCAGTTATTAGATATATCAAATTGAAATGGCTGTTGCATACACCCAAATATTTAGAACTAAAAATGATTAAGATTAATAGGGGTGCCCAAACTTTTTCATATGACTGTATATATACACACACACACACATATCAGACACACTGAGCATAATTTTTGCCATTGCTCTCGGCAATTGCCACAGATCATGTCAGATATGTGGGCATTGCTATGTATCACATGAGTGATCCACATACATGATGTTGCAAAACCACAAATCATAGTTTACAAACTTGTTCTACTCTCTCATAAACTACCATCGAAGTGAAATCTGTATGCAGGTAGTAGTAGTTTCACATCCGCTGTAGATCCAAACTTGCTTTTCCCTGCTGTCATTGTGGCTTGTATGTCCCTGTTTATACTGATCTAAGCAATGTAGTTGATGTATTTCATGTCACTGTGATCTGAGCATCTATAACCGTAATCATTTTATCAATTCACAATCCGGTTTCAAGATTATTTTGTTTTGTATGTCTAATCCATAGTTCACAAATACATTATGTCACATAGTAACCACAAAGCTCCATAAATAAATGCTGTTATGACTTATATAGCATAGAACTTCAAGATTTAATCAACTTTCTTTTTGCTTTACAGACATTTTGATTTGACCACCTACATCACATTGTCCAGCCTACTTTCCCGTATTTTTTTTACCGGGACATAGTGCTACTATCGTCCTGTGTGCTGTGAACAAAAGCAAAGAAGCCTTTCAAAATACAAGAGAAAAAAAAAATTGTAACCAATGGTTTCCAGATCACACAACTGAACGAGTATGTTGTAGTGTGTTGTAGCACACTGCTTATCTGTATCGTGGTGTGTTTATTATCTTATGTCTACTATTATTTACAAATTTAAACATATTTCTTATAAAATTTTGCTAATTGAAAAAAAAAAAAAAAATTGGTATTACAACTACTTTTTGTCCGTTTTTTTTAAATGCATATTCTGTACGATAATGATTGTTATAGTTGTAAATAAGCACAATAGACAGCACAACAGGACACATCCCTTTCATGTCAAGCAGGTACAGTAGGTTCATGGTCTCGGTGTAATCTGTAGTTACTATAGGTAGGTCCTCCATACAACAACTCCATTCTAGCTGTCTCACTATTGTCCTGACTAGAATGGAGTTACTGCAGGTAGGTTCATGGTCTCGGTGTACTCTGTAGTTACAATAGGTAGATTCATGGTCTCGGTGCTTTCTGTGAAAGTCAGCATAGGGTCTATGTCTAACAATAAGCCCCATACAGCACATAAGCAGCAGCCCTCCTCACACACACAGGTAGCACTCCAGGGACCCCCAAAACATGCACACAGGTGACAGCACCCGGGGACCACCTCCAGAACCCTCTCTTACACAAGCAATACCCCAAGAACCCCACACACAAAATCAATACCCCAGGAATCCCATACAGACACATGGAGCAACCCCCCAGAGACCCGAACCCCCACTAGACCCTGCCACCCATTACATGCAAGCAGTACTCCAGGGACCCTTGCTTCCCCTGCTCCCCCCTTAGGTGCAAGCAGCACCCCACGGACCCCTGCCCCCCCATAGATGCCAGAAGCTCCCCAAGGACCCCTGCTCTCCCTTAGATGCCACCAGCACCGCAAGGACCACTGCCTCCCTTAGATATCAGCAGCACCTCAAAGACTCATGCCACTTTCTAGATGCCAGCAGCACCCCAGGGACCCCTGCTTTCCCTTTAGATGCCAGCAGCACCCCAAGGATCCCTGCCCCCCATTTAGATGCCAGCAGCACCCCAATGGTCCCCTGCCTCCCCATAGATGCCAGAAGCACCCCAAGGACCCCGGCACCCCCTTAGATGCCAGCAGCACCCCAAGGACCACTGCCCCCATTATATATTAGCAGCACCCCAAAGACAACTGCCCCCCCTTAGATGCCAGAAGCACTCCAAGAATCCCTGCCCCCCTTAGATGCCAGCAGCACCCCAAGGATCCCTGCCCACCCTTAGATATCAGTAGCACCCCAAAGACACCTGCCCCCCCTTTAGATGCCAGAAGCACCCCAAGGATCCCTGCCCTCCTTTATATGCCAGTAGAACCCAAAGGACCCTGTATCCCTTGATTCCATATTGCGGGCTATTGCGCATGTGCGGGCCAGGAGACATCTTCGTGACATCTTCGCATGTGCAATAGCCCACAATCGCTCAGGAAGTCTATTGCGCATGCCCGAGTTGTGCGCCCGTCGCTGATGATGTCACATGACAGGAGAAGGCAGGACGGAAGGTAAGACGGGGAGGGGTGTAGTGAGGGGAGGGGACGGGAAATGAAGGGAAGGGAGCGGAAGAGAGAGAGGCGGGAAATAGTATGTGACCCCGTCTCTGGAAACAGAGAAACGGAGCGTCACAGGATACTATGAAGATGTGCCTGGGGTGGTCCCAGCGATAATGGTAAATATGCATTTTTGCTAATGAAAGTAATTTATAAAGTAGATGGGGGGGGGTGTTTAATGTTAAAATGTTTTTTTTTATCCCAGACAACTCCTTTAAGACTGGAGGGGCATTCCCAATTTTTAATAGCCGAGACCTTGAGTGGATTCATACATAAAGATTCAGGAGTAATGACATAACCGAGGAAGGTGACCCTTTGGACTCTGAACAGGCACTTGGACAATTTGTCAAAGAGACAGTTTTGACGCAAAAGTAGTAGAACACTCAGTATGTTCAGTATGCGTGGCCCAATCAGGAGAGAAAACCAGGATGTCATCCAGATAGACAAAGTCAAAATGTTGAAAGACTGCGGGTGAATTACACAACCCGAAGGGCATTACCAAATATTCAAAGTGGCCCTCTGGGGTGTTAAACGCAGTCTTCCATTCGTCTCCTTCTCTGATCTGGATCAGATTGTAGAACCCGTGGAGGTCAATTTTAGAGAACCATTGGGCACCCACTATCTGACTGAAAAGATCAGGGATCAGAGGAAGAGTGTACTGATTTTTCACCGTAATTTTATTTAATTCCCGATAGTCAATGCATGGCCGCAGACCGCCATCTTTTTTTTTAACAAAAAAGAAACCAGTCCCCATAAGGAATTAAATGAACGGATATGTCCCTTCAAAAGACTACCCTGAATGTATTTCCGCATAGCCTCACTTTCTGGAGCGGAAAGATTGAAGATCCTTCCCTTAGGGTATTTAGAATCAGGAAGGAGTTCAATCCCACAATCATACGGTCTATGTGGGGGCAAAACCTCAGCAGATTTTTGATCAAATACGTGAAAATCAGACAGAAAATCAGGTAAGACCATTTCCCCACTGACACAATCTGAGGTGTACAAAGCAATACAATGAGATGAGCACTGATCTCCCCATTTCAGCAACTCTCTTTTGGACCAATCAAAAATAGGGTTATGGAGGTCCAACCAGGGAAGCCATAAAATATTATAAGAAGACAGATCCTCCATAACTAAAAAAACTTCTTCTGACCTCAAAATGTATAGAGCCCACTTGTAAAGAGATTAAGAGGTCTTGAATCGGATCTTACCCTTGGCCAGTGGGGTAAAATCCACTCCAGTAACCGACAGAGGAGTATCTAGTAACAAAAGTTCAATGCCTAAAGCAGAAATATACGAAAATTTAACAAATTTTGCTGCAGCCCCAGAGTCTGCTAGGGCCTGGCCAGAAACAGATCTGTAGCCAAAAGGACAGAGACACATGTAACAGCATTTTATTGCGATTTTCGGAAGATACCTAGTTGCCTGAGTGGTTCTTCCAACTACCACTCAGGCACTGAAGTTTTCCCCTGGTGTGCGGGTGTTTTATAGAGCAGTCTTGGATAAGGTGACCCGGTTTACCACAGTACAGAGTTGTTCCGGAGACGATGCTCTCGTCTAGTCTTGGTGTCCACAGCTCCCAGTAGTATGGGTTCTTCACCAGGGGTGATAGGAGGAAGAGTAGATCTTTTAGGACATAGAAAGGAAGAGACAGAAGACTTAGAGGAATCAGGCCCTACTCTCTTTATGTTTTCAGTCATGGCCCGCTCAAGGGTAGGAGGATCTGGATGACCTAGCCAGACATCCTTAATATTATCACATAGGCCTTGTTTAAAGAGAGCTCTCTAAGCAGACTCACACCAACCTGCCGTTATACTGCACTTGAAGAACTCTGAGCAATACTCTTCGGCGGAGCGTTTGCCCTGCCGGATGGTGAGTAGTTGAGGTTCCACAAGCCCAATGTGGTCTGTCTCAGCATTGATAGAGCCCAGGGACTTAAAAAACTTTAAGGGAAGCTTAAGGGTCCAAGCTTGTGGATCCCCCAGTAAGAGAGATATAACCACCTCTACCATCTGGGCCTGAGATGCATGTGGATTTACCCGAAAATACAGACGACATGACTCGCGGAACGTCTCGAATTTTTCTCGGTTCCCCGAGAAATGATCCAGGAGTAACATCTTGACCCTGGGAAGGGAAAAAACGTCAGGAGATGGCACAGCAGCCTTAGCTTGGTTCTGAGTAAAAGTATGAACCTGGTTAGACAACTCAGCTACCAGGCCTGCCAAACCCTCCATCCGGGTTTCAAGGTCCTGAATAGACTCCATGCTAATCCGGAGGGAAAAAACGGTAGAGGTTATAAATGTCTAGCTATTCTGTTACGAATCTTGTTAGGTTTATGGGTGCTGCAAGAATCCCAGAAGAAAAAGGGAAGACAAGGACCGTGAGCCCTAATACTAGACCCACCCAGATGCCCCTACTTGCTTGCCTCAGCTACCCTAAGCGGTAGAGGACAACTAGGCGATGGTCCCTTCCTATGACACAAGTGAAAACACAAACGCGGACAAGACAAACAAACAAGAACAGGTAGGAAATAAGCAAAGGAACAGAACCAGTCAGGCAGCAAGAACAAAGTAAGAACTAGAAAAATAGACAGGTCTGCAAAAGCAGAGGTCAGGAAAAACAAGATCAGAGATACAGGAGAAAACGCTAGCACTCTCCAGAGAGACTAATAGCAAGCCCTCAGGTGTGGTTCAGAAAACTATTTATTGGACGCCAGGAATCCGCCCCATGCTTGATTGGACCGAACCCTGATCTTCCATCAATCACAGAAGGAACAAGAGAAGTGAGAGTGGAAAGGAAGGATGTCAATCACATAAGCAAAACTGAGGTTTACTGTTTGAGGAGCAAAGGGAAGCAAACGGGAAGAGATGGGTAAGGTGGAGAATGAATAGCAGAGGTGAGGGGATAGAGCTGTGTTCAGACAGAGTACAAGAAACCTAGAAGCATAGAATCATAGCCGGACACGCCTCCAGCGCTGTACCATATGGCCGGAAGATAATTGTAACATCCTTTCCTGTCCAGGCTTTGGCACCATCCTCCAGACGCACACTGCGGCGCATGAGGCGTGTCCGGATGTGATTCCTTCCTTTGGGCTTTTCTTGTATTGTCTGAACACTGTCCTATTCCCTCACCTCCTTAATTGATTTTCCACCATACCCTTCTCCTTCACCTTGGTTTCCCCCTGCTCCACTAAGAGTTAACGTTAGTCTTACCTGTGTGATTGACAACCTATCCTCCTATCAAGTCTGGGGCGGGTTCTTCCTCCCTATTTATTGTTGGCTCACTTTCTCATTGGCGCCTGCTATTGCATTACGCGTACTGGCTATACTCCTTGTTCTTTGTTACCTGTGCTTCTTATTTCCTGACCACTGGCTTACCTTTGACTTTTCTATTGGATTGTGATTTTGTACTGCATTGCTCGATTGTTACCAACCCCTTGGCTAGTTGACCTCCGTTTGTTGTTGTTCGTCTTGTCTGCGTTCTGTATAATCACTTATTATAAGCAGGGACTGTCGACTTGTTGCTGGCTGTCGCCTATGACAGATCGGACAAGTAGGCAGGGCCAGTGGGGGGATTCAGCTTAGGGTCCACTGTCTTGTTGTGCCCCTTTCCCCAGAGTTCTCTTGAAGCTTCTGGGGAATCGCTCCTCTAGCGGTTCCCTTACAAAATAGCAGGCCCTAAAAAAAAAATAAAAATTTCCTACTCCTGACTGGCATGGCTTCTATTCAGGACCTTG
Source organism: Leptodactylus fallax (assembly GCA_947044405.1). Taxonomy (NCBI): domain Eukaryota; kingdom Metazoa; phylum Chordata; class Amphibia; order Anura; family Leptodactylidae; genus Leptodactylus; species Leptodactylus fallax. The sequence goes on from CAMRHE010000007.1 coordinate 2,734,693, forward strand.
TGACTCGAAAGGAGGGTTTAGCAGGTTTGGTGTCTGAGCTGGCCAATCAGGTACACACCCTCACCCAGAATCAAGCTGAGGCCGCTGCTACACCACCTACTGTCTTTTCCCTTCCCAGGGTTAAAATGTTATTGCTCTGAGTTTCGGAAGTTGAGTATAACAGCAGGTTGGTGTGACTCCGCTTTGAAGGCTCTTTTTAAACAGGGCCTGAATGATTCAGTTAAGGAAGTTGGCCATGACCTTAGCCGTCCGCATTGACAGGAGACTCCAGGACAGACGTAAAGAGAGGGTGGGGACTGATCCCGCTAAGTCTTCTGTCTATCCCCCTCTTTCTGTTAAAAAATCTGTTTCTCCTTCTGTCACCATTGGAGATGAGCCTAGGCAGTTGGGAGCACTGGATACCAAGGCTAGACTAGAATATCGTCTCCGGAATCATCTCTGCCTGTATTGCGGCAAACCGGCTTAACATCACCACTAAAATGTCTCCGTTTTATTGCAACTATGGTTTTAACCCCAGGTACTCCTCTCTCCGTAGCACCGAGTCTGTTAATCCCACTGCCGAACAGACTTATCAGCGACTGTGCACAGTCTGGGCACAGGCTCGTCTGAGCCTGGTTAAAGTCCAAGAATATCAAAAGCGGCAGGCAAATAAAAGACGCTCAACTGGCCCTGAATACAGAGTGGGAGATCGAGTCTGGTTGTCCACTAGGAATCTGCGTTTTAGAGTTCCTTCGTGGAAATTTGCACCACGCTACATTGGGCCCTATGTCATTCCTGAACTCATAAACCCAGTATCTTTTAAATTACAACTTCCAAGTTCTTTTCGAATCCACAACGTCTTCCTCAAGTCGCTTTTGAAGAAGTATATAATAATAATAATAATAGTCCTTTAATAGTCCCACAATGGGGAAATTCAGTGTGTTACAGCAGCAAAGATATCTCCCCTGTCCTTACTTCTTCCAGTCCACCTGTGCCTGTGGTGGTCCAAGGGGAACTAGAATACGAGGTAGAAAAAATTCTGAATTCCCGTCGGGTGCAGAATGGAGGAGGAGCGTCGGAGGAGCGAACGTGGGTTTCTGATAGGGACCTGCATGCGCCACATTTGATTAATCTCTTTCATCGCCAGAACCCTTCGAAACCTGGTCCATCTGGCACCAGAGGCACCTCGTAAAAGGGGGGGGGTACTATAACATCCTTGCCTGTCCGGGCTTTGGCACCATCCTCTGGGCGCACGCTGCAGTGCAGGAGGCGTGTCCAGTTGTGATTCCTTCCTTTGGGTTTTTCTTATATTGTTTGAACACTGTCCTATTCCCTCACCTCCTTAATTTTCCACCACACCCTTCTCCTTCACCTTGGTTTCCCCCTGCTCCACTAAGAGTTAACTTTATTCTTACCTGTGTGATTGACAACATATCCTCCTATCAAGTCTGGGGCGGGTTCTTCCTCCCTATTTATTGTTTGTTCACTTTCCCATTGGCGCCTGCTATCACATTACGCGTACTGGCTATACTCCTTTTCTTTGTAACCAGTGCTTCTTATTTCCTGACCACTGGCTTACCTTTGACTTTTCTATTGGATTGTGATTTTGTACTGCATTGCTCGATTATTACCGACCCCTTGGCTAGCTGATCTCCGTTTGTTGTTGTTCGTCTTGTCTGCGTTCTGTATAATCACTTATTATAAACAGGGACTGCCGACTTGTTGCTGGCTGTCGCCTATGACAGATCGGGCAAGTAGGCAGGGCCAGAGGGTGGGATTCAGCTTAGGGTCCACTGTCTTGTTGTGCCCCTTCCCCCAGAGTTCTCCTGCAGCTACTGGGGATTTGCTCCTCTAGCGGTTCCCTTACAATAGTGCAGAAGTCTGAACAGGTGCGGATGTTAGAGCACCATTGAGGATGGGGATTTCTAGAGGTCAATTTCTACGTGTCCGCAGAAATTGTTATTTGTAAGGCCCCTTGTACTCTACCATGTGCGGGCTACTGGCCGTGATTGAACAGTATGGCTGGTACATGGGCGGCACACGGATGACTTCCGCAGCCCTACTTATTCAATGAATGGGGGCCATGGAAGCATGGCAGGCAAAATTGGACAGGAATAGGACTGTTGGCCCGCACACGGATCCATGTAATACATTGTCATATGCATGGGCCAACAAAAATGAATGGGTCAGTGTGCAATCCGGGAAAAACCCAGATAGCACACTGAACTAGCACATGGTCGTTTGCAAGGAGCCTTAGACTCATAAAACAAAGAAGCAGATCTGTTGTCCAATAGATAGGCATGTAGTTGAAACAGCTAGAGGAGGAGCTGAGTGTGTATCATGCCAGGATCTTTTTGTCCCAAAGCAGAGGAATGAGAGGGAGATATTTAAACAAATTATTGGATGTTATGTTGGATCATTGGGGTATTCTAGGTTTGGATCATAAATTGAAGGGTGTTTTACCACCAAAATCATTACTTACCTTCCGTCAAGGCTGTAATCTTCGTGAAAGATTAGTTCATAGTCATTTCGAAATCAAATCCAAATACTGGGTTAAGAAATATCCGGTCATGCACAGCATGTAGATTTGTTCAGCAAACAAAGAGATTCTGGAGTGTTTACTTTGGAGAGGAATTTAATATTTGGGCTTTTCTAAATTGAAAAACACAAGGAGTAGTTTATCTGGAAACATGCAGCTGCCCGTTAAACTATATGGGGAAAACCAAGAGAGAATTGCGGCGGAGAATTTTGGACCATGTGTGCACTATAAATCATAAACAAGAGACTCCTCTAGCCAGACATATGTGTGCTGTCATTAAGGCATGGAAGATGACGTCTCCATCATAGAGATTGAACATATCAGACCGTATATTTGCCAGGGATTCTGGGATAAAAGAAGGTGTCTAAATGGATCTATAGATAAGAAACCATGCTTGCCCAAGTTCTCAACGAAATGGTGACCTATTTGTGGTTCCTCTAATTTGCATTTATGGTGCCTCTGAACTCCTTACTCCTGTTGTCAATCCTTTCCAGTGTGAACCCCAAGCCTCTATGATCAAAGTATATTATATACCCACTATATGATTATTGTTGCATGAATACATGCTACGTGGCAGTGCTGATGTGACCTGGAGGTACAGTGGTGTGAAAAAGTATTTGCCCCCTTCCTGATTTCTTGATCTACTGGATGTCTGTCACACTTAAATGTTTCAGGTCAAACAAATTTAAGTATTAGACAAACATAACACAAGAAAACACAAAATGCAGTTTTTAAATGAAGGTCTTTATTATTAAAGGAAAAAGTAATCAAAACCTACAGGGCCCTGTGTGAAAAAGTAATCCCCACCCAAAACATAAATTAACTGTGTTTTCTCACATCTTTCTGAAGCGGAGTTCAATTTCCCTAGCCTCACCCAGGCCTGATTACTGTCACACCTTTTCTCAAGCAAGGAAGCACTTAAATAGGACCTGCCTGACAAAATGAAGTAGACCAAAATAAAATCAGAAGCTAGACATCATGGGGAGATTCAAAGAAGTTCAGGAACAAATGAGAAACAACGTAATTGAGATCTATCAGTCTAGAAAAGGTTATAAAGCCATCTCTAAAACTTTGATACTCAAGAGAACCAGAGTGAGATCCATTATCCACAAATGGAGAAAACATGGAACTGTCGTGATCCTTCCCAGGAGATACTGGCCGTCCATAATTACCCCAAGTGTGCAGTGACGACTCATCCAAGAGGTCACAAAACTCCCCACATCAACATCCAAAGAACTGCAGGCCTCACGTGTCTCAGTTAAGGTCAGTGTTCATGACTCCACCATAAGAAAGAGACTATGCAAAAATGGTCTGCATGGGAGAGTTAGGAGACGAAAACCACTGCTGAGCAAAAAGAACATAAAAGCCTGTCTCAGTTTTGCTAGAAAACATCTTGATGATCCCCAAGACTTTTGAGAGAGGATTCTGTAGACTGACGAGACAAAAGTTGAACTTTTTGGAAGGTGTAAGTCTCATTACATCTGCCGTAGAAGCAACAAAGCATTTTAGTAAAGGAACATCATACCAAAAGTAAAACATGGTGGTGGTAGTGTGATGGTCTGGGTCTGTTTTGCTGCTTCAGGACCTGGAAGACTTGCTGTGATAAATGGAAGCATGAATTCTGCTGTCTACCAACAAATCCTGAAGGAGAATGTCAGGCCATCTGTTCGTGACCTCAAGCTGAAGTGTACTTGGGTTATGAAGCAGGACAATGATCCAAACAGCAAGTCCACCTCTGACTGGCTTAAGAAAAACAAAGTTAAGACTTTGGAGTGGCCTAGTCAAAGTCCTGACCTTAATCCAATTGAGATGCTGCGGCATGACCTTAAAAAAGCGGTTCATGCTTGGAAACCCTCCAATGTGGGTGTATTACAATTCTGCAAAGATGAGAGGGCCAAAATTCCTCCAGAACGTTGTAAAAGACTCATTGGCAGTTAGAAGCAACAACTGCAATGAAGCGTTTGCGATAAGGGTGGCCCAACTAGTTATTAGGTTTAGGGGGAAATTACTTTTTCACAGAGGGCCCTGTAGGTTTTGATTACTTTTTCCTTTAATAATAAAGACCTTCATTTAAAAACTGCCTTTTGTGTTTACTTGTATTAATAATAATAATAATAAATTTTTTATAGCACCAACATATTCCGCAGCACTGTACAATTTGTAGGGTTCAAGTACAGACAAAAAAGATATATTACAAAGAAATAGTCAATTCACACAATGGGACTGAGGGCCCTGCTCGCAAGAGCTTACAATCTATGAGGTACAGGGGGTGACACAAGAGGTAGCAGGGGTGGTATCGGAGGTAGCACTGCTTATACAGTGGTCCGGCCGGTTCTGTGATAGAGGTGACTTTAATAACACATATACAGTGGGGAAAAAAAGTATTTAGTCAGCCACCAATTGTGCAAGTTCTCCCACTTAAAAAGATGAGAGAGGCCTGTAATTGTCATCATAGATAGACCTCAACTATGAGAGACAATATGAGAAAACAAATCCAGAAAATCACATTGTCTGATTTTTTAAGAATTTATTTGCAAATTATGGTGGAAAATAAGTATTAAGTCACCTACAAACAAGCAAGATTTCTGGCTCTCACAGACCTGTAACTTCTTCTTTAAGAGGCTCCTCTGTCCTCCACTCATTACCTGTAGTAATGGCACCTGTTGGCAATTGTTATCAGTATAAAAGACACCTGTCCACAACCTCAAACATTCACACTCCAAACTCCACTATGGTGAAGACCAAAGAGCCGTGAAAGGACACCAGAAACAAAATTGTAGACCTGCACCAAGCTGGGAACACTGAATCTGCAATAGGCAAGCAGCTTGGTGTGAAGAAATCAACTGTGGGAGCAATAATTAGAAAATGGAAGACATACAAGACCACTGATAATCTCCCTCGATCAGGGGCTCCACGCAAGATCTCACCCCGTGGGGTCAAAATGATCACAAGAACGGTGAGCAAAAATCCCAGAACCACACGGGGTAACCTAGTGAATGACCTGCAGAAAGCTGGGACTAATGTAACAAAGGCTACCGTCAGTAACACACTACGCCACCAGGGACTCAGATCCTGCAGTGCCAGACATGTCCCCCTGCTTAAGCCAGTACATATCCGTGCCCGTCTGAAGTTTGCTAGAGATCATTTGGATGTTCCAGAAGAGTATTGGGAGAATGTCATATGGTCAGATGAAACCAAAGTAGAACTGTTTGGTAGAAACACAACTCGTCGTGTTTGGAGGAGAGTGAATGCTGAGTTGCATCCAAAGGACACCATACCTACTGTGAAGCATGGGGGTGGCAACATCATGATTTGGGGATGTTTCTCTGCAAAGACACCAGGAGGACTGATCTGTGTACATGAAAGAATGAATGGGGCCATGTATCGTGAGATTTTGATTGCAAACCTCCTTCCATCAGAAGGGCATTGAAGATGAAATGTGGCTGGGTCTTTCAACATGACAATGATCCCAAGCACACCGCCAGGGTAAGGAAGGAGTGGCTTCGCAAGAAGCATTTCAAGGTCCTGGAGTGGCCTAGCCAGTCTCCAGATCTCAACCCCATAAAAAACCTTTGGAGGGAGTTGAAAGTCCGTGTTTCCCAGCGACAGCCCCAAAACATTACTGCTCTAGAGGAAATCTGCATGGAGGAATGGGCCAACATACCAGCAACAGTGTGTACCAACCTTGTGAAGACTTACAGAAAACGTTTGACCTCTGTCATTGCCAACATAGGATATATAACAAAGTATTGAGATGACCAAATACTTATTTTCCACCATAATTTGCTAATTAATTCTTAAAAAACCAGACAATGTGATTTTCTGGATTTGTTTTCTCATTTTGTCTCTCATAGTTGAGGTCTACCTAGGATTTCAATTACAGGCCTCTCTCATCTTTTTAAGTGGGAGAACTTGCACAATTGGTGGCTGACTAAATACTTTTTTTCCCCACTGTATAAAGCTGTATGAGCCGTCACCAACTGTGTCCTTTAACGTGCAGATGGTGACTGGACATATAAAGTTACAGTCTGAAACGGCAATATAACCTGTGGGGTAATGCGGGAGCATGATCAGAGGAGGATTTGTTTTAGGGATGTTAACTGCAGAAGGGTTTACATTAGGAATTGTAATAGGCCTGTCTGAAGTGTCTTGTGTGTTTCATATAAGAGTTACTGATATGTGAAAGACATGGAGGTAATAATTAAGTATCTTCATTATTGAGGTCCTTTATTAGTACCCCCACATGTCTCACATATTAGTAACTCTTATGTAAGGCACACAGGGGTTAATGTAAGGGACATGATGGGGTTAATTGCTATTAATGTGAGGCACATGGAGTTACTAAAACTAAATTAATAACCCCAAATGCCTAACATTAACCGGTTAAGGACCGGTGCCTTATGGACCCGGCCTCATTTTTCAAAACTGACATGTGTCACTTTATATGGCAATAACTTTGAGATGCTATACCTTACAAAAGTGATTTTGAGATTGTTTTTTCATGAGACATTATACTTCATGTTAGTGGTAAACACTGATCAATATTTTTGTATTTATTTATAGAAAATTAGGAAATTTGATGTAAATTTTGAAAAAAATTTTCAAAATGTGAAATGCTCTTCTTTTCAGATAATCATACCACCAAAATACATGAATAAATATTATCTACCATATCTCTGCTTTATATCGGCATAATCTTTTAATCGTCCTTTAAATCATTTTGGATGTTAGAAGGTTTGCAAGTGACCACTTCAGTTTTGTAGGGCCTATATATTAGAAACCCCCAAAAATCACCCCATTTCCAAAACTGCACCCCTCAAATAATTCAAAACAGCATTTGGGAAGTTTGTTAACCCTTTAAGCATTTTACAAGAATTAAAACAATATGGAGGTGAAATTTAGACATTTCATTTTTATCCAATAATATATTAATTTATCCATAAAATTAACATATTCACAAAGGGTTGAAGGAGAAAATACATCTCACAGTTTGTTGTTTCTCCCGAGCACAGAAATACCCCACATGTGGGTGTAAACTGATTTTTGGGCACACAGCAGCGCACGGAAAAGAAAGAGCGACACTTGGCATTTGAAAAGCAGATTTTACTGAAATAGTTTTTAGGTACCATGTCTCATTTGCAGAGCCCCTAGAGTACCATTACATTGGAAACCACCCAAAAGTGACCCCATTTTGGAAACCACACCTCTGACCGAATTTATCAAGGGGTATACTGAGCATTTTGACCCCACAGCCGTTTCACAGATTTTATTAACATAGGGATGTGTAATTGAAAAATTACTAAAACATCACTTTTTCCCCAAAGTTTTCATTTTCACAAGGGGTTAAAGGAGAAAAAGCATCCCACAGGTTGTTAAATAATTACTCCTGAACACGGCAATACCCCATATGCGATCGTAATTTGCTGTATGGGTACATGGCGGGGCTCGGAATGGAAAGAGCGCTATGTGGCTTTTGAAGGGCAGACTTTGCTGGAATAGTTTTCAGGTGCCATGTCGCATTTGCATAGCCCCTAAAGTACCAGTACAATGGAAACCCCCAAAAAGTGACCCCATTTTGGAAACTACACCCCTCAAGGAATTTCTCAAGGGTTATGGTGGGCATTTTGACCCTACAGCTGTTTCACAGATTCTATTAATATTGGGATGTAAAATTAAAAATTACTTTTTTTTTCAATAAACTGTCCATTTAGCGGCATACTTTTAATTTTTACAAGGGGATAAAGAAGAAAAAACCGCACAGTTTGTTACACAATTTCTCCTGAACACAGAAATGCCCCATATATGGTCGGAATCTGCTGTATGGGTATATGGTGGGGCTCAGAATGGAAAGAGTGCTATTTGGCTTTTGGAGGGCAGATTTTGCTGGAATAGTTTTCAGGTACCATATTGCATTTACAGAGCCCCTAGAGTATCAATACAATGTAAACCCCTCAAAAGTGACCCCATTTCAGAAACTATGCCCCTCAAGGAATGTATCAAGGGTTATTATCATTTTGAGTCTAAAAATGCTTCCCAGAAATTAATGTACAAAGTGAAAATTGAAATTTTTAAATAAATATGCCATTTTGGTGCCCAATACCTTGTACCCACTTTGAGTCATCAGAGACATGCACTCCTAAAACTATTAAGTGGGCTATCCCCGGTACAAAAAAAAAATTATATATGTGGGTGTAACCTGCTGCTTGGGCACACAGCAGGGCTCAGAAGGGAAGGAGCACTGTGATTTTTTAGCTTTTGGAGTACAGATTTAGAGGGACCTTCTGGACGCCATGTTTTTGCAGAGCCCTAGAGGCGCCAGTAAACTGGAATTCCCCAAGAAGTGACCCCATTTTGTAGGGGCAATTTTAGGGTCTCTGCAAATGTGACATGGTGTTGAAAAACCAACAATCTAAATATGCACTCCAAAAGCACATATCGCTCCTTCACATCTGCGCCCTGCTGTGTGCCCAAATTGCAGTTTATGCCCACTTGTATGACACTCTTGTACCCAGGATAACCTACTTAATGTCATATGTGGGTATAAACTGCTGTTTGGGCACAGCTGGGGACACAGAAGGGAAGTAGCACTATTTTGGTTTTTGGAGCACAGTTTGCTTTTTGGACACCATGCCACTTTTGCAGAGCCCCTGAATTGCCAGTAAAGTGGAATCCGCAGACTTGTGACTCCATTTTGGGAACTACACCCCTGAAGGGATTTATCAAGTGGGGTAGTGAGCATTCTTAACCCTTAAGTGTTGCATTCATTTAATTTCAATAAATGAATGCGCAGCTGATAATAAAAAGGGAAAATTGCAATTTTTCCAGAGATACACCATTTCAGTGCCCGATATTTTGTGCCCAGCTTATGTCAGCAGGCACAAACACTCTAAAAACTGTTAAGTGGTTATCCCGCGCACAACAGCTTTTGGAGCGTTCATATCTGATACAAGCTGGGCACAACGTATTATGCATTGAAATTACATATTCCTGGAAAAATTGCCATTTTCACCTTTCACAATCAGCTGCGTATTCATTTCTGGAGAATAAATTATAGCAACACTTGGAGGTTAGAAATGCTCACTGTACCCCTGGATAAATTCCTTCAGGGGTGCAGTTTTCAAAATGGTGTCACATGTCAGGGGATTCCACTTTAATGGCATTTCAGGAGCTCTGCAAAAGTGTCATGGCGTCCAAAAGCTAAACTGTCTAAATCTGTGCGCCAAAAACCAAATATCACTCATTCCATTCTGTGCCTGGCTGTGCCCAAAAAACAGTTTATACCCATGTTTGACCGCGGCATCGAAGGGGTTAAAACCTCAGATCGGAACTCAGTTCCAACCGGGGGTTATGGAGCAGGGTGTAAGCTGTCAGTTACAGCTAACACCCACTCCCGATCCCGCTTACTGTGTAGCTGAAGTGCTGGCCATAAATTTAAAATTAGGCGGACTTCAGAGACCAGGACCGCTGGCCGTCAACCAGTTAATAAGACTAGTAACCCCAGCATTCACCTGGTGTTTTTTACTTTCACTTTGCTGAACAGAGCTCTCCTCTCCTCCTCCTCTTTGTAGGGATGCACATGGCTCCTGGGCTTTCCTCACTCCTCTCATTGGTGGGCACGGAGGGCAGCAATTTAATGCTTGCTGGTTCTGTGCCAGCAAAATATGCCATGCGTGCCAACAGTGGGGAGGGGAGAGTTTAGTAAGGGGAAGACCGATTAGTAAGGAGTTACAGTAGTCAAGGCGAGAGTGAATCAGGGCAACAATAAGTTTCTTTAATGTATCTGTGGTAAGGAAAGGGCGAATTCTGGAGATGTTTTTGAGGTGGAGATGACATGAGCTTGCAATTGATTGAATATGGGAGGTCAAGTAAACGCCTGAGTCAAACATAACCCCGAGGCAGCGGGCATACTGCCTAGGAGTTATAGTAAGGCCGGAGACTGCAAAGGAGTTATCAGGGACAGATCTATTAGATGGTGGAAACAGCAGTAGGTCAGTCTTTGAGAGATTCAGTTTCAGCTAGAGCGAAGACATGATATTTGAGACAGCAGAGAGACAGTCACTGGTGTTCTGTATTAGCGCAGGGGTGATGTCACGGGAAGATGTGTATAATTGGGTCATCTGCATAAAGATGGTATCGGAAGAGTGAAGAAATCAGGCGATACCTTTTAGAGGCTGAGTATATTTTATAAGTAAGCTTTCAAGAGTCTAGCTCTCTTCTTCAGACATGAAGAGAGCTAGACTGTTGAAAGCTTACTTATAAAATATACTCAGTTAGCCTCTAAAAGGTATCGCCTGATTTCTTCACTCTTCCACTACTTTCAATGGCTAACATGGTACAACATTATACTACTATAGATGATACCGTAAGCCAAATATGGTGATGGTTTGTCCAATGCGGGCTGTGTAGAGAGAGAAGAGCAGGGGGCCTAGGACCGAGTCCTGAGGAACCCCAATGGCAAGAGGAAGAGGGGAAGAAAGAGAGCCTGCAAATGATACACTGAAAGTATGATCTGAAAGATAAGAAGAGAACCAGGAGTGCGTGGTGTCCGTCAGGCTGACTAAGCAGAGCATAGTGAGGAGGAGTTGATGGTCAACAGTGGCAAATACTGCCTAGAGATCCAGAAGAATAAGAAGAGAGAAGTCAACTATATTGTAATTGTATTGTAATTATTATAATTGTATTATGTTTGTCTAATATTTAAATTTGTTTGGTTATCTGAAACATTTAAGTGTGACAAACATCCAAAAGAGTAAGAAATCAGGAAGGGGGCAAATACTTTTTCACACCACTGTATTCCCTAATTATGTTCCTATAGACATCCACATATGGGTCCTTTGGAAGAAGAATGGACTGCAACGTTTATGGGGACTTTTTTTTCGATCTAATGTCCTAGAGCAGTGAAGGCAAACCGTTTAGAGACTGAGTGCCCAAACTGCAACCCAAAACCCACTAATTTATCTCAAAGTGCCAACACGGCAATTTAACCTTAATAGATCTAAGAGATCAGTGGGTGTGCAACATCCAGGACACTTGCTGAACAACTGTTTGAAGGGACTTTGGCGCTTTTGTGAGCGCCTTCACCCCTTCACTATTTACATCGTACAGGATCTGTTTCATAGTGACCGTGCAATGTTGTTATAGCCTGTAATAATATCACATGTCTGCTATATATCCAGTGGCCTGCATATATTGGGTGGAGGGTGGCAGGATGACAAACTAGACACTCACCTGATGACCTGATTTGTCACACTGGACAAGACACACCTCTGAGTGAGGTGTGGTGTGGGGACTATTTATAGGTGTGACATTTCATATCAGACAGCTATGCTTGCTATATAAGTTGTTATCAAACACTTATAGAGTCGCAATCTCAAGCATTTATAGAATCTCAATCTACTATACTTCTAATATTGGTGATGAATGAAGTAATCATACAGAAATGCATAGGGACAGAATTTTTAGGTAGTAGGACTCTCTTTTTTCTTTATGGCCTAAAAGTATCTTAACCACTTCCATACCAGATGCTTTAGCCCCCCCCCTTCCCGATCAGGCACATTTTCAAGTTTTTTGTATGTGCGGTTTTGGAGGGCTATAACATTTTTATCATTTGCGTTATTCAACTAATTTCTGTGTCTTTTTTCGGTGACACATAGGGCTTTATTTTTATGTTGTTTTTATTTTTGCATGTGTTTTAATTTTTTTTATATCTGGGAAAATATAAACAAAAGAGGAGGGAAAATGTGTCTGTCTTTCACTTTTCATTTTTCTTTTTTTATAATAATAACAAAAAGTGCTACTAAAAAACTTTATAAAATAGTTTTTACTCTCCGTTACGGTAATTTTTATTTTGTACGATTTCGTCAGGGGTGGGACTATAACCTTTAATAAGGGCTTTTTTTTTGGCGTATTATTTTATTTTTTTATTTTATTTCCTTTTTTTTTTTTCTACATTGTGTCCCCATAAGGCCATAATAGACCTTTGGGGACATCTGATGACTTTTTTTTGTTGAGGAGGTAATTTCCCCTGTAACTGGGGCTGGTACATTTAGCCTGCAGGTTATTTGCACAATACTATAGAGCTGATCTGGGTCCTGCAGGACCCAGCAGCTCTAACAGACTCTGAACCCGGCGGATCACGTGACCATATATACCGTATACACAGCGATCGGGAAGGCAGGCAAGGTTATAAACCTTCCCTGTCTTCTCTCTGGGAGCTCCGACTGAAGTTACAGCTGGATCCCAGTTTTATCAGCTGCACGATTTTGTGCAGCTGCTGAGTTTGGCTTGGACGTACCAGTATGTCCTTGCAGAACTAGACAACCACCTTCCGGACATAAAAACCCAATGGGCGGTCCGGAAGTGGTTAAGGACCAGGTCTCATCTCACTTTGAGATGCTTTAACTTATCAAAGTGAATCTGAGACGGTTTATTCATGACACATTGTACTTTGTGTCAGTTGTAAATTTTGGCATCTTCCTCTTCTTCGTCACTGGCTGTATCAGTTTCAGAGGCCAGTAAGGCATACGCTTCTTTTGCTGAATACATTCTTTGGGATGTTTGGGAGCTTTAGGAGATTTTATATTTGTTGTGTTTTTACATGTGTATAGAAACTTTATTTCTTCAAACTTGAAATCGTGGTGTATGTTATACTTCAAAACGTATATATATATATATATATATATATATATATATGTCAAAATTTAAAATAAAGAAAATAAGTAGAGATGCTGACGAAGTGGAATTCAATCCGAATTTCTGGAAATATTCGATTCGTATCGAATCCATATTTCCTCACGCTTCATGGTAACAAATCAAATTTTTTTATAAAATGGCTGCTGCACGTTAGGACATGGGGCAAGGAACTCTGGGAATGTGGGATCACCCGCAATACCATACGCGCAGCCAATCAGCAGCCAGCCAGTGATGTCACAGCCCTCTAACTTCCTTCGTGACTGCCCACGGCATGGGAGCGGGTGTTAGCTGTAACTGACAGCTAACATCCTGCTCCATAACACCTGGTCGGAGCACAGCACAGGGTTTTTAACAACTTGGATGCCGTGGTCAAACATCCAAGGGGTTCCGCCATGCTACATGATCCCCTTGGCACCCCCCGATCTTCTGCAGCCCGGGGTCTGGCCAGTGATCCCGGGCTGCTAGTAGCCCCCAGTACCTGGTTGATCCTGCCCAGAAGTAAGGAAGTCAGCCTGTGCGTCTGCGTAGGCTGACTTCCTCTATAGACTGCAATAAACATGTATTGCAGTCTATAGTGCTGAACCAGCAATTCTACATACTATACAGGCTCTCTGCAGCCAGGAAATAGTTGTTTTTTTAACGTGATTCGCTGCAAATTAATTCTGATCAAATCGATAGTATCAGAAAATTCGGCGAACCTGTCGAATCGAATTTTTGAAAAATGTGCTCATCTCTAAAAATAAGGACTCAAAATTTAACTATATTTATATACAGATAGGTGGATGGTTGGAGAGTGCAGCAAACCGCAGCAGTACCGCGGTAAAGTCACTTACAGGGCAGCACAGTAACTGGTCTGCTCACAATCCAAGTGGGAGTGACGTCAGCAGGGCAATTACTATTAATTTGAATTGTGCGCCATGGCTACAATTACTATTATTCGTTTTTTTTAACCTGTACAGACTGACCAATTGCAACTTTCGGGGGTGGGTGGTACCACTATACGCCCCCCTGATACTCGGATGGTCAGTCATCCACTAAGTAGTCTACTCAGGTAAGGTGTTTATGCTGGTAATACTTGTCAGTCAGGGCTCTCCCGGGCTAGTATGACCGATCTATGGGGTTTATTGTTGTATCTGTGATAATTGTACTCTTGGTAACTGTCTATTCAGAATAAAATTTGTATATTTTTGGCTCTAGGGCAGCAGTACTCAAGTCACTTGGCTCTCTTCACCGTGAATAGCTATGGTGTCTGTGACAAAATGTAGATTTCTTGTTTTGACATTTTAGAATATGATGCTGGTCAGGTAGATAAACTAAGGCAAAGAACATACTAAATTATTACTATTATTATTATAATTATTACTATTATTATTATAGATATATTATATATAGTAGACTTTTTTTCTGTGATAATAAATGCCTTGAAATTTAATATTATGAAATATAAAAGTGAATTCCAACAAAAATACAGGTACCAAATACACACAGTGTACACATTGTATAGCATAAACTATATACCATACACCTAAATACAGCTGTTTAGAGAATGATAATCTACACCAGGGGTAGGCAACCTTTTTTGTTTGGCGTGCCGATTTCGATTAAAGAAATCAAAGTTGAGGTACTCGGAGTGCCGGTCAATAATTGTAAGTTTGATGACCCCTGCACACGATATTATGCCCCATAGCGGCCCCTGCACACAGTATCTGAAAACTGCCAAAAACTAGTATTTTATACACATTTAATGGGTAAAAATTTATTATCTGACTGACGGAACTTCCGTTTGTCAGAAATCTTTTATACGTTCATTGCTAGTGATAATTGCTATTGCTATTATTTTAGCGCGTAACGGATATCACTAGAGAGGCGGGCGGCGTAATTTACCCTATAAAGATCAGGTATGGACAGGACAGGGACAGTGAAAAAATGTAAATTTTATTAGTGACTTTGTGCATGTGTTGTGTAAGTGTTTGGTGCGACACTTTTGGCGCTGCGACCTGGACGATGGTAAACATCTGGGTCACAGCACCAATAAACTTCCTGGTTAGGTTCAGAGTGGTATTACATAAGAATACCCCTGTGATTAGGCTCAGAAGGGTATTACATTATTCCTGTATGTGACAATCAGAGAGCAAAAGTACAGTATGCTCTCTGATTGATAGGAGAGGGGATAACATGGACAGAAGTCCTCGCTACCCCCCCTGGGGTCATCTGCAGCTTATGCACAGACAATGATAATTTATCATTGTCTCTGCAGTCTGCAGCTCCTCCTCCCCCTCCTTCCTTAGCTCTAAGATGCTGCCTGAGGCAGGAGGGGGGGACACTTTAGAGCCCCATTTCTAAGGATCTGTTTGGGCCACAAAGATGCAACTGGATTCATTTTAAAGATGAGAATCTCATCTTTAAAAAGATACCAAGATCGCCATGATAGACATTACAGTTTCAGAGCGATTCACTGTTAAAACGATGTCGGGAATTGAGATCGGCATTGGGATTTCAATGCCGAACATCGTTTTCGCCAGCTAATTGCTCAGAATGTGTAAGGACGATCATGGTGATCTTGGTATCATTTTAGAGATGAATCCAAGTGTTTCTTTATAGCTTTAACCAATCCTGAGCAATTCACTCAGGTACAGTAGTGAAGCTGGCAATTACCGGCTTCACTACTATACCTACTGTAGACTGTGCAGACGCCGGGTGCTGCCACATCCATCTTCAGGCAGCACCCAGCGCTAATGAAATTTTAATCGGATCAGGCACATATCTGGGTGAGGACTCCGCTGCCGTGCCAGGGAAATAAACCTCGTGGCACGCGTGCCGGGGGTTGCCGACTCTGATCTACACTAATAATAATATGTGATACTACATAAACCAGTGGATATCCCCCACAGTGCAGCATTCACTCTACAAAACTGAAAGCTGTACTGTGATTGGTTGCTATTGGTAACTAAAACACTTTTGTTTTAGAACATTTTAATAAATTTGCCCAAATTTCTTGGATTATATTTGTAGTGTATTATTTTCTACTCTCTTGTCTAAGTATAATTGTTAAAGAGGTCCAACTTCACTAATTGCAAGTCTTTGCATCCTTCAATAGGCTCTGCTTCACTAATTTTGGTGCGGTTGGTATTTTTCTCAAGCCCCCCACCTTCCATTCCCGAACAATAGTTTCTGTTACATTCAGCACAATTATGCTTTCTACTGTCAGTTGGGTGGTCATGGGCTAGAGGAGATAGACAGAGACTGCAAACCTGACATTAGAGAGCATGATTTTGCTGTAAGTAACAGAAATGATCGACAGGAACGGTAGTGGCTAGAGAAAAAAATTTCAATCATGCCAAAATCAGTGGAGCAGCACCTATGGAAGGGTGCAACTAGTTGGAGAAAAGTCTTCTCTAACCCTTTCCCAACATCTACTGTACTGTTACAGTGGATGTCAGGTGTTTAACCCTTTCGCGAATAATCACGTTAATTTACGTCATTATACGCAAAGGGATTTATGAGCTGAGCTCTCCCCATAACCAGTGGATCCTGGCTGTATAATACAGCCAGAACCCGCAGCTAACAGCTGCGATCGGTGCCGACAACGATCGCAACTGTTAACACTTTAGATGCCACGGCATCTTAAGTGCGCGACTGCCATGGGCGCCGCAATCTTTGAACGATCGCCGCTCTCCAGATCGCCTTTGGAGGGCAGCGATCAGTTGCCATGACAACTGGGAGCCTATTGAAGACTCCCAGGCTTGTCATTATATCACCAGAAGCAGCGTGTAATAGAAGGCAATGTATTTTACTATTCACTGCAATATATTAGTATTGCAGTGAATAGTATGAATGATCAGACTCCCTAGGGTTCAAGGTCCCTAGGGGGACTGAAAATAAAAGTAAAAGAAAAAATAAAGTTTTTAAAAGTATAAAAAAATATATATATATAAAAGTTCAAATCACTCCCCTTTCGCTAGATCACATACAGTTGTGCTAAAAAGATTTTTTGTTTTTTTGGCCTTTTTTCAGAGAATATGAATGATAACAAAAAACTTTTTCTCCACTCATGGTTAGTGGTTGGTTGAAGTCATTTATTGTCAAACTTCTGTGTTTTCTCTTTCTAATCATAATGACAACCAAAAACATCAAAATGACCCTGTTCAAAAGTTCACATACCCCAGTTCTTAATACCGTGTATTGCCCCCTCTAACATCAATGACAGCTTGAAGTCTTTTGTGGCAGTTGTGGATGAGGCTCTTTATTTTTTCAGATGGTAAAACTGCCCATTCTTCTTGGCACAAAGTCTCCAGTTCCTGTAAATTCCTGGGCTGTCTTGTATGTACTGTGCGCTTGAGATCTCCCCAGAGTGGCTCAATGATATTGAGGTCAGGAAACTGAGATGGCCACTCCAGAACCATCACTTTCTTCTGCTGTAGCCAATGACAGGTCGACTTGGCCTTGTGTTTTGGATCGTTGTCATGTTGGAACATCCAAGTACGTCCCATTCGCAGCTTCCTGGATGATGAGTGCAAATTTGCCTCCAGTATTTGCTGATAACGTGCTGCATTCATCTTTTCTTCAACTATGACCAAGTTTCCTGTGCCTTTGAAGCTCACACATCCCCACATCATCAGTGATCCACCTCCGTGCTTTACAGAAGGAATGGTGTTCCTTTCATCATAAGCCTTGTTGACACCTCTCCAAATGAAACATTTATAGTTGTGGCCAAAAAGTTCAATTTTGTCTCATCACTCCAAACTACCTTGTTCCAGAAGTTTTCAAGCTTGTCTCTGTGCTGTTTGGCGTATTGAAGGCGAGATTCTTTGTGGCATTTGCGCAGTAATGGCTTTCTTCTGGCAACTAGACCATGCAGCCCATTTTTCTTCAAGTGCCTCCTTATTTTGCATCTTGAAACAGCCACACTGATAGTTTTCAGAGAGTCCTGTATTTCAGCTGATGTTATGTGTGGGTTTTTCTTTGCCTCCCAAACAATTTTCCGGGCAGTTGTGGGCAAAATTTTGGTTGGTCTACCTGACCGTGGTTTTGTTTCTGGGCATTTTATCAGGCCAAAATCACCAGGGTATGTGAACTTTTGAACAGGGTCATTTTAATGTTGTCATTATGATTTCAAAAGAGAAAACACAGAAGTTTGACAATAAATGGCTTCAACCAACCACTAACCATGAGTGGAGAAAAAGTTTTTGTGTTATCATTCATATTCTCTGAAAAAAGGCCAAAAAAACAAAAAAATCTGCCGGGGTATGTAAACTTTTTAGCAAAAGTGTATAAAAATAAATAAACAATAATTAACATAAACACTTAAACGCTCCAAAATGTCCGAACTAAAATATAAAAATATTCATCCCATATGGTGAACGGCGTAGTGGGAAAAAAAAAATCAAAATGGCCAAATAGCGATTTTTTTTTCAACACTTTGCCTCCTATCAAAAAAGGAATAAAAAGAGATCAAACCATCAGAACTTCCCCAAAATGGTATCAATAAAAACGCCATCTTGTCCCACATAAAAAGACGCCTTACCCAGCTCCATGCACATAAATATAAGAAAGTTACAGGAGTCAGAACATGGCGACACAAAATTTTTTCTCTATTTTGCAGTTTTACATTTTTGAAAGTTATCAAAACATTACAAATACTATATAAATTTGGTATCGTCATGATCGTACTGACCCGCAGAATACAGGTAACTTGTCATTTTCACCACACAGTGAATGCTGTAAAAATTAAACCAATAAGAAATTGGCGCAAATGCATTTTTTTTTCCAATTGCACCTCATTTAGAATTTTTTTTACAGCTTCCCAGTACATTGTACAGGATATTGAATGGTGCCATTACAAAGTACAATTTGTCCCGTAAGCAATAAGCAATCATGTGACTCTGTGAACTGAAAAATGAAAAAATGGCTCTTGGAATGTGGAGAGGGAAAAACGGAAAAGCAAAAACAAAAATTGATAGAGGCATGAAAGGGTTAATGGCAATGACAAACATTTGTAATGCGCTTTTCTCACTGAGACCAAAAGTGCAGAGAACATTGTGGAGTAGTGGAGTTCGTGGCTACCATACAGGCGCTCATCTCCATCAACCACAAGGGTCAGTTGTTTGAATGGGGAGCCAATTTACCTATGAGTATATTTTTGGCATGTGGGAGCGGAACATACAAACTCTTTGCAGATGTTGCCCTTGGTCGAAGTTGAACCCAGGATCTCAGCATTGCAAGGCAACCAGAGACAAAAAATGATTATAGCAGAAACCCGGTGGCAATACCCATGATCAGAGCTATTAACCCTACTAATACCTCACATATTATATAAATATATACATACTTATACATAATAAAAATATTAAACATTCAAACTACCCGCTGCCAATCCGAGTGAAACTCTTGGGAAACTGGATAGGCACCGGATAGCGACGCATTGCTTAAAAACCCATTCATTTGAATGGGTTTTTAAAGCAATGCACGGGTGTCCGATAGCACCCACTGCGCCGTGAATCCAGTTTTTTCGGCAGAAACAAAGTCGGACATGCAGGACTTCGTTTCCAGCGAAAAAAACTGAATTTCGCGGCGCAGAGGGTGCAATTGCACACCCGCGCATTGCTTTAAAAACCCATTCAAATGAATGGGTTTTTAAGCAATGCATCGCTAACCTGTCGCTATCCAGTGCCTATACAGTTTCCCGAGATTTTCAGTCGGATTGGCAGCGGACAGACTCAAGCGCAAGTGTGAACCCACCCTTCCTTAGATCAGACAGAAAAATAAATAAAGAATGTAACACATACACATTAGGTATCCCTTCGGCCAAAGATATACAAATTATAAAAATATTTTTCCCATATTTTCGCCTACAATAAATATTTGAAAAAGCAATAAAAACATCAAATATTCTCCAAAGTTACATAAATAAGAAGTACTTCTGATCCCCCTAACAAAAGACATCTTTTGCAGCCACACATAAGGCAATATAAAAAAGGTTTACATATAGATTTATCTATTGTCGTTCTAGTAATTAAGTAGTAAGCAACATAGCCACAAAGTACCTTGTGTCTACTTTGCTATGCTGGGTACAATTCCGCATAGTCGTGTAGTGGATAGGACCAACGAATTCTGCATTGGTATTACTGCAAATTTGAACAAACTTTATTAATCATAGTCTGTATAACAGTCTGCCAAAATCAGAACAGCAGACACTCGTGTCACCGCATTACGCAGACTATACACAAGACCTTGGATTGGGGATTTGTGGAATGTGCGTGTGACGTACATACGTTCGTCTCGGAAGTGGCGGCGGAGGCGTGGTTGCCGGGGTGACGGCGGGATGGGGAAAGAGCAGGAGCTTCTAGAAGCTGCCCGTATCGGTAACCGGGCAGCGGTAGAGCGGTTGTTAGGGGGTAAGAGATTGAGTGGGGCCGGTCCAGGTGGAGCCTCGGGGGGCGGGACTGGAGCCAGTGGAGGAGGGTCTGTCAGTCATCCACTAAGTAGTCTGCTCAGGTAAGGTGATTCTGCTGGTAATACTTAGATTGCCAGTGGGGGCTCTCCCGGGCTGGTATGACCAATCTTTGGGGTTTATTGTTGTATCTGTGATAATTGTACTCTTGGTAACTGTCTATTCAGAGAAAAAAAATTGTATATTTTTGGCTCTAGGGCAGCAGTACTCTAGTCACTTGGCTCTCTTCACCGTGAATAGTTATTGGTGTCTGTGACAAAATGTAGATTTCCTGTTTTGACATTTTAGAATATGATGCTGGTCAGGTATTTTTATTTTTATTTTATGCTTACTTGCATAGCGCCATCATATTCCTCAGCGTTTTACAGACATTGACAGTCACTGTCCCATATAGAGCTCACAATCTACACTCCCTATCAGTACGTCTTTGGAGTGTGGGAGGAAATCGGAGTACCCGGAGGAAACCCACGCAAACACGGGGAGAACATACAAACTCCTTGCAGATGTTGTCCCTAGCAGGAAGATAAACTAAGGCATAGTTCACACTTATTTACCCCAGGTGTCCTTCTGGTGAAGAACTGTCAACAATCACCGCTTGAAAAAAACTGTTGCAGGCATGATGTTTTTGTGTGATGATTTCAGATTTTAGAATATAAAAAGAACGGACACCCGATGGGCCACATAATAGTCAGTGGGCTCCCTCATGTTCTGTTACTATCAGTTTTTTCATTCTTCTGGTCCTCTGACCAGAAGAAGGGACTTTCTGGGGCAGATGTCAATATAGTGTAAGGCAGCACATGTAGTAATAGAATTTATGGGGAGCTCTAGAAAACCTGGAAACTACATGCTGTTATGAAGGCCTATATGTGTCCCCTATAAGTTGTAAAATATGTTCAGACATAGTAAAGTTCTGCGTTTTCTGTGACTGTTTTATATTTGTGAAAGGGGTTCCCAGAAATCCAAGCACATTCTACTGAAACAATTCCATTTAGATGTATGGCGTTGATTTTCAATAACATAATATGCATGTGTGTTGTATGGGTCACCAGCTCCCCCCTTTTTTTCTTTAAAGGGGTTATCCAGCTTCTTAAAATTATCTGAAATTACATCCACAGCAGTGCTAAGTTCTCACTGTTCCCTTAGGCAGCCTTTGCTTGCTTTTGTTTTACGTGCTGCTCCTTGTATTACTGTTATTTACATGCAGTGAATCAATCTGTGGACATACACTTGCCATGATTTATCTGCCTGATAAACCAGGCAGATAAATAGTGAGATTGCAAACAAAGCATCACAGCAGCATGTAGTAGTTTATCCACAGATTCACTGCATGTAAATAACAGTGATACAAGGAGCAGCAAGTAAAATAAAACCAAACAAAGGCTGCACAAGGCAACAGTGAGGATTTAGCACTAATGTGGATGTATTTGTAGATAATTTTTTGAAGCTGGATAACCCCTTTTAGGCCAAGGCCACAAAGTGTAAACATGCTGCAGAATTTTCAGCAGAGAATTTCTGCAGAGCATTCCTCTGGAAGCTGTGGCAGCAAAAAAAAAAAAAAAAGTAGCAAAAGTGGGTGTATCCTGCAGCTGCTCACTTGCAGTTTTCTGTGTGGCCTATATTGTAAAACCTCAAATCCATTGGTAAAACCTCAAATCCATTGGTAAAACCTGCAGAAGTGGTTGCTATTGGAATATCAGAGGACTGCGGTGGATATAGACATGATTCAGCCATTTATTGTCAAACTTCTGTGTTTTCTCTTTTGAAATCATAATGACAACCAAAAACATCAAAATGACCCCGTTCAAAAGTTCACATACCCCAGTTCTTAATACCGTGTATTGCCCCCTCTAAGATCAATGACAGCTTGAAGTCTTTTGGGCTCATTTGCTGGTAGTAGTTTTGGACCATAGTTAACCCCTTAAGGACACAGCCCAAAAGTGCGTTAAGGACCAGGCCTTGTTTTTCAAAACTGACGTGTCACTTTATACAGTGCTGGCCAAAAGTATTAGCACCCCTGCAATTCTGTCAGATAATACTCAATTTCTTCCAGAAAATGATTGCAATCACAAATGCTTTGGTAATAAGATCTTCATTTATTTTGCTTGCAATGAAAAAACACAAAAGAGAATGAAAAAAAAGTCAAATCATTGATCATTTTACACAAAACTCCAAAAATGGGCCGGACAAAAGTATTGGCACCCTCATCCTAAACTTGGTAGCACAACCTTTAGACAAAATAACTGCGAACAACCGCTTCCGGTAACCATCAATGAGTTTCTTACAATGCTCTGCTGGAATTTTAGACCATTCTTCTTTGGCAAATTTCTCCAGGTCCCTGAGATTTGAAGGGTGTCTTCTCCAAACTGCCATTTTGAGATCTCTCCACAGGTGTTCTATGGGATTCAGGTCTGGACTCATTGCTGGCCACTTTAGAAGTCTCCAGTGCTTTCTCTCAAACCATTTTCTAGTGCTTTTTGAAGTGTGTTTTGGGTCATTGTCCTGCTGGAAGACCCATGACCTCTGAGGGAGACCCAGCTTTCTCACACTGGGCCCTACATTATGCTGCAAAATTTGTTGGTAGTCTTCAGACTTCATAATGCCATGCACACGGTCAAGCAGTCCAGTGCCAGAGGCAGCAAAGCAACCCCAAAACATCAGGGAACCTCCGCCATGTTTGACTGTAGGGACCGTGTTCTTTTCTTTGAAGGCCTCTTTTTTTTCCCTGTAAACTCTATGTTGATGCCTTTTCCCAAAAAGCTCTACTTTTGTCTCATCTGACCAGAGAACATTCTTCCAAAAAGTTTTTGGCTTTCTCAGGTAAGTTTTGGCAAACTCCAGCCTGGCTTTTTTATGTCTCTGGGTCAGAAGTGGGGTCTTCCTGGGTATCCATAGAGTCCCTTTTCATTCAGACGCCGACGGATAGTACAGGTTGACACTGTTGTACCCTCGGACTGCAGGGCAGCTAGAACTTGTTTGAATGTTAGTCGAGGTTCTTTAGCCAGCATCCGCACAATCTTTTGTTGAAATCTCTCGTCAATTTTTCTTTTCCGTCCACATCTAGGGAGGTTAGCCACAGTGCCATGGGCTTTAAACTTCTTGATGACACTGCGCACGGTAGACACAAGAACATTCAGGTCTTTGGAGATGGACTTGTAGCCTTGAGATTGCTCATGCTTCCTCACAATTTTGCTTCTCAAGTCCTCAGACAGTTCTTTGGTCGTCTTTCTTTTCTCCATGCTCAATGTGGTACACACAAGGACACAGGACAGAGGTTGAGTCAACTTTAATCCATTTCAACTGGCTGCAAGTGTGATTTAGTTATTGCCACCACCTGTTATGTGCCACAGGTAAGTAACAGGTGCTGTTAATTACACAAATTAGAGAAGCATCACATGATTTTTCAAATGGTGCCAATACTTTTGTCCACCCCCTTTTTTATGTTTGGTGTGGAATTATATCCAATTTGGCTTTTTGACAATTCTTTTTGTAGTTTTCCATTGATGACAAATTAAATGAAGATATTATTACCAAAGCCTTTGTGATTGCAATCATTTTCTGGAAGAAATTGAGTATTATCTGACAGAATTGCAGGGGTGCCAATACTTTTGACCAGCACTGTACAACCACCTTCATGCAACTTTGCAGCAAACAGAGATTGTAAGCAAAAATTGCACAAAAATTCAAGCTCAAGCAGTCCCTTTCTGCAAACAAAATGTACTTTCCAAAAAACTGCAATATGTGAGGCATTCATACATACCACACATATACAGTACAGACCAAAAGTTTGGACACACTTTCTCATTCCAAGAGTTTTCTGTATTTTCATGACTATAAAAATTGTAGATTCACACTGAAGGCATCAAAACTATGAATTAACACATGTGGAATTATATACAGTCATATGAAAAAGTTTGGGCACCCCTATTAATCTTAATCATTTTTAGTTCTAAATATTTGGGTGTTTGCAACAGCCATTTCAATTTGCTATATCTAATAACTGATGGACACAGTAATATTTCAGGATTGAAATGAGGTTTATTGTACTAACAGAAAATGTGCAATATGCATTAAACCAAAATTTGACCGGTGCAAAAATTTGGGTACCCTTATCATTTTATTGATTTGAATACTCCTAACTACTTTTTACTGACTTACTGAAGCACAAAATTGGTTTTGTAACCTCACTGAGCTTTGAACTTCATAGCCAGGTGTATTCAATCATGAGAAAAGGTATTTAAGGTGGCCAATTGCAAGTTGTTCTCCTATTTGAATCTCCTCTGAAGAGTGGCATCATGGGCTCCTCAAAACAACTCTCAAATGATCTGAAAACAAAGATTGTTCAACATAGTTGTTCAAGGGGAGGATACAAAAAGTTGTCTCAGAGATTTAACCTGTCAGTTTCCACTGTGAGGAACATAGTAAGGAAATGGAAGACCACAGGGACAGTTCTTGTTAAGCCCAGAAGTGGCAGGCCAAGAAAAATATCAGAAAGGCAGAGAAGAAGAATGGTGAGAACAGTCAAGGACAATCCACAGACCACCTCCAAAGAGCTGCAGCATCATCTTGCTGCAGATGGTGTCACTGTGCATCGGTCAACAATACAGCACACTTTGCACAAGGAGAAGCTGTATGGGAGAGTGATGCGAAAGAAGCCGTTTCTGAAAGCACGCCACAAACAGAGTCGCCTGAGGTATGCAAAAGCACATTTGGACAAGCCAGCTTCATTTTGGAAGAAGGTCCTGTGGACTGATGAAACAAAGATTGAGTTGTTTGGTCATACAAAAAGGCGTTATGCATGGCGTCAAAAAAACAGCATTCCAAGAAAAACACTTGCTACCCACTGTAAAATTTGGTGGAGGTTCCATCATGCTTTGGGGCTGTGTGGCCAATGCTGGCACCGGGAATCTTGTTAAAGTTGAGGGTCGCATGGATTCAACTCAGTATCAGCAGATTCTTGAGAATAATGTACAAGAATCAGTGACGAATTTGAAGTTACGCCGGGGATGGATATTTCAGCAAGACAATGATCCAAAACAGCTCCAAATCTACTCAGGCATTCATGCAGAGGAACAATTACAATGTTCTGGAATGGCCATCCCAGTCCCCAGACCTGAATATCATTGAACATCTGTGGGATCATTTGAAGCGGGCTGTCCATGCTCGGTGACCATCAAATTTAACTGAACTGGAATTGTTTTGTAAAGAGGAATGGTCAAAAATACCTTCATCCAGGATCCAGGAACTGATTAAAAGCTACAGGAAGCGACTAGAGGCTGTTATTTTTGCAAAAGGAGGATCTACTAAATATTAATGTCACTTTTCTGTTGAGGTGCCCATACTTTTGCACCGGTCAAATTTTGGTTTAATGCATATTGCACATTTTCTGTTAGTACAATAAACCTCATTTCAATCCTGAAATATTACTGTGTCCATCAGTTATTAGATATATCAAATTGAAATGGCTGTTGCAAACACCCAAATATTTAGAACTAAAAATGATTAAGATTAATAGGGGTGCCCAAACTTTTTCATATGACTGTACTTAACAAAAAAGTGTGAAACAACTGAAAATATGTCTTATATTCTAGGTTCTTCAAAGTAGCCACCTTTTGCTTTGATTACTGCTTTGCACACTCTTGGCATTCTCTTGATGAGCTTCAAGAGGTAGTCACCTGAAATGGTCTTCCAACAGTCTTGAAGCACACAAGAGCTTAAATATCCCCTCCCCTTCCTCCCTCTTCTGTGTTTTTTTTTTTTTTTTTCTTGTCCCTATCAGTGGGCAGACAAGAGATTTTGTGTGTGTACTTACCTGGCAGAGTGGGGCCCAGTGCGGCTGTCCCTGCAGTTCTGCGCTGTTTCTCCTCGGAGTCTCAGCGGTACCATCTCTTACTGCGCCATCATGGTAAAGTGGAGATGAGTAGTGCAGGCTCCCTTGCCTGTAGTGTCCCCTGCTTGCTGTAGCTTGCGTTCCAAGCTGGGATGCACAGCAACGTCACTTCCGGTTTCGGGTTATGCACTTCCGGCTTTGGGAAAAGGCGCCAAGAGGGAAATTTTAAAAAGTTTGGCGTCCTGAAGGAGCAGGTGGACCAGAGACATTCTTATTGGTGGAATGGAGTACACAGATCATCGAAGGCGGATTTAAAAAGCCTCCCAGACCAAGAGGATTTCTCCTCCAGGGAGGATCATCTGTGTTTGTCTGTCATAATGCTTGGAGAGGAGTCCTCTAGAGTGGCGTATGGGCCTGGCGTATCTCCAGCCCCAATGAGTAATCTGGTAATGGGTTGTTACATGGTATGTTTATTGGGGTTCTCATTTCCTTTTATTGTCATGTATTTATTTTGGAAAAAAGAAGCTATAAATGTCTTTTCAAATCTAAGAATTTGGCTGTACTTAAAAGTGCACTGAAAAAATAATTAAAGAGGAGCAGCTGCCATTAATGGAGGAAATTAAAGGGATGGTTTAGCATGAATCCAGTCCTCCCTAGCTTCTTTTTCTCATACCTTTTTTTCTTCTGAACTACAACCTGTGGCTAAGAAGAGAAAATTATTTACAGAACCAGATTCGGACGGTAGTGATGTTTATGTTCCATCTGTGTCCGAAGATTACCTTGAGGAATGGAAATTACTTTTGGGCCCTTCAGAATTTCAGGATAGAGGATACTACTTCTCATCTGAATTTACTCAGGAACTTCTTTCTGCTGTTAGAAACACCATGAATATAGAAGTAGTTCAGGAGAAGCGAACCGTTCATGATGAAATGTTTGCAGGTCTTAGGTCAAAGGAAAAATTAGTGTTTCCCATTCACGAGAATTTAGAGGGTTTAATTCAGAATGAGTGGTTACATCCAGAGAAAAGGCTATTTCTGTCCCATCAAATTAAGGATAGGTTTCCGTTGGATGAGGTGGTCCGAAGTGCCAAAAATTGATATACAGGTCGCTAAAGTGGGGAAAAAGACGCTTCCCTTTGAAGACTCTTCTTAACTTAAGGACCCGCTAGACAGGAAAGCTGACAGCCTGCTCAAGAAATCTTGTGAGTGCTCCTCAGCCCTGTTGCAGGTTATCATTGGCTCAATTTGTGTGGCAAAGTCTATATATAGACCAACTTGAAATTCATTTTTGAGAAGACACCTCAAGGGAAGATTCCTCTGCTACAGAAGTCCACTGGCTTCCTAGCAGGTGCGGCAGAGTCTGAGGATTGCCTCTAGATCTGGGGTCCTCTCAAATACATGTTTTGGTCATGAACTAGATACGTTGCTTGAAAAAGAAACGGATAAAAAGAAGTCACTTCAAGAACCAAAACCTACTAACATAAAACAGCCATTTCATCCCTTTCGAGGATACAATCCTGAATATTAAACCAAGGATAAAACCAAGAGATGGAGTTACCCTAGAGGGGTGCAAAGGAAGAAATATCTTCTTTAACCCCAATAAACAATCCCAAGACAAACACTGACTCAAGGAAGGTCGGGGGCCGTTTTCCAGGTATGCCATACCCTGGAAAGATATAACATCCAACCCGTACATCCTGAATTCTATAATAAACTGCTTCAAAATAGAATTTTCCACCTATTCCCCTGAAAGAGTAGTGATTACTTCCATACATCTCCTACTCTTCTCCTGGCTCTGATGTAAGGTGCCCAGAAATTTCTGGACATCGAAGTAATTTATCGTTTCCTCCTTAGAGATAGGGAAAGGTCATTATTCCTGTCTATGTTAAAATACCGAGTGGGACATACAGAGTAATTATAAACTTAAAATCATTAAACAAATACAGTTGTGCTAAAAAGTTTAAATACCCCGGCAGATTTTTTTGTATTTTTTGGCATTTTTTTCAGAGAATATGAATGATAACAGAAAAACCTTTTCTCCACTCATGGTTAGTGGTTGGTTGAAGCCATTTATTGTCAAACTTCTGTGTTTTTTCTTTTGAAATCATAATGACAACCAAAAACATCAAAATGACCCTGTTCAAAAGTTCACATAACCCAGTACTTAATACTGTGTATTGCCCCCTCTAACATCAATGACAGCTTGCAGTCTTTTGTGGTAGTTGTGGATGAGGCTCTTTATTTTCTCAGATGGTAAAACTGCCCATTCCTCTTGGCAAAAAGTCTCCAGTTCCTATATATTCCTGGGCTGTCTTGCATGTACTGCGTGCTTGAGATCTCCCCAGAGTGGCTCAATGATATTGAGGTCAGGAGACTGAGATGGCCACTCCAGAACCTTCACTTTCTTCTGCTGTAGCCAATGACAGGTCGACTTGGCCTTGTGTTTTGGATCATTGTCATGTTGGAACGTCCAAGTACGTCCCATGTGCTGCTTCCTGGATGATGAGTGCAAATTTGCCTCGAGTATTTTCTGATAACGTGCTGTATTCATCTTTCCTTCAACTTTGACCAAGTTTCCTGTGCCTTTGAAGCTCACACATCCCCACATCATCAGTGATCCACCTCCGTGCTTTACAGTAGGAATGGTGTTCCTTTCATCATAGGCCTTGTTGATACCTCTCCAAATGAAACATTTATGGTTGAGCTGGGGTATGTAAACTTTTTAGCACAACTGTATATGGTTTATCGTCGTTTCAAGATGGAATTGATAAAATCCTCAATTTCCCTGGTAGGGCAGGATTATTTCATGGCCACCATTGGTCTTCAGGGTGCATACTATCACATCCCTATTCATCCTCTCTACCAAAAATTTTTCAGATTTGCACTCTGGAATTGGGGGGGGGGGGAGAGGTGAACTGGTAAACACTTCATTTCCAGTTTCAGGCCCTCCCCTTTGGAATATCATCTGCCCCAAGGATATTTACGAATGTGATGGCGGAATTAGTATTCTTCCTAAGGAAACAAAATCTGATGGTGGTCCCTTATCTAGACGACCTCTAAGTGGTAGCCCAGTCTTATTCTCTTCTCCAAAATCAGGTTCAGATAATGTGTCAAAAAAAGGATGGATCATAAATTGGGAGAAATCCAACATAGTCATAAGGTATCACAAAATATTTCTGGGTATCCTGCTCGATTCCCATCTGCAGATGTCTTTTCTTCCTCCAGACAAGATAATGGCTCTAATATTTAAAGTCACTGTCTTTCAGAGGGAGACAAAAGTATCTATAAGAGAAGCAATGTCAGTATTGGGGTCAATTACCTCTTGTATCCATGCAGTACCCTGGGCTTAGGCTCATTCAAGAGATCTCCAATCCCTGATACTATCAATTTGGGACAAGAATCAGCTATTACTAGACAAGAAGATCTATGTGTCTCACAATGTGAAAGCCTCTCTTCAATGGTGGAAGCAGAGCTCAAATCTACAACGGGGAATCCCTTGGAACCCCTTCTCCAGTAATTAAAATTACTACAGATGCACGCAGATCGGGTTGGAGAGCAATCCTCTCTCAGAAACCTTATAGGGTGTATGGCCTCGGGGCTTGGAATAGAAACGCTATTTGGCTTTTGAAGGACTCATTTTGCTGGAATAGTTTTCAGGTACCATGTCACATTTGAAGAGCCCCTAGAGTACCAATACAATGGAAACCCCAAAAAGTGACCCCATTTTGGAAAGTACACCCCTCACAGAACATATCAAAGGGTATACTGAGCATTTTGACCCTACAGCTGTTTCACAGATTTTATTAACATTGAGGCGCGAAAATGAAAAATTACTTTTATTCCAATAAACCGTCAATATAGCCCCCAATTTTTCATTTTCACTAGAGGATAAAGGAGAAAAAGCTACCCAAAGTTTGTTACGCAATTTCTCCTGTACACAGGAATACCCCATATGTGGTTGTAAACTGCTGTATAGGTACGTGGCAGGGCTCAGAATGGAAAGAGAGCTATTTGGCTTTTGAAGAGCAGATTTTGCTGGAATAGTTTTCAGGTGCTATGTTGCATTTGCAGAGCCCCTAAAGTAACAGTATAATGGAAACCCCCATATTGGAAACTACATCCCTTACGGAATTTATCTAGGGGTATGGTGAGTATTTTGACCTTACAGCTGTTTCACAGATTTTATTAGCATTGGGACATGAAAAATAATTTTTTTTTCCAATAAACCGTCCATTTAACCCAAATTTTTCATATTTACAAAGGGTTAAAGAAGAAAAAAACACACCACAGTTTTATACAATGAAACTGGTGTACCGAGGATAATGTACTTAATGCCATATGTGGGTATAAACTGTTGTTTGGGCACAGCCGGGAAGGAGCGCTATTTTGATCTCTGGACATCATGCCACTTTTGCAGAGCCACTGAATTGCCAGTAAAGTGGAATCTACAGACACGTGACCCCACTTTGGAAACTACACACCTCAAGGGATTTATCAAGTGGCATAGCGAGCATTTTTAACCTTTGAGCGTTGCATTAATTTAATTTCTAGAAATGAATGCGTAGCTGATAATGAAAAGTGAAAATTGCCGTTTTTACAGACATACACCATTTCAGCACCCAGCTTTTGTCAGCAGACACACACTCCAAAAACTGTTAAGCGGGTATCACGGGCACAACAGCTTTTGAAGCGTTTATCTCTGATACAAGCTGGGCACAACATATTATGCACTGAATTTATATATTCCAAGAAAAATGGCAATTTTCACCTTTCACCATGATCTTCGTATTCATTTCTGGAAAATAAATTATAGCACTGCTTGGGGGTTAACAATGCTCACTGTACATCTGGATAAATTCCTTCAGAGGTGTAGTTTCCAAAATAGGGTCACATGTCAGGGGATTCCCCTTTACTGGCATTTCAGGAGCTCTGCAAAAGTGTCATGACGTCCA
Source organism: Leptodactylus fallax (assembly GCA_947044405.1). NCBI lineage: Eukaryota > Metazoa > Chordata > Amphibia > Anura > Leptodactylidae > Leptodactylus > Leptodactylus fallax. The sequence goes on from CAMRHE010000007.1 coordinate 2,766,131, forward strand.
AAAACCAAACTGCCTAAATCTGTGTGCCAAAAAACAAACACCGCTCCTTCCTTTCTGTGCCTGGTTGTGTGCCCAAATATGACTTTATATCCACATATCATGTTAAGTACGGTATCCTGGGCACATAGCAGGGTGTAGATGTGAAGGAGCGCTATGTGTCTTTTGGAACGCAAATTTATATGTTTAGTATCTGGACGCCATGTCATGTTTGCAGAGCCTTTAAGGTACCAGAAAAGTGGAATCCTCTAAAGCAGTGGTCAACAACCTTTGGCACTCCAACTGCTGTAAAACTACAACTCCCAACATGCTCCTTTCACTTCCATGGGAGTTCCAAGAACAGCAGATAAAGTATGCATGCTGGGAGTTGTAGTTTGACAACAGCTGGAGTGCTGAAGGTTTCCTATCCCTGCCCTAAGGAGTGACCACATTGTGATAACTGAACTCCTCCAAAGAATTTATCAAGGGGTGTAGTGAGCATTAGTATCCCAGAAGTGAATGCACAGTGGATGGTGAAAAGTGAACACGTAAGCTGTGCAGTGCGCATTTTTTTTTTTTTTTTTTTTTTGGGGGGGGGGGGGGGTCACTCTGGGGGTCACTTCTAATTTCTTTTCCTTCTTAAGCTGGTTTGTAACCTGATGTGTGTTCTTGCCTCAGCCAGTTGTGTTCTAATGATTTGGTGATTTTTGGGGTTTTTGTCTTCACATTGTTAAAGCTATTTTTTTTTTCCAGTAATCCCTTTTTGTAGAGGCAATTTAAGGGTCTCTGCAAACATGACATGGCATCCAAAAACCAACAATCTAAATCTGCGTTCCAAAAGCACATAGCTCCTTTTTCACATCTGCACTCTGCTGTGTGCCAAAACAGCAGTCTGTGCCCACTGTGTCTTCACATTTGTTCAAGTTATTTTTTTTCCAGTGATGTAGTCATATGAGGGCTTTTTTTGTTTGTGGGATGAGATGCGTTTTGTAATGGCACAATTTTTAGTTGCCTATGACTTACTGAATAAATTTTATTAACTCTCTTTTTTTGGTGGATTAAAAAAAAAAAAAAAATTCTGGCATTGCGTTTTACTTTTTACATTTTTTGCCATGAAGCCTACAGTGTACTTCTTCTGCGGGTTGGTACGATTACGACGATATCTAAGTTATATTGTGTTGTTTTTTTTTTTTGTTTTTTTTTTTTCGGTGTTCACTTTGTAGGTTAAATAATGTTTCTGTTTTATTGTACAGGTTGGACACGGCAATACCAAATATGTATTGTTTTTATTTTTAGTAGTATTATTATTTTTTTGTTTATATAATTCATAATTAGATAGGAAAAGGGCATTTTTGGGGCTTTATTCATTTATTAATTTTTTTCACACACTTTTTTAAAAAAATTTTTTTTTTTTTTTTTTTTTTTTTATATATTTCCAACTAGGAGACCTGAACCAGCGATGCACTGATCGCTGGTTCAGTACTATACACTGCAATACACTTGTTTGAACGCAGCATCCAAGGGATTGAAACCCCCGATCGGCACGCAGCTCCGACCGGGGTTAATGTAGCTGTAGGGTGTAAGCTGTCAGTTATAGCTAGCATCTGCTCTGGGTGCCACTGAGCAGCCATCACAGGACGTGCTATTACGTCCATTTGCACCAAGTACCAAGCGCCCAGGACGTAATAGTACGTCATCTATTGTCAAGGGGGGGGGGGGCAATTACTTTTTCACGCAGGGCCCTGTAGGTTTTGATTACTTTTTCTGTTAATAGTAAAGACCTTCATTTAAAAACTGCATTTTGTGTTTACTTGTATTATTTGTCTAATATTTAAATTTGTTTGGTGATCTGAAACATTTAAGTGATTAAGAAATCAAGGGAGCAAATACTTTTTGACATGACTGTATATTTTATTTATAAATTCCTTGTTCTGATGTTTAGTGATTTGTCTTTTTATTTCCTAGTATCTGGCGTGGACCCAATGTGAATTGTGTTGACAGCTCAGGATACACTCCTTTACATCATGCTGCTTTAAATGGTCACAAGTAAGTATTCAACAAAAACATCTGAGAGACATGGTCCCATTTTTCAAAACTAACATCTCTTCCTTTATGTGGTAATAACTTAAGGATGCTCTAACTTTCCCAAGTGATTTTGAGAGTTTTTTTGAGGCATGTTGTACTTTATGTTCATGGTAAACTTTTGGTTTATATTTTCTGCATTTTGTTTATAAAAATTAAGAAATTTGGTGAAAAATTTTGAAAATTCTTTGCTTTTCAGATAATCATACCAACCAAACTAGTTATAAATATTTTCTACCATATTTGTGCTTTATGATGGCATCTTATTTAATTGTCCTTGAATTTATTTTGACTGAAGGCTTACAAGTCTTACAGTAATTTTCCAAATTTACAAAAAAATTTCTCAAACCCATTTTTTTTCAGTTGTGAACGGGATTTAGACTTCTTTTTTAATTTTTTTTTTTTATTTTAATAGCACGTTCATTTATTCCTAAAATTAACACATTCAGAAGGGGTTAAAGCACAACCCAATTTCTCCTGGACACTGAAATAACCCATATTCCTTTTTCCCAATAAAATGTTGCTTTAGCCCCAAATTTCTTATTTTCACAAGGAGTTAAAATAGAAAAAGCACTATACTGTTAATTTCACAATTTCTCGTGAACATGGCAATACAATGTGGTTGTAAACTTCATAAGGCTACATGGTGGGGCCAGAATGAAAAGAACTCTATTTGGCATTTGGCGAGCTCATTTTACGGGAATAGCTTTTGGGTGCCGTGTCTCATTGGCAGAACCTCTAATGTACCATTACAGTGGAAACCCTCCCACTTGTGGGGGCGGAAATTACCCCATTTTTGAAACTACACCCCTTAAGAAATTCATCAAGCGATGTAGTAAGTATTTTGACCCTGTAGTTGAATTTGAATTTATTAAAATTGGTCTGTGAAGATGTAGAATTATTTTTTTCCTCTTCTCCCATGACAACTTCCACAGAGATAGGAGAGTCCGTCTCCACGGACAGGAATCCTATGAAACTTGTTGGATCTCCTCTTACTCTGTGTGGTTTCCTGTTCTTGGAGGTAGGAGACCTATTCAGAGCTCTTGCTTTAGAATTTTTTCCTTTTTTCTTGGACCTCAGGACTGTGATCTGGCCCATGTGCTCAGGAGCAGCAGAGAGAGTGTGTGCCTCCCCTTCCATATTCAGCTCAGCATTGTAATAGCCTGTATACCTACTGAGTTAGGCCCAGACTAATGGTTGCAATGGTGGTTGTGCAGGGGCGTTCCTGCCACAGTATAGGGGTGCAGAGTCTTCTTTTCCCCATTTCCAGGAAGGTTTTGATAAGTAATATGGGAAAAGAGCTCTAACTTTGCTCGGCACATGCATGTCTTGATGTGTACATGAAAGGCAGAGTCCTCCCGGATTTGATGGCACAGCTGGGAGTCAAGTCAACAGGAAGCGCTGGAAGGGGGCTGAACAGTGTCACACAAGCACCGTAAGGGCTATTTATTGCACCAATTGAAGGAGGGGAGGGTGTGTTTCTGCACTTGACCATATGGAAAGTCTTTTGCAAATACCTTTTGTGGCTGTAGCTGGTGCTTAGCTGTTGTCTGAAATAGATGTAAGCCCTTGTGTTCCTCAGTGCACAATGTTGGAAGAAATGAGAGGTGAAGCAGTACAGTCCGTGCCATTGTATTAATGTTACTGAAAGGCCTAAAAGTGCACCACTAGTAAGTCTTAAACTAAGGAAAGGGAAAAAGAATATAATTTGTGTAGTAGTCTTTTCCCTTTAGTTACCCTAAGAAGGTCTGCCGGTCATGTCAGAGGAATCTCCTTAATTTATTGAAGAGAAGAGATCTTTAATCAAGTCAGAAGTCCAGGGCTCTATCACAGTGGTTGAAGCCCCATCTACTGCTTATGTTTCACGTTCTCCTGATTTATTCAGATTTAGGGGAAGGGTTGATACTGGACAAAAAGGATTCTTCTTTAGGTGAGGAGTCCCATTCAGATTTTTCATCGGAAGATATTAACCCCTTAAGGACACAGCCCAAAAGTGCGTTAAGGACCAGGCCTCATTTTTCAAATCTGACATGTGTCACTTTATTTGGTAATAACTTTGTGACGCTTTAAGTTATCAAAGTGATTCTGAGGTTGTTTTTTCGTGAGACATTGTACTTCATGTCAGTAGTAAATTTTGGTTGATAAGTTTTGTCTTTGATTATGAAAAACTAGGAAATTTGGTAAAAATGTGGAAAAAAATGCAGTTTTCAAACTTTGAAATTGCATGCCTTTCATATAGAAAATGCTACCCAAATTTCTTCATAAATATAATTTATCATGCCTCTGCTTTATGTTGCAATCAAATTTTACTCACCCTTTCATTTTTTTTTAGATATTATTATTTTTAGATATTATTTAGATGATGTAAGGCTTACAAGTCAAGCAGTAATTTTCCACATTTTCAAGAATATTTCCAAAACACATTTTTCAAGGGATCTGTTCAGTTCTGAAGGGGCCTTGAAAGGCCTCTCTAATAGAAACACCCATAAATCACACCATTCTCAAAACTGCACTTCTGAAAGAATTCAAAACAACATTTAGAAAGTTTCTTAACCCTTTCAGCATTCTACAGCAATTAAAACAAAATGGAGGTCAAATTTACACTTTTCAATTTCTGTCAGTAATATATTCATTTAGCCCTAGAATTTACACATGTACTAGGGGTTAAAAGAGAAAATGCATTCCACAATCTGTAACGCACTTTGTCCCGAGTATGAAATTATCCCACATGAGGATGTAAACTGATGTATGGGCACACAGTAGGGTAAAGAACGGAAGCAGCGCTAATGGGATTTTGGATTGCAAATTTTGTTGGAATCTGTTTCAGGCACCATGTTGCATTTGGAAAGCCCCTGAAGTGCCAGAACAGTAGAGTTCCCCCAAAATGACCCCATTTTGGAAACTACACCCCTCAAGGAATTAATCAAGGGGTATAATGAGCACTTTGACCCTACAGGAGTTTCACAGAATTGGGCCAGGAAAAGGGAAAGTGACATTTTTTTTTTCTATAAAATGTTGCTTTAACCCCAATTTTTGCATTTCCACAAGGGGTTAAAAGAGAAAATGCACCTCACAATTTAAGCATTTTATCCCAACTACAGAAATACCCCACATGTGGATGTAAAGTGATGTATGGGCACACTATAAGGTCCAGAACGGACGGAGCGCTAATTGGATTTTAGAGGCTAAATTGTGCTGGAATCTGTTTCAGGCACCATGTTCCTTTTGCAGAGCCCCCAAGGTGCCAGAACAATGGAAACCCCCAAAATGTGACCCCATTTTGGAAACTAGACTCCTCAAGAAATTTATCAAGGGGTATAGTGAACACTTGGAACCTACAGGAGTTTCACAACATTTTTAACCATTGGGATATGAAAATGAAAAATTAATTTTTTTGCAATAAAATATCACTTTAGCTCCAAATTTTTCATCTTTGCAAGGTGTTAAAGGAGAAAAAGCATTCAATATTTGTTAAGCAATTTCTCCCAACTAAATAAATGCCCCACATGCAGGTGTAAACTGCTGTATGGTCACAAAGTGGGAGAGAACAATATTTGGAGGGCAGATTTTGCTGTAATAGGATTTAGTTACCATGTCACATTTGCAGAGGTCTTGAAGTGCCAGAACAGTGGAAACCCCCAAAAATGTAACCCCAATTTGGAAACTAGACCCCTCAAGGAATTTATCAAGGGGTATAGTGAACACTTGGACCCTACAGGAGTTTCACAAAATTTTTAACCATTGGGATATGAAAATGAAAAATTAATTTTTTGCAATAAAATGTCACTTTAGCTCCAAATTTTTCATCTTCGCAAGGTGTTAAAGGAGAAAAAGCATTCACTATTTGTTAAGCAATTTCTCCCAACTAAAGAAATGCCCCACATGCGGGTGTAAACTGCTGTATGGTCACACAGTGGGAGAGAACAATATTTAGAGGGCAGATTTTGCTGTAATAGTTTTCAGGTACAATGTCGCTTGTGCTGAGCCCCTGAAGTGCCGGAATAGTGGAAGCCCCCAACAAACGACTTCAGTGTTAAATTACACCCCTTTAAAAAATTTATCAAGTTGTATAGCAAATATTTGGATGCCACTTGTATGACATTAATTTATTTTCCATAAATTACTGCATAACAGGATGAAAGTACATGACTGTATAAGGAGGTGATATTCCATGGAAAATAAATTCTAAAATTAATAATCCATAGAAGTGTGGTACAACTTAAAGCACTCCTTCATGCACAGGCCAGGTTTTTCGGGGCAGGTGTCACACTGATAAATGGTGTCTTTCCTTATTCCTCTTTTGTAGCACACTCTGCACTTTTTTTGGCTCTTCCCTTTTTTGCAGTTTGGGGGACTTGACTGGTAAAATGTTCCCTGGTACAATTCGGGAACCATCAGTTCCAGAAGTATTGGGGCCTGGCATTTCTAGGTCCCCAAATATCAGGGTCTTGATAATTGCCTCCTGAAACTCAAGGAAAGTTCCTGTCTGGCCTGCACATTATGATAGCACGTAAGCATTATACATTGCCATCTGCACGATGTGCCCGACCAGCTTTTTGTACCATACTCTTGTTTTCCTCATGGCACTGTGTGGCTTCAGAACTTGATCAGATAGATCAACCCCTCCCATGTATTTATTGTATGCCAGGATTCAATCTGGCTTGGGTGCAGTTGTACTGGTGCCACGCAGAGGGACAGGGGTGCTGCCGCTGCCATGAATTGTGGTCAGTGCAAAGACATCCCTCTTGTCTTTATACTTGACCAGCAGCATATTTTCATTGCAGACGGCCCTACTCTCACCCCTTCTGAGGGGCTGCGCGATATGTGCCCTAGGGAGGCCTCTTTGATTTTTTTGTGCACTGTCCCACAAGCTGCAGTTCCTCTCTGGAACTGAGACACCTAAAGAGTGGGATGCTGGTGTAAAAGTTATCCACGTATAGGTGATAACCTTGGTCCAGCAGTGGGTGCAGCAAATCCCACACTATTTTCCCAGTAACTCCTAGGACTGGGGGGCATTCTGGGGGCTCAATCCTTGTGTCCCTTCCTTCATACACCCTAAACTTATAGGTGTACCCTGAGCTGCTCTCTCACAGTTTATACATTTTCATGCCATACCGTGCCCTCTTACTGGGCAAGTATTGGCGGAATTTTAGCATCCCTTTGAGACTCATCAATTGCAATGTTCTGATCAGGGATGTAGGACTCTGCAAATTTGACACTAAAGTGGTCAATGACTGGCCTGACTTTTTGTATAGGCGGTCAAAATTTGGGGCATCTCGGGGCGAGCACTGTGCATTGTCGTTATAGTGAATGAATTTCAGGATCATTTCAAAGCGTGTCCTGGTCATGGCCATTCGATAGATTGGAGTATTATACAAGACGTCTGTACTCCAATACTGTAGGTTTCTTCACTATGCCCATATGCAGAATAAGACCCCAGAAAATCTTCATCTCTGCTGCATTTACTGGGGTCCTGTTCTGGGACCTGGCATATGAAGAGGTGGCATTTTGTTCCATAAATTGTTGGGCATATAGATTAGTTTGGACTACCATAAAATCTATAAAGTCATCAGAGAAAAAGATTTTGAAAAATTCATTTTCTCTGAAGCCTTCAGTCTGTTTGTATTCCTCACCTGCCCACAAAGTCAGGAAGCTGAGGCTCATAATTTTCTGAGGGTGGGGTCCATATGGGCTCTGCAGCTTTGGCAACTACCTCAGCAACAGTTCTGGGGCGCCTCCTTTGGGGTTGTTCATCACTGGAGGAGGAGGAAGAAGAGGAAAAATATAGGAATAGGGCATTTTCCTCTTCTCCCTCGCTGGCGGTATCAGTTTCAGAGGCCAGTAAGGCATACGCCTCTTCTACTGAATACCTTCTTTGGGACGATTGGGATTGTTGGGACAAAAAAAAGAAAACCGCAAAAAAGGGCTTTCCTAAAAAATGGGCTGTTGGTAAGGGGTTAATTACCAGCAGCCAGCAAGGTGGGGGGAGGCTCTGCACTGATTGAAGGTGGCTGGAGGGTGGAGGGATTTTGGGGAGTGGCAGAGGAGGGTGGAGGGCTGGCAGAGGGGGGGGGGTGAAGGGCTGGCAGAGGAGGGTGAGAGCTGGCAGATGAGGGTGGAAATCTGGCAGGAGGATGACCAAGCCTGGAGTAGACACAGTTGAAATCGCTGGAGGAGACACTGATTAAATCGCTGCGGTAACGCACCAAAGGGCTCACAGGACAGCACGGACACTGCTCTGCTTGCAAATTCCCAGAGGGAGTGACGCGAGCAGGGCAGTGACAGTTAGTTTACGTTGCCCTGCACATCTGTAATTGGTCGGTCTGCAGAGACTAATGTAGACCGACCAATTGCAACATCTGGAGGGGGTGGCACCACTGCACGCACCCCCAAACACTCGGCAGGGATTGGTGCTACGTATAGCACCAATCACTGTCACGTATCCAGAAACTTGCCGACACAGATCATTGGGTATGTGCCGGCAAGCTGCAATTGGCAAATCTGAATCGATCGGCCAATTGCAGCCATCTACGTAGCGGGGAGGGGGGTTAAACCTCCCGTTTCCCAGGAAGTAGATTGTCTGCTGTCATAAACAGCAGTGATCTTCTTAAAATCACGGTGTCGCAAGACACGGAGACTCCTTAAGGACAGGGCATACTAATACGCCCTGTTGCGCGAAGTGCCAAGTGCCCAGGACGTAATACAGTAGTATGTCCAATGTCGTTAAGGGGTTAAATATGGTAGATCCTTTTTTTCCTTTTGTTGATATGGATGAATTGTTAAAGGCCATTAGGACCACCATGAAGATGAAAGAATTTTAAGAATCTAGATCCATTAATGATTCCATGTTTGAAGAACTAGGAATTTCTAAGTGCAGAGCCTTTACTATTCTTAGTTATATCTGGACACAAAAAAAAAAAAAAAAAAAAAAATGGAATCACCCCTAAAGGAAGACCTATGTACCCAAAATCAATAAGAAAAAAAAAAATATATCCTTTTTCATGAAAATTATTCAGCTTCATGAGAGAGAGTCCCTAAGTTGGATGTGTCCCTTTCTAAGATCTCCAGAAAGCGTTTCCTCCATTTTGATGACTTGGGTCTTTTAAAATACTGTATGGATAGGAAAGATGGTTTCCTAAAAAAAAAAAACTTGTGGTATGCAGCCATGGTATTGTTTAAGCCTAGTATTACAGCTACTTATACAGCTAGGACTTTACCCGTCACCTGGAACTCAAGCACGTCTAATGAGTAAAGTTTCCTCCGTTCCCACTCTCTGGAAAGCTGCACAGTTTTTTCGCATCACCTAATTCAGCTTAAAGTTCTCTTTGGATAAAAAAAAATTGGTCAGGCGAGTTGGCTTGCATACGCAGGCTGTGTGCTTTACCCTGTGAAGGGGAATATTTGTTTGGTTCTGACCTTGTCAACTCTTTGGCTAAGACAGGTGACAGAAAAAAACATAATAAATGGAGAGCTTTGAAAAATAAGGGCACAAACCTCTTGTTTAAGCCCCCCAACACTCAAACACTCAGAAACAGTCTGCCCAATGATACAGGGAACCCGGTGGGGGCAAGATTTTGCTTTTTCTGTTAGCCTGGGAGGAAATTTCCAACAGCCAGTGGGAACTAGGATTTATCTACAAAGGTCTCAGGATGAAATTTGAAGGTACTCCCACTTTCAGGTTCATGGTGTCACCTTGGGGTTCAGGGGCAAAAGCGTCAGCCATCACCATGAAAGTAAGAGGTTTTTTTTGAAATGGGGCAGTTAGTGCTATTCCTGTGGATCGATTGGGGGCAGGGATTTTACTTGAGTCGTCTTTTGGTTTCCAAACCAAACAGAAATTATAGAACCATTATAAATCTGAAACCTCTCAATAGATTTTTGGTTTACAGCAAATTCTAGATGGAAATGTTGAGATCATCAGTGAAGCCCATTCTTTCCAAATGTCAATTGATCATTCTGAGGGATGCTTATTACCATTTCCCTTTCCATGTACTGTACATATACTGAAATCTTGGATGATAGTTATTCTTAGGACCTATTGAGCTTTTTTTATCAAAGGTTGTTTCCAGGTTTCATCAGTGACAAGAAAATGTACTTCCATTGTTTTGTGATAACCCCAGGAATGACAGGGAAAGAGAGTTTAATTGCCAAAATGTTCCAGGTGTCAGTAAATATTTTGAACCCACTAGTGACTGAAGAAAGTCTAGTTTATAAAATTTTCAGGCAAAGATAAGGGATATCTCGTCAGTAAGGATACTTTAACAGTATGAATTAGTGTGGCCATCTCCCTTGGCTACCAATCTGAGGATCTATGAACTTGCTAGCCCTTACTGAAGCCTGCATCCAGCAGTCTGTTACTGCTTCCCTGGCTGCTCTGTCTCATGGTGGTCTACATTTCTCCCATTCTCCTAGGCCTGACAACAGTGCACTTTTCAGGTCATTTCCTCAGTATCCTAACTCACATTCCCTTCATTTGAGATCCACACCATTCAACTTTTCTTCCCACTTTCCTTATACAGTGGAGAAAAAAAAGTATTTAGTCAGCCACCAATTGTGCAAGTTCTCCCACTTAAAAAGATGAGGCCTGTAATTGACATCATAGGTAGACCTCAACTATTGTCTGATTTTTAAGGAATTTATTTGCAAATTATGGTGGAAAATAAGTATTTGGTCACCTACAAACAAGCAAGATTTCTGGCTCTCACAGACCTATAACTTCTTCTTTAAGGGGCTCCTCTGTCCTCCACTCATTACCTGTAGTAATGGCACCTGTTTGAAGTTATCAGTATAAAAGACACCTGTCCACAATCTCAAAAAGTCACACTCCAAACTCCACTATGGTGAAGACCAAAGAGCCGTGGAAGGACACCAGAAACAAAATTGTAGACCTGCACCAGGCTGGGAAGACTGAATCTGCAATAGGCAAGCAGCTTGGTGTGAAGAAATCAACTGTGGGAGCAATAATTAGAAAATGGAAGACATACAAGACCACTGATAATCTCCCTCGATGGGGACCCCCATGGGGTTAAAATGATCACAAGAACGGTGAGCAAAAATCCCAGAACCACACGGGAGGACCTAGTAAATGACCTGCAGAAAACTGGGACTAACGTAACAAAGGCTAACGTCAGTAACACACTACGCCACCAGGGACTCATATCCTGCAGTGCCAGACGTGTCCCCCTGCTTAATCCAGTACATATCCGGGCCCGTCTGAAGTTTGCTAGAGAGCATTTGGATGTTTCAGAAGAGTATTGGGAGAATGTCATATGGTCAGATGAAACCAAAGTAGAACTGTTTGGTAGAAACACAACTCGTGGTGTTTGGATGCAACTCAGCATTCACTCTCCTCCAAAGGACACCGTACCTACTGTGAAGCATGGGGGTGGCTACATCATGCTTTGGGGATGTTTCTCTGCAAAGGGACCAGGACGATTGATCCGTGTACATGAAAGAATGAATGGGGCCATGTATCGTGAGATTTTGAGTGCAAACCTCCTTCCATCAGCAAGGGCAATGAAGATGAAACGTGGCTGGGTCTTTCAGCATGACAGTGATCCAAAGCACACCGCCAGGCCAATGAAGGAGTGGCTTCGTAAGAAGCATTTCAAGGTCCTGGAGTGGCCTAGCCAGTCTCCAGATCTCAACCCCATAAAAAACCTTTGGAGGGAGTTGAAAGTCCGTGTCGCCCAGCGACAGCCCCAAAACATCACTGCTCTAGAAGAGATCTGCATGGAGGAATGGGCCAACATACCAGCAACAGTGTGTGCCAATCTTGTGAAGACTTACAGAAAACGTTTGACTGCTGTCATTGCCAACAAAGGATATATAACAAAGTATTGAGATGAACTTTTGTCATTGACCAAATACTTATTTTCCACCATAATTTGCAAAAAAAATTCTTTAAAAATCAGACAGTGTGACTTTCTGGATTTGTTTTCTCATTTTGTCTCTCATAGTTGAGGTCTACCTATGATATCAATTACAGGCCTCTCTCATCTTTTTAAGTGGAAGAACTTGCACAATTGGTGGCTGATCAAATACTTTTTTTTCCCCACTGTATAGTGGAAGCAGAAAGTCTGCAGAGGTTTCCTTTACTATTTGTGAAATGTGCTGCAGGAAAAACCATGATGCGCTGCCACCATGGTTTTTCGTACATCGCTTTTAGGGCCTTAGCCTTAAGGTGTTTTTTGGCCGCATCCTTAAGGAGGTAATGCAGAATGAACGCCATAAGAACAAAATGCAAAAAATTATAGAATTGTGGTTTATTTTTACTCAGGCTCTCTCCAAAATGTTAATAAAAGCTAATTAAAACATATGTACCCCAAAATGGTGGCAAATAAAAGTACAACACCTCATGCAAAAAATACGCTCTTTAACCCCTTAACGACATTGGACGTACTATTACGTCCTGTGCGCTTGGTACTTAGCGCAACAGGGCGTAATAATACGCCCTAGGGCGGCCGCGCGCTCACTATCTGAGCGGGCGGCATCGGAACCGGGTGTTAGCTGTAACTGACAGCTAACACCCTTCTCCATAACCCCCCGGTCGGAACTGAGTTCCGATAGGAGGTTTTAACTCCTTGGATGCTGCAGTCAAACATGACCGCGGCATCCAAGGGGTTCCGCCATGTTGCCGCTCCGATCGGCACCCCCCGCGGCGAGATCGGGGGGTGCCGATATGTATAATCTGCAGCCCGGGGTCTGACCAGTGACCCCAGGCTGCCTGGAGACCCCACTACCTGGTTGATCCTGCCGAGACCTGCGGAAGTTAGCGCTATGTGTCTGCATAGCCTCACTTCCTGTATAGACTGCAAGACACTTGCATGCTCGTGTCTTGCAGTCTAAAGTGCTGAGCCAGCAATCAAAGCATTGCTGGCTCAGGTGTCCTAATGGGACACATGAAAAAATAAAAAAAGTGAAAAAAAAATAAAATAAAGTGTTTGAAAAAAATTAATAAAAGAATAAAGCCCAAAAATTCCCTTTTCCTATATAAAATTAATTATATAAAGAAAAAAACCTAAAAATTAATAAAAACAATGCATATTTGGTATCGCCGCGTCCGTAACAACCTGTACAATAAAACTGAAACAATAATTAATGTACACGGTGAACGTCGGGGAAAAAAAAACCGGAAAAAACTCGCCAAAAGTAATGATTTTTTGCCATCTCATCTTACAAAATATGCCATAAAAAGTGATCAAAAAGTCATATGTACCCCAAAACAGTACCAATAAAAAGCACAGGTTGTCCCACAAAAAATAAGCCCTAAACCAACTCTGTAAATTCAGAAGATGGAGATGCAAAAACAATGAATTTATGTCCCCAAATGGGTTTTTGTTCTGCAAAATTAGTATCGCATAAAAAAACAGTATAAATGAGGTATCTCCGTAATCGAACTGACCCGTAGAATAAAGGTAACATGTTACTTATGCTTTATGCTGCATGGTGAAAAATTTCAAAGGTAAAACGCAGTGCCAGAATTGATGTTTTTTTTTTTTAATCCAACAAGAAAGAGTTAATAAAATTTATTCAGTAAGTTATAGGCGCCCAAAGATGATGTCATTAAAAAAAAAAAGCCCCCCCCGCAAACAACAAGCCCTCATATGGCTACATCACCAGAGAAATAAAGAAAATATAGCTCGTACAATGTGAAGACAAAAACCCCAAAAATCGCTAAATCATTAGAACACAACTGGCTGTGGCAGGAAGGGAATGTATAATCTATGCGAGCGTATATCAGGGGACACCCCAGATTTAGAGCTTATGAGGGAAAATAAAGCAGAAGTGACCCCCAGAGTGACCTCCCCAATAATAGGAACTACTGGGGAAATAGTAGGGAATTTGGTGTTCCCAATGCACTCCGCACAGCTTACATATTCACTTTTCCCCATCCGCTGTGTATTCACGTCTGCGATACTAATGCTTACTACACCCCTTGATAAATTCTTTGAGGAGTGCAGTTTTCAAAATGGGGTCACTCCTTTGGGGAATCCACTGTTATGGTACCTTACAGGCTCTGCAAACATGACATGGCGTCCAGATAGCAAACATCTGAATCTGCGCTCCAAAAGCCACATAGCGCTCCTTCTCTTCTGCGCCCTGCTGTGTGCCCAGACTTTAGTTTATACCCACATGTATGACACTGGTGTACCCAGGGTAATGTCATATGTGGGTATAAACTGCTGTATGGACACAGCTGGGCACAGAGTGGAAGGAGCGCTATTTGGTTTTTGGACGCCATTGCACTTTTGCAGAGCTGAAACGCCAGTAAAGTGGAATCTCCTGACATGTCACCCCATTTTGGAAACTACACCCCTGAAGGAATTTATCCAGGGGTACAGTGAGCATTTTTAACCCCCAAGTGTTGCTATTATTTATTATCCATAAATGAATACGCAGCTGATTGTGAAAGGTGAAAATGACAATTTTTCCAGGAATACGTCATTTCAGTGCGTAATATGTTGTGCCCGGCTTGTATCAGAGATGAACGCTCCAAAAGCTGTTGTGCCCGGGATACCCGCTTAACAGTTTTTGGAGGGTGTGTCTCTGCAGACATAAACTGGGCACAACATATAGGGCACTGAAATGGCATATCTCTGGAAAAATGTTATTTTTAACTTTTCATTATCATCTGCGCATTCATTTCTGGAAATTAAAAGAATGCAACACTTAAGGGTTAATAATGCTCGCTACACCACTGCGCAGTGGAGCGCAGATTTAGATTGTTGGTTTTTGGACGCCATGTCACATTTGCAGAGACCCTAAAAATCATCCCTACAAAATGGGGGTCACTTCTTGGGGAATTCCAGTTTACTGACACCTCCAGGGCTCTGCAAAAATAACATGGCGACCAGAAAGTCTCTCTAAATCTGTACTCCAAAAGCTAAAAAAACACAGTGCTCCTTCCCTTCTGAGCCCTGCTGTGTTCCCAAGCAGCAGTTTACACCCACATATATAATTTTTTTTAGGCTCAAAATGATAATACCCTTGATACATTCCTTGGGGGGGTGTAGTTTCTAAAATGGGGTCCCTTTTTGAGGGGTTTCCATTGTATTGGTACTTTAGGGGCTCTGCAAATGTGACATGGCACCTGAAAACTATTCCAGCCACATCTGCCGTCCTAAAGCTAAATAGCGCTCTTTCCATTCTGAGCCCCACCATGTACCCATACAGCAGATTACAACCACATATGGGGCATTTCTGTGTTCAGGAGAAATTGTGTAACAAACTGTGGGGAGCTTTTTCTTCTTTAACCACTTGCAAAAATTAAAAATATGTCGCTAAATGGACGGTTTATTAGAAAAAAAATAATTTTTCATGTTTACGTCCCAATGATGATAAAATCTGTGAAACAGCTGTGAGGTCAAAATGCTCACTATACCCCTAGATAAATTCTATGAGGGGTGTA
The DNA here is from genome assembly GCA_947044405.1 of Leptodactylus fallax. NCBI lineage: Eukaryota > Metazoa > Chordata > Amphibia > Anura > Leptodactylidae > Leptodactylus > Leptodactylus fallax. The sequence continues at coordinate 2,781,600 of CAMRHE010000007.1, forward strand.
GTTTCCAAAATGGGGTCACTTTTGAGGGGTTTCCATTGTATTGGTACTTTAGGGGCTCTGCAAATGCGACATGGCACCCGAAAACTATTCCGGCAAAATCTGCCCTCCAAAAGCTAAATAGCGCTCTTTCCATTCTGAGCCCCACCATGTACCCATGCAGCGGATTACAATCACATATGGGGCATTTCTGTGTTCAGGAGAAATTGTGTAACAAACTTTGGGGAGCTTGGGGAGTTTGTCACTGTCTGCTACTGAAAACGTTAGATATTTTGATGTGGATTTTATAGTGGAAAACTCTCCTAAAGCCATATAAAAAAAATGTGTTAAGTCTAAAAAAAAAAAAAAAACAACAAATCCTTCCTTTTTCCATTAAAAAAAACACACAAACACAATTTGAAAAAGATAATTATCTTAATTGTTGTTCTCTTTTACTTCTTGAGCAGCAGAATGGGATTAATGATTTATTCCTTTGTATCCTTTTAGGGAAGTGGTAGAGGTTCTACTGAGGAATGAAGCTGTAACAAATATTGCAGATTGTAAAGGATGTTTTCCATTGCATTTAGCTGCATGGAAAGGAGATGCCCATATTGTACGCCTACTCATTCATCATGGACCTTCACATGCTAAAGTCAATGAGCAGGTATGGAGACATAATACTTTAGTGAGCATTTCTGACCTGTATATGTAGAACTAATTTTTTTTTTTTTTTTTTGTATATGCAATTTTTATTGATATTTACTTGAAGGGGTTATCCAGCTTCTAAAAATTATCTGCAAGTACATCCACTGCAGTGCTAAATTTTGACTGTTCCCCTTGTGGAGCTTTTGCTTGGTTTTATTCTATTTGCTGCGTCTTGTATCATGGTTATTTACATGCAGTGAATCTGTGGGGAAACTACATGTCCCATGATTCATCTGCCTGCTCTCACTCTGTGTACCCCTCTTTTCTCCTGCAAGGATATCACAGGTAATAAATTATTCCCATATCTGAGGTCACATGCTGTTGTGATATTTTCGTTTGCAAGCTTTCTCCCCTCCCTCCCTCCTGTGAGCAGCAAACGCAGAGAGTGAGAGCAAGCAGATGCATAATGCGAATTCTAGTTTCTTCAGATTCACTGCATGTAAATAACAGTGATACAAGTAAAATAAAGCCAAGAAAAGGGTGCTGCTTATGGGGTAGGAGGGTGCATGTGTTAGTGATCCTTCCTCTTTTTTTTTTTTTTTTTTTTTAAAGAAAAAAAAACTGGATAACACCTTTAATAATTTCGATATTAAAGGGGTTATCCAGTTTCCAAAAATTATCTGCACATCCACAGCAGTGCTAAATACTCACTGTTCCCTTGTGCACTTTTTTCTTGGCTTTATTTTAATAGGAGACTCTTTGTACCACTGTTATTTACATGTAGTGAATCTTTGAAGAAAATACAGTTCCCATTATGCATCTGCCCGCTCTCACTCACTGTGTTTGCTGCTCACAAGTGGGAGGGGGGAGTGAGCTTGCAAACGAAACATCACAGCATCATGTGATCTCAGATGTGGGAGTGATTTCTTTTTTGTGATTTCATTGCAGGGTTGAGTGGAGAAGGGAAAACAGAGTGAGAGCAGAGAGATGTATCATGGGAAATGTAGTTTTGTTCACAGTTTCTCTGCATGTAAATAACAGTGATACAAAGAGTCTCAATTAAAATAAAGACAAAAAAAAGGCTGCACAAGGGAACAGTGAGTATTTAGCACTGCTCTGGACGTATGTGCAGATAATTTTTGGAAGCTGGATAACCCCTTTAAATAATATCTTCTGTGAAACTTTACTATTTCAAACTGGGCTTAGTACTTCCCTATACTTCTCTGTTTTTCTTGCTATGGTTACAAAACCACGTTTGTTATTTTGTTCTGCAGCTTAGGGATCACTTTTGTAAATGGCAAATTTACAGTCTAAAGTACAAACATAATATGACCCACATGAATGGCAGGTAATTATTACAAAGATTCAAATTATTTGCCAGTATGCAAAATAAATACCAATTTCTCTTTCATGTAATAGCTAAAACTTAACTTTTAATATGCAAAACTAATATAAACAGACAAAAGTCAGACTTGTAGCGCTTTTGATCTGTGCATAAAAAATAAGGATACACAATGGACAGCAACAAATCAATCAACGTAATCAAAATTATTATTTTTTTATTTTTAAACATTGAAGTTTATAGAAGGAGGACGTAAACTGATTACCAACGGTTTCCCCTCTTCATTCTTCTCTTCACATGCTCACCAATAAACCTCAGGGGTAGTTGGGCACACTGTGCACTGACACTGCACACCGGAATCAAGATTTCATCATAACGGACAAAATTAACAATTTAAACCATTGCATCACACTTTTTTCCCAATGGCTTTTTTTGTGATAGCTTCCTGCTTCATGTTATCAGATTCAAGTTAAAGACTGGGCATCTGTTACCATTGTAATGTTGTTCAAAAATCTTGAAGAGGACCCCTGGCCACTTCTGATCTTGTTAAGTAAATTTTTGCTATTAGCAATAAAATAACAATTCAGGAGCTTCCTTTCTCAGAATTCTCCATTCTCTGGTTAATCCACCCCTGACTTTGGCTCAAAAAACTGCAGCAAAATCTGCAACAAATAATGCAACGTTTCTCCAAAATGGGGCCTCAGCCTAAGGGTATGTATATATTATTATTATTATAATTTTTTTTTTTTTTTTTTTATAACATTCTTTATTTCAACTTTTACATAGGTAGTCAAGATTGTTGTGTAGCAAAAGCAAAGAGCACAACATGTACAAACCAAGCTCGCTGGAGCAGCAGGGAGTTCACAAAGACTTGAGTTGCAATGCAAAAACAGAAAACCAGGATAGAAAACAAAATAGTAACAATGGGGGAATGAGGGCAATGATGATGAGGGGATAATAAGAGCACATGGGGAACAGGTGGGGGGAGTGGGAATAGAGTACTTTAGGTGTAGGTATGGAAGTATGAATAGTGGTAAAAAGTGACTGGGGAAGGGGGGGGGGGTCCCAGGCTTTGCTTTTATTTTCCAGAGAGGGGTTACTCTCATATACTAAGTTTTCCATCCAATGAATGTGTAGTATTTCTTGAAAACAGTCCGTGTCCGATGGGGTTCTTGTGGCTTTCCACGGACTAAAGCCTGTGACTTTATGAATGACCTCGATGACTTTAGATCAATATTGGTTAATGGGTGGACATTCTCACTAGATTTGTGTCATGGACCCCTTCCCCAGTTGACATCTGCAACATCTGTCCAAGGTGTTGGGTTAGATCTCATGAAGCCCTTGAAGGACTCTGAATCAGAAAATGAGCTTATAGTTGGTTTCTTGTGCTTTGTATGAGATAGAGAAGTCATGAAAGTGCTGGAAGGGCTTTCTCCATTGAGTCGGAGAGAATGATTTACCAATCTCCCTTTCCCACCTCGAAAAAAAAAACCCCTACTATTCATGATTGCGATACACGATATTACATCAGAGCGTACAAAGTTAGTTTTATGGAGTATAGGTGGGAAAGATGAGTGAGCTGGCTATAATAACATTGAAATTTGAGGAAGGCAGTGGATGTCGAGGCTAAAACAGAGTTGCAAGTGGCGATATTCAAAAACAGGGGCGCTAGACTAGGCAAAATATGGTTTGTACGGGACTGGTATGAGGAGTCCTTCAGGGGAGAATAGCCCTGTTCTTGCGAGATACAACCCACATGCAGTCAAAACCTGTCTAGCAACATATGGAAGTGTGAGTGTAATCAGTTGTGGTCTCTGAAAGGCAGGTAAGCAGTGAAGGGGACCGGTGGTTTTTGAACTGGACCCAAAGTGTAGCGTGTTTATGATCGTACCAGTCGAGGATTCTGGAGGCCACCGATGCCATGTAGTATAATAGACCATTTGGGACCGCCAGACCTCCCGTATGATTTGGCCAAAGTGAGAGTGGTTCTTAATATTCTCGGGGGGTTTAGAATTCCAGAGAAATCTAGTGAAAAGTGAATGTGAATCGAAATTGTTGAGACAAGTAAACAGGTATCGTTTGAAAGAGGTCTTTAACCTCTTCAGGGATGACTGAGATGTGGGTATGTATGAAGGACGGAGGTAAACATAGGGTGGTCTATGTGGTGTTAAATGTTGAGTAGAGGAAAGGTGTGAATTTGTCGCATAAGGTTTTATAGACTTGGGCAGTATCTCTGATAGCTTGGCGAGTTCTCCTCATGGGAGAAGGGCTCCTCCAAGGCATCTGCCTCTTCCTGGGACAGCATGGGGAGCACTGTCTCAGCGCTTTGTATCTAGAAAATGAGGTAATTGTGCCTGGGGGAGGGAGTTTATAGAGTTTCTCATAAAGGCTTGAAAGGCTTATTCTATGTCATCAGTCTTGAGTCTTTATGCTCCAGGGCATCTGTCTACTCCTGGGACAGTGTGGGGAGCACCGTCAGAGAAAAGACTTGCAGTAAACTCAGTGTTCACTTTGTATTTACATAGAGAGATTTCACTCTGTTCGAGCATTTATCAGCAAACTCCAATTAGCTGACTTGATTTTTCTGATAGCAGAGCTGTACATAACAGCGGAGAACTCATCCCCCCTCCCCCAAGAGTGCAGTAACTCCCTCTGACCTGTTGTTACAGGACAGAACGGAGACCAAGGAAACGCTGTGTAAACAATGGGTGAGATAACATAGAAGGCAAACGAAGCAGCATTACTAAAACAATGTATTTCGGAATACTATGAAATCAGGTTGAATAATATCTATTCTTAAAAAGCAGGATGTGGCCCGAAAATGGGTTTCCAGCAGATAAAGGATGTGGCTTCTGCGCTTGTGAGAAGTGTAGAGAACTTGGGAGCATTTCTCACAACCCCTTCACATTAAACAAGGTAATAGTCAATTCAATAGTGTAGGGGTTGTGAACTAGCATAGGAAAAGAGAAGGGGTGAACTCTGTCAGAGGTGAGGATTGGTCACTTAGGGCGGACGGTCCAGAGGAGGGATAATAAAGTTTAGTGGACAAATGAAGAAGGCATTTACAGTGGCTGATGGTATGCTAACAGGGATGGGTGAAGCCTATAAGCCTTGAGAAGTATCGGGTACAGGCACTTCTGGAAAAGCTATTGTGGAGTGAAGAGGAGGCACTTGGAGTGTCTGCGTGTTTGCACAGATGAAGTGATTGTATAGTTATACACAAAATCAAACAGGCTGCAAGGCACTGCATGTTTGATATGTGACATGAAAAACAAACCAGATTATAATGATATAGTTTGAAAAACCTGCAAAAAAATGAGAGAGAACAGCAAACAAACATTTTGGCGATTGATCAGTCAGAACACTCAGGAAAGTCCTTGGGTGTCAAGAATGTTTCAGCACTCTTGTGATCAATGCCTGGGTTGTTGAGGGTGAGGTGTTCCTGATGTGCCTTTTCTATCCACATCCTCAGTTGGGGCCCGATGAACTGGTAGGTGGGGATCCTGAAGTAGTGCTTCCCAAGCAGGTAGTTTAAGCGGAGGTAGATCCAAGGTGCTGGTGAAGGCAGGAAGGTCCTTTTGAGCAGTGGCTCCTTGTTGTGGAAGGTGGGGGATTAGAGAGGGTGGCATGTAGGTAGGCAGCAGTACCCGTATGTGAGGGCTGTTGCTGACGACAAGATGGCGGCTGCAGGTACTCCAGACCTGAGTCACTGTCCAATGACTGTACCACCACCTGGAGTGGCTTGAATTGGTTTGAAATGGACAGTTCTGGTGCCAGGGGTTGCAGGATGTTCTTAGGGGCTTTTTTTTCACTCTAGTTTTTGCCATGTGAGCCAGTTAATCCGACTAATAGCAGAGGCCTAAAATGGAGCTCTCACATGCATCTATCTGCCAGCGCGTCAAGCCAGATCCCTACCCTTGTTTTTGTATTTTTTTATATACAGTGGGAAAAATAAGTATTTGATACACTGGTGATTTTGCAAGTTTTCCCACCTAAAAAGAATGGAGAGGTCTGTAATTTTTATCGCAGGTACATTTTAACTGTGAGAGATAATCTAAAAAAAAAATCCAGAAAATCACATTTTATGATTTTTAAATAATTAATTTGCATTTTATTGCATGAAATAAGTATTTGATACCATAGAAAAACAGAACTACTTGTTTGATACAGAAACCTTTATTTGCAATTACAGAGGTCAGACGTTTCCTGTAGTTCTTGACCAAGTTTGCACATACTGCAGCAGGGATTTTGGCCCACTCTTCCATACAGATCTTCTCCAGATCTTTCAGGTTTTGGGGCGGTCCCTGGGCTACATTGAGTTGCAGCTCCCTTTTAAAGATTTGCGAATGGGTTCAGGTCTGGAGACTGGCTAGGCCACTCCAGGACCTTGAAATGCTTCTTACGGAGCTACTCCTTAGTTGCCCTGGCTGTGTGTTTCGGGTCATTGTCATGCTGGAAGACCCAGCCACAACCCATCTTCAGTGCTCTAACTGAGGGAAGGAGGTTGTTGGCCAATACGGTAAATCTAACAATAATTCAATTGAATACTTAGACTTACTTTTGATTGCAGCAATCAAATTCATACTAAACCTTACTTCAAACCAGTTGACTGTAATAGTCTCTTAGACTTTAGTGGAAGAGTGAAAAAATCAGGTGATACCTTTTATGGGCTAACTGAGTATATTTGATAGTAAGCTTTTGAGAGTGCTAGCTCTCTTCTTCAGACATGGTGTAATACTAGAAACTGAAAATTTACACTATTTATTACATACACAAGACATGGATCTTCAAAAGGATCTTGGAATAACAAAATACAATATATGTAGAGAAGTTATTTACAACAGGTCAGGCAATAAACAGTCTGGGAAATTTGTGGGGCGTGACAGAGGAATCTGTTTTCTGTTTGTAATCAGGTGGTGATTTGTGACCCTCACAGGTCATACATAGTTTGACATGAAACTGGTATGAATATTAAGTCCAACCACAACCCGCAAACCTTCATTAGAGTGGTCTTCTCCGGAGAAATGTGCAGCACTGGGAGATCTGTTCTGCTGTTATTAATGGTGGATCTGTGTGAGTTCATGCGCTGACTTCCACTGTGAAGGATCTCGTCCTACAGAAACCCACTTTCGGCACGCCTGAGATCACTTCAATTACCTCACACCCACCTCCAGTGAGTGTTTTGGACTGATAAGATAATATGAAAAACGAGCCTTCTAAATTTTATATATTTGTTAACCCCTAAATGGGTCGCACTAGACAGTTAACACATACAGAGAATACATGTAGCAATCAGCAAGCAAATAAAAGTGGAAAGCAACTTGACACGGTGCACAAAATAAAAATGGGAGATAACAGAAAGAAAACAAGTTACCAACACAAGTCTGTGATTAGTTCTTTGGCTCCAGATGATGTTGATGATGATGATCTCAGGACACGTATTTCAAAAGTCCAAAAACATACATTCGCATGCTATTCCAGGGTCACCACCATGGAAAGTCTTATTCGGGTGAATTTCAGCAGAACAGGCAAAGGACAATTTCCAGAACAAATAGTCCATTTCTCTGAGCCCATGTGGTAGGTGTCAGGTTTCGTTCTTAAGCAATGCATGTGTTTCCCACGTGCGGTTACACCTCTTCCAGGTTAACAAAATGGTCTCAGGCTTCACTGTTTAGGCCGCATGGAGAGCACATGATAGGAGTCTCCAACTTGACCTCCCCCACACCTCTTCTCCAGGAACAGCACATCACAAAGGACAGAAGACAAAAGTCTCTTAGACTTTAAAAGCCTACAGTTCACTAAGTGGAAGACAAACATACCATTTGGTCTGTTCCGCAGAATAAGGAAGAACTGTACTAAAGATAACGATTACATTTCACAAACCCAGATTTTGACTCAAAGGTTCAAGGAGAATAATTACCATGATCAAATTATAACCACAGCTAGAACTAAAGCAGGCATTTTATCTCAGCAAGACTGCTTGAAATCAAACGCCATCAATACCGATGATAAATATCAACATAACTTCATTGCATCTTTATAGCTCTTCCCATAATTACACTGGCCTATACTACTTAACCCCTTAACGACATTGGACGTACTATTACATGTTACTTATGCTTTATGCTGCATGGTGAAAAATTTCAAAGGTAAAACGCAGTGTCAGAATTGATGGGGTATTTTTTAATCCAACAAGAAAGAGTTAATAAAATTTATTCAATAGGTTATAGGCGCCCAAAGATGATGTTATTACAAAATACATCTCACCCCGCAAACAACAAGCCCTCATATGGCTACATCACCAGAGAAATAAAGAAAATATAGCTCGTACAATGTGAAGACAAAAACCCCAAAAATCGCCAAATCTTTAGAACACAACTGGCTGCGTCAGGAAGGGAATGTATAAGCTGTGTGAGCAGATATCAGGGGACACCCCAGATTTAGAGCTTATGAGGGAAAATAAACCAGAAATGACCCCCAGAGTGACCTCCCCAATAATACGAACTACTGGGGAAATAGTAGGGAATTTGGTGTTCCCAATGCACTCCGCACAGCTTACATATTCATTTTTCCCCATCCGCTGTGTATTCACGTCTGAGATACTAATGCTTACTACACTCCTTGATAAATTCTTTGAGGAGTGCAGTTTTCAAAATGGGGTCACTCCTTTGGGAAATCCACTGTTATGGTACCTTAGAGGCTCTGCAAACATGACATGGCGTCCAGATCCCAAACATCTGAATCTGCGCTCCAAAAGCCACATAGTGCTCCTTCTCTTCTGCGCCCAGCTGTGTGCTCAAACTGCAGTTTATGCCCACATGTATTACACTTGTCGTACCCAGAATAACGTACTTAATGTCATATGTGGGTATAAACTGCTGTATGGACACAGCTGGGCACAGAGTGGAAGGAGCGCTATTTGGTTTTTGGAGCACAGGCTTGGACGGTTTGGTTTTTGGACGCCATTGCACTTTTGCAGAGCTGAAAAGTGGAATCCCCTGACATGTTACCCCATTTTGGAAACTACACCCCTGAAGGAATTTATCCAGGGGTACAGTGAACATTTTTAACCCCCAAGTGTTGCTATAATTTATTATCCATAAATGAATACGCAGCTAATTGTGAAAGGTGAAAATGACAATTTTTCCAGGAATACGTCATTTCAGTGCGTAATATGTTGTGCCCGGCTTGTATCAGAGATGAACGCTCCAAAAGCTGTTGTGCCCGGGATACCCGCTTAACAGTTTTTGGAGGGTGTGTCTCTGCAGACATAAACTGGGCACAACATATCGGGCACTGAAATGGCGTATCTATGGAAAAATGTTATTTTTAACTTTTCATTATCATCTGTGCATTCATTTCTGGAAATTAAAAGAATGCAACACTTAAGGGTTAATAATGCTCGCTACACCACTTGATAAATCCCTTGAAGGGTGTAGTTTCCAAAATGGGGTCACAAGTCTGTGGATTCCACTTTACTGGCAATTCTTGGGCTCTGCAAAAGTGACATGGTGTCCATAAACCAAACTGTGCTCTAAAAACCAAAAGAGCGCTCCTTCCCTTCTGTGCCCAGCTGTGCCCAAACAGCAGTTTATACCAACATATGGCATTAATTATGTTATCCTGGGTACACCAGTGTCATACATGTGGGCATAAACTGTCATTTGGGCACACAGCAGGGTGCAGATGTGAAGGAGCGGTATGTGCTTTTGGAACACAGATTTAGATTGTTGGTTTTTGGACGCCATGTCACATTTGCAGAGACCCTAAAATCGCCCCTACAAAATGGGGGTCACTTCTTGGGGAATTCCAGTTTACTGGTACCTCCAGAGCTCTGCAAAAACAACATGGCGACCAGAAAGTCCCTCTAAATCTGTACTCCAAAAGCTAAAAAAACACAGTGCTCCTTCCCTTCTGAGCCCTGCTGTGTTCCCAAGCAGCAGGTTACACCCACATATATAATTTTTTTCCCCCGGGATAGCCCACTTAATAGTTTTAGGAGTTCATGTCTCTGATGCCACAAAGTGGCCGCAACATATTCTGAAATTGGATATTTCTTCAAAAACTTCAATTTTCACTTTGTACATTAATTTTTGGGAAGCATTTTTAGGCTCAAAATGATAATACCCCTTGATACATTCCTTGGGGGGTGTAGTTTCCAAAATGGGGTCCCTTTTGAGGGGTTTCCATTGTATTGGTACTGTATGGGCTCTGCAAATGCGACATGGCACCCGAAAACTATTCCAGCAAATTCTGCCCTCCAAAAGTTAAATAGCGCTCTTTCCATTCTGAGCCCCACCATGTACCCATACAGCAGATTACAACCACATATGGGGCATTTCTGTGTTCAGGAGAAATTGTGTAACAAACTTTGGGGAGCTTTTTTCTCCTTTTGTTCTCTTGTGAAAATGAAAAATTTGGGGCTAAATTGACAGTTTATTGGAAAAAAAAGAAATTTTTCATTTTCATGTCCCAATGTTAATAAAATCTGTGAAACAGCTGTGGGGTCAAAATGCTCACTATACCCCTTGACATGTTCTGTGAGGGGTGTGGTTTCCAAAATGGGGTCACTTTTAGGGGGTTTCCACTGTTTTGGTACTTTGGGGGCTCTGCAAATGCAACATGGCACCTGAAAACCTTTCCAGCAAAATCTGCTTTTCAAACGTCCAGTGTCGCTCCTTCCCTTCTGTGCACTGCCGAATGCCCAAACATCAATTTACACCCACATGTGGGGTATTTCTGTGCTCGGGAGAAATTGTATAATAAACTGGGAGATGCATTTTCTCCTTTAACCCTTTGTGAATGTGTTAAATTTAGGGCTAAATGAAGGGATTAGTGGAAAAAAATGAAATGTCTAAATTTCACCTCGATATTATTTTAATTCTTGTGAAATGCTTAAAGGGTTAACAAACTTCCCAAATGCTGTTTTGAATTATTTCAGGGGTGCAGTTTTGAAAATGGGGTGATTTATGGGCGGTTTCTAATATATAGGCCTTTATAATCCCCTTCAGAACTGAAGTGGTCCCTAAAAAATTAGTTTGGGAAATTTTCTTGTAAATCTGGAAAATCGCTGTTACACTTGTAAGCCTTCTAACATCCAAAATAAATTTAAAGGACAATTAAAAGATGATGTCAATATAAAGCAGAGATATGGTAGATAATATTTATTAATGTATTTGGGTGGTATGACTATCTGTCTGAAAAGCAGAGACTTTCACATTTTGAAAATTGTGATTTTTTTTTTTTCCAAATTTCCATCAAATATCCTATTTTTTTATAAATAAATACAAAAATATCGATTAGTGTTTACGACTAACATGAAGTACAATGTGTCACGAGAAAACAATCTCAAAATCACTTGTGTAAGTTAAAGCGTCTCAAAGTTCTTGCCACATAAAGAGACACATGTCAGTTTTGAAAAACAAGGCCTGGTCCTTAACGCACTTTTGGGCTGTGTCCTTAAGGGGTTAATGATCCTTTTCTAAAAAAAAAAAAAAAAAAACCCTACCGAAAAAACCTGGACTAACTTTTAGGAGAGCTAAAACCCTTAAAAACATGTTAGCCCGCAGTAGACTGAGACCCTTAAAACAACTGATTGTTAGGGATTGAGATACCATTAGGGGAAATTTCAAATGTAATCATCCAAAATGTAAATGTTGTCTATCAATAGATCATTGAACTACGAGTTTTACCAGTAATTCTACAGGGGAAACCTTTGAAATCAGACAATTTCTAAACTGTTCATCTTCATATGTAGTGTACTTATTGGAATGTCTGTGCAAACTGCAGTATATTGGTAGGACCGTCATGTCATTACGTGAACGCTTGAATAAACACCGTTCTAATGTACTAAATGGGTACATCAAACACAGTGTGTTGAGACACGCTTCTCATGATCATGATTGCAAATTCGAAGGTTTCAAGGTCATACCTATCGACCATATCCCAGTCAATACACCAAACTGTTCCAGTGTTCTAAATAAATGAAAAATGTACTGGATTTTCAAGATAGACACTCTCATCCCAGCAGGTCTCAATGAGACCCTTGAAGATGTCAACAAACATTAACCGCTTACCTGTCCCCACCAACAATATTTCCTCCATAAATGTTATTAAAATTTGCAGCAGTTACAGGCAATAGTATATCTGACATATGGTCCCAAAAAACACATGGTTATAATCATAGCTTTGTATGTATGTATTTCTGTTTGCACTGACTACTTAACATTAATATATGCATTTTATACATAACATGTATAATGTATGCCCATATATATTTGTATGACACTTTTTTTTTTTCTTATTTATAATTTTGTAAGTCACTAATTGGTTACTTCCACTTTCAACAGTTTAGTTTACTGTTCATGTAATATACTGTCAAACCCCCTCTATGTATGTTATTCATAGCGCTGTGAATGTCCTTCTAACCATTAGATTTAGCATTCGATGTGCCATCCCCCTTCACCCAATCATAAATCAGCACTCCCTCTCTCTCTGAGCGCTTGCGTGGCAAGCGCTGTAAACCTTCTAAGACGCTGACAAGTTTTGCTGCCCAGACACATGCAGCAGCAGTGCGCAGGCGCCATCTAGTGACCAAGTGCTGGATTTCCCCCGCTTTTTCCATAATGGAGTTGCTTTACAAGGGATTATATAAGGGGTAGCTCTCTTTAGCTCCTTTACACATACAAGCTACCCGATTGGGTAAGTGACCTCATATATTGTTTCTTTGGATACTTAATACATTCCAAATTGGACTTTTGGTAGGATTTACTACTTTTGGTTTCAGTTTCCTTTTTCACCTGTGAATTCCTCCACTAAGTATTGTTATGTAACGGTATAGTACACTGATGACATGTCGTCTAATGATATAGCACACTGAATGACACACCAGTTGTTAAAATACAGGTACTAAGTTTTTCAATGTTAAACTGAACTCTGTTAACTGCACCTTTGGGATATAGAATAGTAATTCTTTGTTTTCATAGCTACTCAGTCCATTTCCATTGAATATGTATACCAATTGTTTGTTCTATCAGCTTATAAGCGCTCCAGTTCAGTTGACTATCTGTATTAACTACAGTACAGACCAAAAGTTTGGACACACCTTCTCATTCCAAGAGTTTTCTGTATTTTCATGACTATAAAAATTATAGATTCACACTGAAGGCATCAAAACTATGAATTAACACATGTGGAATTATATACTTAACAAAAAAGTGTGAAACAACTGAAAATATGTCTTATATTCTAGGTTCTTCAAAGTAGCCACCTTTTGCTTTGATTACTGCTTTGCACACTCTTGGCATTCTCTTGATGAGCCTCAAGAGGTAGTCACCTGAAATGGTTTTCACTTCACAGGTGTGCCCTGTCAGGTTTAATAAGTGGGATTTCTTGCCTTATAAATGGTGTTGGGACCATCAGTTGTGTTGTTCAGAAGTCAGGTGGATACACAGCTGATAGTCCTACTGAATGGAGTGTTAGAATTTGTATTATGGCAAGAAAAAAGCAGCTAAGTAAAGAAAAACGAGTGGCCATCATTAATTTAAGAAATGAAGGTCAGTCAGTCCGAAAAATTGGGAAAACTTTGAAAGTGTCCCCAAGTGCAGTGGCCAAAACCATCAAGCGCTACAAAGAAACTGGCTCACATGAGGACCGCCCCAGGAAAGGAAGACCAAGAGTCACCTCTGCTGTGGAGGATAAGTTCATCCGAGTCACCAGCCTTAGAAATCGCAGGTTAACAGCAACTCAGATTAGAGACCAGGTCAATGCCACACAGATTTGTAGCAGCAGACACATCTCTACAACAACTGTTAAGAGGAGACTTTGTGCAGCAGGCCTTCATGGTAAAATAGCTGCTAGGAAACCACTGCTAAGGACAGGCAACAAGCAGAAGAGACTTGTTTGGGCTCAAGAACACAAGGAATGGACATTAGACCTGTGGAAATCTGTGCTTTGGTCTGAGGAGTCCAAATTTGAGATCTTTGGTTCCAACCACCGTGTCTTTGTCACGGTTGGGACGGTTGTCCCGGTTCTTGGGGTTGTACTCATCCTTCTTCTTTCTCTAAACACGGCAAGTGGAGTTGATACTAAAAAGATCTATTTTAGTCTCATCAAAGGTTGCCAGTTGTCTTGTGTTTCTTTCATTTGCTAATAATTGCACCCACAATTGTTGCCTTTCCACCAAGCTGCTTGCCTATTGCCCTGTAGTCTATCCCAGCCTTGTGCAGGTCTACAGTTTTGTCCCTGGTGCCCTTAGACAGCTCTTTGGTCTTGGCCATGGTGGAGAGGTTGGAGTGTGATTGGTTGAGTGTGTGGACAGGTGTCTTTTATACAGGTAACGAGTTCAAACAGGTGCAATTAATGCAAGTAATGAGTGCAGGGTAGGAGAAACTAACAGGTCTGTGAGAGCCAGAATTCTTGATGATTGCTAGTTGATCAAATACTTATTTCATGCAATAAAATGCAACTTAATTATTTAAAAATCATACAATGTGATTTTCTGGATTTCTTTTTTAGATTCTGTCTCTCACCGTTGAAGTGTACCTACAATAAAAATTACAGACCTCTCCATTCTTTGTAGGTGGGAAAACTTGCAAAATTGCCAGTGTATCAAATACTTATTTTCCTCACTGTGTGTGTGTGTATATATATATATATATATATATATATATATATATATATATATATATATATACAGTGCCTTGCGAAAGTATTCGGCCCACTTGAACTTTTCAACCTTTTGCCACATTTCAGGCTTCAAACATAAAGATATAAAATTTAAATTTTTTGGTGAAGAATCAACAACAAGTGGGACACAACTGTGAAGTGGAACGAAATTTATTGGTTATTTTAAACTTTTGCAAAAAATAAAAAACTAAAGTGGGGCATGCAATATTATTCGGCTCCTTTACTTTCAGTGCAGCAAACTCACTCCAGAAGTTCAGTGAGGATCTCTGATTGATCCAATGTTGTCCTAAATGACTGATGATGATAAATATAATCCACCTGTGTGTAATCAAGTCTCCGTATAAATGCACCTGCTTTGTGATAGTCTCAGGGTTCTCTTAAAAGCGCAGAGAACATCATGAAGACCAAGGAACACACCAGGCAGGTCCGTGATACTGTTGTGGAGAAGTTTAAAGCCGGATTTGGATACAAAAAGATTTCCCAAACTTTAAACATCCCAAGGAGCACTGTGCAAGCGATCATATTGAAATGGAAGGAGTATCAGACCACTGCAAATCTACCAAGACCCGGCCGTCCCTCTAAACTTTCATCTCAAACAAGGAGAAGACTGATCAGAGATGCAGCAAAGAGGCCCATGATCACTCTGGATGAACTGCAGAGATCTACAGCTGAGGTGGGAGAGTCTGTCCATAGGATAACAATCAGTCGTACACTGCACAAATCTGGCCTTTATGGAAGAGTGGCAAGAAGAAAGCCATTTCTCAAAGATATCCATAAAAAATCTTGTTTAAAGTTTGCCACAAGCCACCTGGGAGACACACCAAACATGTGGAAGAAGGTGCTCTGGTCAGATGAAACCAAAATCGAACTTTTTAGCCACAATGCAAAACGATATGTTTGGCGTAAAAGCAACACAGCTCATCACCTTGAACACACCATCCCCACTGTCACACATGGTGGTGGCAGCATCATGGTTTGGGCCTGCTTTTCTTCAGCAGGGACAGGGAAGATGGTTAAAATTGATGGGAAGATGGATGGAACCAAATACAGGACCATTCTGGAAGAAAACCTGTTGGAGTCTGCAAAAGACCTGAGACTGGGACGGAGATTTATCTTCCAACAAGACATTGATCCCAAACATAAAGCAAAATCTACAATGGAATGGTTCACAAATAAATGTATCCAGGTGTTAGAATGGCCAAGTCAGTCCAGACCTGAATCCAATTGAGAATCTGTGGAAAGAGCTGAAAACTCCTGTTCACAAATGCTCTCCATCCAACCTCACTGAGCTCGAGCTGTTTTCCAAGGAAGAATGGGCAAGAATTTCAGTCTCTCGATGTGCAAAACTGATAGAGACATACCCCAAGCGACTTGCAGCTGTAATCGCAGCAAAAGGTGGCACTACAAAGTATTAACTTAAGGGGGCCGAATAATATTGCACGCCCCACTTTTCAGTTTTTTATTTTTCACAAAAGTTTAAAATAACCAATAAATTTAGTTCCACTTCACAATTGTGTCCAACTTGTTGATTCTTCACCAAAAAAATTTAAATTTTATATCTTTATGTTTGAAGCCTGAAATGTGGCAAAAAGTTGAAAAGTTCAAGGGGGCCGAATACTTTCGCAAGTCACTGTGTATATATATGTATGTGTATGTGTGTGTATATATATATATATATATATATATATATATATATATAGTAAGCCGATTACTGGAAAAATATTGGAAGGGATGTACTTCTCACCCAGGTTGCTCAGATGGGTGAGATGAGGGAAATCCAGAAAGTCTGCTCTCAGCAGACAACTATGTTTGCTGAGCATTATTTAAGTGCTGTGCACTGGGCTGGATTTTTTATGGAATGGCGGGTAGGTTGGTAGTGGGACCTGCCATTCCTATTACCTCCAGTCCACACCTTGTCGACACTCCTGGAAGAAACCCAGCTGACTGGGATCTCCTCGTTAAGGGGATATAAGAAGTCTGCTAGGAGAGCAGACTGTGACAGAGCTTGGCTGGAAAGCCACAAAGAAAGTGGCTACTGCTGGAAGACAATCTGACTTTTTGAACTTGTACCTATTCTAGGTGAGGTAACCTATTTCTGTTTAGTTAGAGCTCAGACGGGCAGGTATGTTTTCGGTTTCTGTTAGTTGCATGTACCAAGGAATGTTTTGAGTGAATAAAACTCAATACTTGGACTAATACCTTGGAGTCTGTGTTCATATCAGCCCACCCAGCACCCCATATCCTGACTCAATGGGATTTTTGACAGATCTGATTCCTGAGAATGGACACCTACAGCAGTAGTGTGAACGCACCCTAAGTCTGTCACTAATGGGCCTTATTTTGATGCAGTAGACTTCATTGCATTGGAATAATCTAGCCTCAGGAGGCTAGCTAAGGACAAGGAAAAGTGGTCAGGGACTGGTGTTTGCTGTAGACCATGTCGGCATATTTGTAGGGCCTCTTTCTGCATGCTTTTATTTTTATTTTTTTTTAAATCTCTTCTGATCATAAACAAACGGTGGGGACTAGTTTTGAAAATGGGGTCATTATGGGGGTTTGTTTTGGCAAATCAATGCGTCTTAAAATGTCCAATTGGGCCCTAAACATTTTCAAGCAAAATTTTTCCTGATATGCACTTGGTAGTGTCAAGACAAAGTATTGGGGCCACAGTGGGGATATTTTTGAACACTCCATGATGAGTACCTTAAAGAGGACCTTTCACGTCCTCATGATTATGCGGTTTTACATACTGCTAGAAAGCTGACAGCGTGCTTTATATGTCCCGGGGCTGGAGATATCGGGGGTCTAAATTTCACCATTCACTGTCAGAAGGGCATCCCTGACAGTCTAGCTGCGCTGTGAGGAACACACTCCCTGACTGCTCGTCCATAGCACTATACAGGGGTGCGTTCCTCACAGCTCAGCGTCATCACTGGGTGGTAAGGAACGCCCCCTCTCTCTGTCCTCAGCCATAGTCGAGTACTGTCAGAGGGGGCATTCCTTACAGCACAGCTAGACTGTCAGGAACGCCCTTCTGACAGTGGTGAAATTTAGACTCCCGATATCTCCAGCCCCGGGGCACATAACTGGAAAGCCGGCAGTGCGCTGAATTCAGCGCGCCGTCAGCTTTCTAGCGGTATGTAAAACCGCATATACAGTGGGGGGAAAAAAGTATTTAGTCAGCCACCAATTGTGCAAGTTCTCCCACTTAAAAAGATGAGGCCGGCCTGTATTGACATCATAGCTAGACCTCAACTATGAGAGACAAAATGAGAAAACAAATTTAGAAAATCACATTGTCTGATTTTTAAAGAATTTATTTGCAAATTATGGTGGAAAATAAGTATTTGGTCAATAACAAAAGTTCATCTCAATACTTTGTTATATATCTTTTGTTGGCAATGACAGAGGTCAAACGTTTTCTGTAAGTCTTCACAAGGTTGGCACACATTGTAGCTGGTATGTTGGCCCATTCCTCCATGCAGATCTCTTCTAGAGCAGTGATGTTTTGGGGCTGTCTCTGGGAAACACGGACTTTCAACTCCTTCCAAAGGTTTTCTATGGGGTTGAGATCTGGAGACTGGCTAGGCTACTCCAGGACCTTGAAATGCTTCTTACGAAGCCACTCCTTCATTGCCCTGGCGGTGTGCTTGGGATCACTGTCATGCTGAAAGACCTAGCCACGTTTCATCTCCAATGCCCTTGCTGATGGAAGGAGGTTTGCACTCAAAATCTCACGATACATGGCCCCATTCATTCTTTCATGTATATGGATCAGTCGTCCTGGTCCCTTTGCAGAGAGACAGCCCCAAAGCATGATGTTGCCACCCCCATGCTTCACAGTAGGTATGGTGTTCTTTGGATGCAACTCAGCATTCATTCTCCTCCAAACATGACGAGTTGTGTTACTACCAAACAGTTCTACTTTGGTTTCATCTGACCATATGACATTCTCCCATTATTCTTCTGGAACATCCAAATGCTCTTTAGCAAACTTCAGACGGGCGCAGATATGTACTGGCTTAAGCAGGGGGACACGTCTGGCACTGCAGGATCTGAGTCCCTGGTGGCGTAGTGTGTTACTGACGGTAGCCTTTGTTATGTTAGTCCCAGATTTCTGCAGGTCATTCACTAGGTCCTCCTGTGTGGTTCTGGGATTTTTGCTCACCGTTCTTTTGATCATTTCGACCCCACGGGGTGAGATCTTGTGTGGAGCCCCTGATCGAGGGAGATTATCAGTGGTCTTGTATGTCTTCCATTTTCTAATTATTGCTCCCACAGTTGATTTCTTCACACCAAGCTGCTTGCCTATTGCAGATTCAGTCTTCCCAGCCTGGTGCAGGTCTACAATTCTGTTTCTGATGTCCTTCCACAGCTCTTTGGTCTTCACCATAGTGGAGTTTGGAGTGTGACTGTTTGAGGTTGTGAACAGGTGTCTTTTATACTGATAACAATTTCAAACAGGTGCCATTACTACAGGTAATGAGTGGAGGACAGAGGAGCCTCTTAAAGAAGAAGTTACAGGTCTGTGAGAGCCAGAAATCTTGCTTGTTTTTAGGTGACCAAATACTTATTTTCCACCATAATTTGCAAATAAATTCTTTAACCCCTTAACGACCTTGGACGTACTATTACATCCTGGACGCTAGGTACTTCGCGCACCAGGGCATAATACTACGCCCGAGGCCGGCCGCCAGCTCACTATCTGAGCGGGCGGCATCGGAACCGGGTGTTAGCTGTAACTGACAGCTAACACCCTACTCCATAACCCCCGGTCGGAACTGAGTTCCGATCGGAGGTTTTAACCCCTTGGATGCCGCGGTCAAACATGACCGCGGCATCCAAGGGGTTCCGTCATCTTGCCGCCCTGCCCCTCCCCGGCCCCCCCCCCCCCGGCGAGATCGGGGGGGTGCCGATATCTATAATCTGCAGCCTGGGGTCTGCCAAGTGACCCCAGGCTGCCTGGAGACCCCACTACCTGGTTGATCCTGCCAAGACCTCAGGAAGTCAGCGCTGTGTTTCCATAGCGATGACTTCCTGTATAGACTGCAAGACACTTGCATGCTTGTGTCTTGCAGTCTATAGTACTGAGCCAGAGATCAAAGCATCTCTGGCTCAGGTGTCCTAATGGGACACATGAAAAGTAAAAAAAAGTGAAAAAAAAAAAAATAAAGTGAGTGAAAAAAAATTTAGAAAAGTATAAAGCCCCAAAAATTCCCTTTTCCTATACAAAATGAATTATATAAAAAATAAACCTAAAAATTAATAAAAACAATACATATTTGGTATTGCCGCGTCCGTAAGAACCTGTACAATAAAACTGAAATCATATTTAATGTACACGGTGAACGTCGTGAAAAAAAACTGGAAAAAACCCGCCAAAAGTAATGATTTTTTGCCATCTCACCTTACAAAATATGCCATAAAAAGTGATCAAAAAGTCATATGTATCCCAAAACAGTCCCAATAAAAAGCACAGGTTGTCCCGCAAAAAAGTAAGCCTTAAACCAACTCTCTAAACTGAAAAATAAAAATGCTACGCATTTTAGAAGATGGCTATGCAAAAAAAATTGATTTATGCTCCCAAATGGGTTCATTCTGCAAAATTGGTATCGCATAAAAAACAGTATAAATGAGGTATCGCCGTAATCGTACCGACCCGCAGAATAAAGATAACATGTTACTTACGCTCTACGCTGCGTGGTGAAAAATTTAAAAGGTAAAACGCAGTGCCAGAATTGATGGGTTTGTTTTTTAATCCACCAAGAAAGAGTTTATAAAATGTATTTAATAATTTGTAAGCACCTAAAAATGATGTCATTACAAAATACTTCTCACCCCGCAAACAACAAGCCCTCATATGACTACTTCACCAGAGAAATAAAGAAAATATAGCTCGTACAATGTGAAGACAAAAACCCCAAAAATCGCCAAATCATTAGAACAAAACTGGCTACGTCAGGAAGGGAATGTATAAGCTGTGCGAGCGTATATTAGGGTACAAACCAGATTTGGAGCTTACGAGGGATAATAAACCAGAAGTGACCCCCAGAGTGTCCTCCCCAATAATAGGAACTACTGGGGAAATGGTAGGGAATTTAGTGTACCCAATGTACTACGCACAGCTTACATATTCATTCACTTTTCCCCATCCACTGTGCAGTCACGTCTGGGATACTAATGCTCGCTACACCCCTTGATTCTTTGAGGGGTGCACTTTTCAAAATGGGGTCATTCCCTAGGGGATTCCACTTTACTGGTACTTTAGAGGCTCTGCAAACATGACATGGCATCCAGATCCCAAACATCTGAATCTGCGCTCCAAAAGCCACATAGCGCTCCTTCCCTTCTGCGCCCTACTGTGTGCCTAAACTGAAGTTTATACCCACATGTATTACACTTGTCGTACTCAGAATAACGTACTTAATGTCATATGTGGGTATAAACTGCTGTTTGGGCACAGCCGAGCACAGAATGGAAGGAGCGCTATTTGGTTTTTGGAGCACAGACTTGGATGGTTTGGTTTTTGGACGCCATTGCACTTTTGCAGAGCTGAAACGCCAGTAAAGTGGAATCTCCTGACATGTCACCCCATTTTGGAAACTACACCCCTGAAGGAATTTATCCAGGGGTACAGTGAGCATTTTTAACCCCCAAGTGTTGCTATAATTTATTATCCATAAATGAATACGCAGCTGATTGTGAAAGGTGAAAATGACAATTTTTCCAGGAATACGTCATTTCAGTGCGTAATATGTTGTGCCCGGCTTCTATCAGAGATGAACGCTCCAAAATCTGTTGTGCCCGGGATCCTCGTTCACCAGTTTTTGGAGTGTGTGTCTGTGCAGACATAAACTGGGCACAACATATTGGGCACTAAAATGGCGTATCTATAGAAAAATTTCATTTTTAACTTTTCATTATCATCTGCGCATTCATTTCTGGAACTTAAAAGAATGCAACACTTAAATGTTAATAATGCTCGCTACCCCACTTGATAAATCCCTTGAAGGGTATAGTTTCGAAAATGGGGTGAGATGTCTGCGGATTCCACTTTACTGGCAATTCATGGGCTCTGCAAAAGTGGCATCGTGTCCAAAAAGCAAAGTGTGCTCCAAAAACTAAAAGAGCGCTCCTTCCCTTCTGTGCCCGGCTGTGCCCAAACAGCAGTTTATACCCACATATGGCATTAAGTACGTTATCCTGGGTACACCAGTGTCATACATGTGGGCATAAACCGCCATTTGGGCACACAGCAGGGTGCAAATGTGAAGGAGGGTTTGTATTGTATTGGTACTTTAGGGGTTCTGCAAATGCGACATGGCACCTGAAAACTATTCCGGCAAAATCTGCCTTCCAAAAGCTAAATAGCGCTCTTTCCATTCTGAGCCCCACCATGTACCCATACAGCAGATTAGAACCACATATGGGGCATTTCTGTGTTCAGGAGAAATTGTGTAACGAACTTTGGGGAGCTTTTTCTCCTTTGTCCTCATGTGAAAATGAAAAATTTGGGGCTAAATTGACGGTTTATTGGAAAAAAAGTAATTTTTCATTTTAATGTCCCAATGTTAATAAAATCTGTGAAACAGCTGTAGGGTCAAAATGCTCACTATACCCCTAGATATGTTCTGTGAGGGGTGTAGTTTTCAAAATGGGGTCACTTTTAGGGGACTTTCACTGTATTGGTACTTTGGGGGCTCTGCAAATGCAACATGGTACCTGAAAACTATTCCACCAAAATCTGCCCTCCAAAAGCCAAATAGCGCTCTTTCCATTCTGAGCCCTGCCATGTACCCATACAGCAGATTGCGACCACACATGGGGTATTGCTGTGTTTAGGAGCAATTATTTTGCAAACTGTGGGGTGCTTTTTCTCCTTTTAACCCATTGTGAAAATGAAAACTTTGGGGATAAAGTGACATTTTAGTAATGTTTCATTTATACATCCCAGTGTTAGCAAAATCTGTGAAACGACTGTAAGGTCAAAATGCTCACTATACCCCTATATGAATTCTGTGAGGGGTGTAGTTTGCAAAATGGGGTCACTTTTTGGGGTGTTCCTTTGTATTGGTACTCTAGGGGCTTTGCAAATGAGACATGGCACCTGAAAACTATTCCAGCAAAATCTGCTTTTCAGACGCCCAGTGTCACTCCTTCCCTTCCGTGCGCTGCCATTCGCCCAAACATCAGTTTATACCCACATGTGGGGTATTTCCATGCTCGGGAGAAATTGCATAACAAATTGTGAGATGCATTTTCTCCTTTAACCCTTTGTGAATGTGTTAATTTTAGGGCTAAATTAAAGAATTAGTGGGAAAAAATTAAATGTCTAAATTTCACCTCCATATTGTTTTAATTCCAGTGAAATGCTTAAAGGGTTAACAAACTTCCGAAATGTTATTTTGAATTATTTGAGGGGTGCAGTTTTGAAAATGGGGTGATTTATGGGGGTTTCTAATATATAGGCCATTATAATCCTCTTCAGAACTGAAAAATTAGTTTGGAAAATTTTCTTGTAAATCTGCAAAATCGCTGTTACACTTGTAAGCCTTCTAATATCCAAAATAAATTACAGGATGATTAAAAGATGATGCCGATATATAGCAGAGATATGGTAGATAATATTTATTAATGTATTAGGGTGGTATGACTATCTGTCTGAAATGCAGAGCATTTCACATTTTGAAAATTGCGATTTTCTTCCAAATTTCCATCAAATTTCCTATTTTTTTTTTATAAATAAATACAAAAATATTCATTAGTGTTTACCACTAACATGAAGTACAATGTGTCACGAAAAAAACAATCTCAAAATCACTTGTGTAAGTTAAGACGTCTCAAAGTTATTGCCATATAAAGTGACACTTGTCAGTTTTGAAAAACGAGGCCTGGTCCTTAACGCACTTTTGGGCTGGGTCCTTAAGGGATTAAAAATCAGACAATGTGATATTTTGGATTTGTTTTCTCATTTTGTCTCTCATAGTTGAGGTCTACCTATAATGTCAATTACAGGCCTCTCTCATCTTTTTACGTGAGAGAACTTGCACAATTGGTGGCTGACTAAATACTTTTTTTTCCTCACTGTACATGAGGACGTGAAAGGTCCTCTTTAAGGAGTCTAGTTTTTAGTTTTGAAATTGAGGTGATTTATGGGGGTTTTCTATTGTTTTGGCATCTCAATGCCTCTTCACATGTGCAATGGGTTTCAAACATTTTTCAAGACAGATTTGTGTCCTGAAATCCACTTGGCACTCCCTTCCTTTTGACCCCTACCGTGAACCTAGCATCTCTGTTGCCTGAGGCGAACTATAAAAAGCCCCCCCCCCCCATAAAAAAAAGAAAAAAAAAATCCAAACCAGCTATCTTTTGTTGTGTGATGGGGGTTGCCCTAATTCATATTTAAGGACACGCTACTCCATTTGCATTTCAAACAATTCCCATATTTGACCCCCACACATTACACAACGCTGATTTTTTATTTTTTTTTGGACCCCATATGGTGCACAACCACCTTTATTTTTGGCCCCCACACAGTTTGACACCCCTCTTTTTAGCCCCTTCCACAGCATATGGTCCCCTCTTTTTGCCGCCCCCCCCCCCACCTTTTTTGTCTTTAACCTTTTAAGGACGCAGCCCCATTTTTCAGGATTGGCATGCGTCACTTCATGTGGCAATAACTTTGAGATGCTTTAACTTACCCATGTGATATATATTTTTTTTTTTTTGTTGTTGTGACATATTGCACTTCATGTTAGTGGTAAACATTGATCAATATTTTTTGCATTTACTTATAAAAAAAAAAAATAAGAAATTTGGAAAAATTTGCAGTTTTCAACCTGTGAAATGCTCTGCTTATCAGACTGATAGTCATACCACCCAAATACATGAATAAATATTATCTAACACATCTCTGCTTTATATTGGCATCATCTTTTAATCATCCTTTAATTTATTTTGGACATTAGACGGCTTACAAGTTTAAGGCTATGGCCCCACGTTGCGGAAATGCAACTTTTTTTGTTGCAGATTTTGTTGCATTTTTTTGAGCCAAAGCCAACAATGGCTACAGAAGGAATGGGAAATTTATAGGAAGCTCTTATACTTCTACCTTCTGCTCAATCCACTCCTGACATTGGCTCAAAAAAACCACAACAAAATCTGCAACAAAAAAAGCTCCTTTTCCGCAACGTGAGGCCGTAGCCTTAGTGATTTTCCAGATGAAAATTTCCCAAACCCATTTATTAGGGACCACTTCACTTCTGAAATTTATTTTAAAGGCCTATATATTAGAAACTCACCATTTTCAAAACAGCACCCCTCAAATAATTCAAAACAGCATGTGGGAAGTTTATTAACACTTTAAGCAATTTGACAGGAATTATTATTATTTTTTTTTTTTTTCCAATAATATGTTTATTTAGCCCTAAAATTAACATTCACAAGGGGTTAGAGGAAAAAATGCATCTGTTTATTATGCAATTTCTCCTGACCATGGAAATACTCCATATGTGGATATAAACTTCAAGTTGGGTACATAGTTGGACACAGCGGATGGTGAAAAGCGAGTATGTAATCTCTGCGGAGTACATTGGGAACTCCCTGTTATTTTCCCAATAGCTTCTATGATTGGGGGGTTCACGCTGGGGGTCAGTTCTGGTGTCTTTTCCTTTTGTGAGCTCTAAATCTGCGTTGTACCTTAATATATGCATGCATACCTTATACATTCCCTTCCTGCTGCAGCCAGTTTTGTCCTAAAGATAATGGCAACTTTTTTTTTTTTTTGTTGTCACATTGTACAAGCTATAAATTTTAATTTTTCTTGTGAAGTATCCTTATAAGGGTTTTTTTTTTTTTTTTTTTTTTTTTACATTTTTTGCTCTTCGCCTTACAACATAAACGTTACCTATATTCTTTGGGTCGGTATGATTACATGATACCTAATTTGTATAGTTTTTTTATGCAGTCATAATTTTGCAGAATAAAAATCCTTTTGGGGAAAAAAATATTATTTTTTCATCGCCATCTTCTGACAGGCTTACCATTCTTATTTTTCTGCTGATGAAACTGGTTATTGGTTTTTGGCTATATATGACTTTTTAATCACCTTTTATTCTATATTTTGTGAGAGGAGAAAATTACTTCTAACTTTTTTTTATCCTGAAGTTCACTCTGCAGGTTAGCTAATAGTTTACTTTTATTGTACAGTTGGGTACGGACACGGCAATACTGTGTTTTGTGTTTGTATACTGTATAAGGAAAAATTATATTGTGGTGCGTGTTTATTTTTTTTATACTTCTAAATTTTTTTCTGTTTTTATATATGCATAGACTGACAGGCCTGTGTAAGTGATCCTGCACACAGGTTTGCAGACCTGGGCATAGGGCTGTTGAATAAGGATCTCAGCAGGGGTGATTGCCTTAGATGCTGCGCTCATGATTGAACACTGCATCTAAAGGGTTAACACCCACAAGTGGAGCTCAACTCTGGCTTTGGGTGTTAGCTGATACAGCTTCTGTGCGGGTGACATTGCCATGACATAACAGACGTCATGATGCGGGAAGTTGGCCTTTTCCATGACATACTATTAGTTTATGGTGCGGGATGGGGTTAAAATTACACTTTTGAAGGAAATGATAGTTAGGTTTTTTACCTGATTTGTGATAATTCTTGCAAAAAAGTATGGGATTAATATTCTCACTATAGCCCTCGATGAATACCTTAAGGGGTCTAGTTTTTAAAATGGGAATATCTACTATTATGCTACCTAATAGTCTCTGCAAACATGTCTTGGTTCAGGAAAGCGTAACATATTCAAAATTCTCAAAATGAATATTTAACTCCTTTCCACTGCAGGCATTTTTCTGTTTTCATTTCATTTTATCTGCTTGCCTTCTTTTTCATTTTTGTATTCACAGAGCTGTATGAGGGCTTAATCTTTGCGGGTCAAATTTTGCTTTGTAGTGGTACCATTTAATATCCCGTACAATATACAGGGAAGCTGGAATAAAATTCACAATGGGGTGGAATTGGAGGAAAAACTGTGTGTGCACGACTTTCTTACAGGCTTTGTTTTTACGGCATTCACTGTGCAGACAAAATGACATGTCATCTGTATTCTATGGGTTGGTATGATTACAGCGATACCAAAAAAAAAAAAAAAAAAAAAAACTGAGTCACTGTGTTCTGACACCCATAAATAACATTTTTAGATTTCCATGTGTGGGGCTAGATTTTCTTTTTATTTATACCAATTTGGGGAATGTCTATTGCTTTTTTTTTTTTTTTTTTTTTTTTTATACTGCTACAGCGTTTTTATATTTGTAGATTGGTCGTTTCTTGTCACAGGGATACCAATTGTGTATGTGTTTCATTTTATTTATCTATTTTAATATATGTTCTAGGCAAAGGAGGTAATTTGAATAGTTTCTTCGCGGCACTTATATTGATGGATTTTCCCCAGAATGCTGGTGCCCATGTGCTGCTGGGAAAATGTGAAGTCAGTGATGACCCTGATTGCGGGCATTACCCGATACCCGTGGCGGCCATTCGGCTCCTGAGCAGCCGCAATATTTAAATTCCTGTCATCCGCCATGTTATTACGGCGGATGTTAGGAAAGGTTTAAAGGGGTTTTCTGGGGTTTATTACAGATATAGCAACTAACTACCCTGTCTGCAATTGCTTCTTTTTCCTTTGTGTCTCTATTTTGCGGATCTTAGTGGTCACTTGACCCCAGGCTTTACAGTTTACTGAAGGGTTAGGCCTGTTATAAATGGGTTAAAGTCACTGTTTGTTAACCCCTTCAGGTCTGAGCCCAAAAGTGCGTTAAAGACCAGGCCTCATTTTTAAAAATTGACATATGTCACTTTAACTTTGTAACATATGTAACTTTAAGACGCTTAAACTTTAAACGCTTAAGACGCTTAAACTTGCACAAGTGATTTTGAGACTGTTTTTTCGTGAGACGTACTTTGTTAGTGGTAAACATTGATTAATATTTTTGTATTCATTTATAAAAAAATAGGAAATGTGATGGAAATTTGGAAAAAAATCGCAATTTTCAAAATGTGAAATTCTCTGCTTTTCAACCAGATAGTCATATCACCCAAATAAGTTAATAAATATCACGTGTATTGCAGTCTATACAGGAATTCAGCCTATGTAGACATAGGCTGATTTCCAGAGGTCCCGGCAGGATCAACCAGGTACTGGGGGCTTCAGGCAGCCTGGGGTCACTGGCCAGACCCCGGGCTGCATATTATAGATATTGGCACCCTCCGATCTCTCCGCGGGGGTTGCCGGGGGCGGCAACATGGCGGAACGGAACCCCTTGGATGCCGCGGTCATGTTTGGCACTGAGCGCCGATCGGAGTTTAAGGAGCAGGGTGTTAGCTGTCAGTTACAGCTAACACCCTCTCCTGATGCTGCCCGCGGCACTCAGTGCCACTAGCAAACACTTAAAATGCCACGGTCGCTATTGACATTATTGGTCAACTTTGAGTTGAATAAAAAGTGATAGACATTCCCCAACATGGTATAACTAACATCTGTCCCCGCAAAAAAAAAAAAAAAAGCCCTTTACATCCCCATACAGTTGCAGGTCACCTGTCAATGTGGCCTTGCAGCTGTTGCAAAACGACAACTCCCATATATTAAATCTTTTTTTTTTTTTTTTATAAATTCTTTATTTTAGATATTATATAGAAATAACAACAAACAATGATGGCGTGAGCCAAACAAGCGCTTGGCCTCAAGGATCGAGGCATATATCAGCTTCAATACATAGTAACATGGTAACATGAAATAGATGTATTAGCACATCAACTGCTGCTAATCATAGCAGTTGTCAGGGGGACAAAAGGAACAAAGAGGGGGGAGGAGCTGGGAGGGGAAGGGAGAGGGAGGGAGAGAAAGAAAGACAGGGAGAGAACAAATGTGGGAACATCAAGTTAACACACAAATGACAGACATGCAAGGACCCCGACCTCTCCATGTCGGCAGTGTAAACCCTACATCAAGGTCTACCCGCCAGGTCTCTATAGGCCTGGGATCCCTGAAAGAGAATCCACGGCGTCCAGGCCGCCATGAAGGATTCCCTCTTATCACGAAGGGATGCCGTGAGATCCTCCATGTACTGGATGTCCTCCACTTTGCAAATCCAGTGCAGGAGAGAAGGGGGATTAGACGATTTCCATAGCGCTTGGATACACGCCCTAGCGGCATTGACCATATGTCGTAGGGAGGATTTGCGATAGGTACACAGGGGGTAATCTGAGAGGTGTAGCAGAAAGAAGGCTGGCGTGTTAGGAATGGAAGTTTGGAATATCCGACCTAGCACCCTGTGTACTCCCCTCCCAAAAGTCTCTCAATATCGAGCATTCCCAGAAGATATGTAAAAGCGTCCCCTCCTCCGAGAAACAGCGCCAACACACAGGAGAGGAGTACGGGAAGAGTCTTTGTAGTTTAGACGGAACATGGTACCATCTAGTCAGGATTTTATATCCCGCCTCCTGATAACTGCTAGCCATCGAACTCTTGTGGGTAAACTCAAAAATTCTGGAGCACTGTTGGTCAGAGAAGGTCATGGCCAGATCGGCCTCCCATCTGGTTAAGTAAGAGGGTCTGTGGCCCGGAGGAGGGGACACCAGGAGCAGATAGAAATCGGAAAGTGAGTGTCTTAGCAGGCCCCTTCCCATGCAGGTCTCCTCGAACCTCGTGAGCTGTCTGTCATACCCCGGGGAGTTAGGAAATGAGGAAAGAAAGTGCGTGAGTTGAAAGACCCGCCATGGGCCAAGCGCCGGAAGGTCCGGCGTGGTAAGTAGTTCCCGGTGAGACACCCAGTCACCCTCAGAGCGAAAGTGTAGGGCCCTCTGCCTGCCTGCCACTCGCCACTGCCGGAATGGTCCTTGAGATAAACCCGCCATAAAGGCAGGGTTTCCTAGGATGGGAAGTAAAGGTGAAGGGGAGGGGGAGATCCGCTCCCTGCAGAAGAGCGATCTACATACCCGGAGAGTGGGTCCTATGGTAGGGTGGTGTCTCAGGGCCCCGGGGCGTAGCGAGTCCAACAAGGGGAGCGAGTCCAGGGGGCGTCAACGAATACGTTTTCCAGGGCGACCCATTGTTTGTAAGGAGCGTGACGACACCAGTCTAGCACTCTTTGGAGCATGGAGGCCTCGTAATACTTTCGAGGGTCAGGAAGACCCAGACCACCCCATTGTTTAGGTAGCGTGAGAGTAGAACGCGCCAGCCTAGCTCGCCCACCCTGCCACACAAAGTTGATTAGGTCACTGTACAGTAACTTGAAAAAACCGGGGGGTATGTGGATCGGTAAAGTTTGGAAGAGGTATAGCAGACGGGGCATAATATTCATTTTGTATATAGCGCAGCGGCCAAACTATGTGTATGTACCTATGGACCATCTCTTTAGGTCGGATCTAATGGCCCGGAGAAGGGGGAGGTAATTTTTGTCATAGAGCTCGCCTAGGTCCCTGGGTATCATCACCCCTAAGTACTTGATAGCTATTCTTGACCATCTGAAGGGGAAGGAATCCTCCAGAGAGGACTATATCCCCTGTGGAAGCGAAACGTTAAGGGCCTCAGATTTCTGGAAATTAATTTTAAAGTTGGTAAGATGACAGAACCTGTGGAATTCAGACATTAGGGAGGGAAGGGATTTGGCCGGGTCCTGCAGGAAGAAGAGGAGATCATCTGCATATGCTGCAATTTTCAGGACTCTACTGCCTATCCTTAGGTCACCTATGTCCGGGTTAGATCTGATCTGTCTAAGCAGAGGTTCTAGTGTTAAGACAAAGATCAGGGGGGATAGGGGACACCCCTGGCGCGTGCCGTTCCCTATCGGGAAGGGAGATGAGAGAATTCCATTAACTCTCGTGGAAGCTGACGGATTGGAATACAAGGAAGCGATCCAGGATCTCATGATCGGGCCAAGCCCCACATGATCCAGGACCTCAAATAGATAAGACCAGCTCACTCTATCAAATGCTTTTTCAGCGTCAGTTGAGAGAAGACAAAGTGGGAGGTCATGGGTTTTGGCGTAGTGTATGGCGTTAATTACCTTTACTGTATTGTTCCTAGCCTCACGTTTGGGGATGAACCCAACTTGATCGGACTGTACTAGGCCAGGCAATAGAGGGGCCAGCCTGCAGGCTATTACCTTAGAGAAGATTTTTAAGTCAACATTGAGGAGTGATATCGGTCTATAGCTGGCACACATCGCAGGGTCTTTACCCTCCTTATGTATTACTGTTATATGGGCCCTAGTCATGTCCGGGGGGGAGGGTCGCACCTGCCGACAGAGAGTTTAAGGCACGCACCAGGGGGTCCAACAACTCTAACGAGTATTTTTTATAGTAGGAGGCTGGAAAGCCATCGGGGCCTGGGGCCTTACTAGGTTGCATTGTCTGAAGCGCCTGAGCTAATTCTTCCTTAGTTATAGGTGAGTCAAGAGCGGTTTGGGCTTCCACCGAGAGTTTAGGCATACCGGAGTCTGCTATATACTGTCTCAGAGCAGAGGCCAGGGAGGGGCCATTCGACTCTGGGAGACATGACGGAAGGTTGTAGAGGGTACGGTAAAACTCTGCAAACTCTTCTGCAATACGGTGTGGATCAGTGTTGCGCCTTCCCATCGAGTCAGTGACCGAGGGGATATAATTGCATGTCTTTTGTTCCCTAAGGGATCTGGCGAGCGTGCGGCTACATCTGTTTCCAAATTCATAAAAATGGCGCCGTCCCCTAGCCAAGAGATATTTTGTACGTATATCTAGACGTTCTCGTAGTTTTTTATGAGCTACTAGAAGGGCCGACTGGGTGTCTATTGCGTGAGTGCGCTTGTGGGCCTGCTCGAGGGAAACCACGTCGGCAATCAGCGCGGCTATCTCTCGAGACCTCTCCTTTTTGATGCGGGACCCATGCTGCACCAGCACCCCCCTAATCACATACTTATGAGCTGCCCATAACGTCAGGGGAGATACTTCCGCTGTATCATTCTCCTGGAAGTAATTGGTCAGGGCAGAAGAGACCGCCTGAGATGTTGGGATGTCTTGGAGCAGCGACTCATTAAGACGCCACTGCCAAGCTCGGGGTCTCGTGGCGGGGGATGTCAGGACAGCATGAACCATAGCGTGGTCCGCGAAAGTGATAGGGTCAATCACCGCTCCGTTTATTAAAGGAACGTCTGCATGTCTAATGAAGAAATAGTCTAGTCTCGAGTACACATCCCTAGCATGGGAATAAAAGGTGTAGTCTCTCGTGTCAGGATGGACCGTGCGCCATAGGTCTATCAATTGGTGAGAGAAAAGCAGTCGACGGATACGTCGGAGAACCTGCTTAGGCATGTAGGACGAGCCTCTGGAGATGTCTACCGAGGGGTCCAGTGCTACATTGAAATCTCCCCCCACTAAAAGAGTGCCCTCTGCAAAATCGGCCAGTTTAGCCAGGATGCCTTCCAAGGCGGCTGCCTGATTGGAGTTGGGGAGGTAGACATTGGCTAGAGTAAACAAAGAGCCTGCTAATTCCCCCTTTAAAAACAGGAATCTACCCGAATCATCACGCAAGGCTGCCTTGTATTTCCAAGGAACCCAACGCGCGATAAGAATGCTCACCCCCCTGGACTTGGACCCCGGGAAACAACTATGGCACACGTCGGGGAATCTTGGGGAGGAAAAGGTAGGAACCGCCCCCTCCTGAAAGTGTGTCTCCTGGATAAAGGCCACCTGGGCCCTCTTACCCCATAAAAGGCGGAGAAGGGATGATCTCTTCTCGAGAGTGTTGAGACCATTAGCGTTGATGGAGGAAAACACCAAAGAGTCCATGGCGAGGGGCCGGGGTCCTGCAAAGGGAGAAAACAAAAACAAACAAGCAACACACACAGGACTCACAGAGAGAGAAGAGAGAGGGAAAGAGAGCGGAGAAAAAAAAAAAAAAAGGGGGAAGAAAGCGATGGGACGAGAGAGTGCAAAGGGAGGGATAAGAGTCCAAGAAATACAACAATTAATTCCACTCATGGCTAATCCAAGAGCAGTAAACAGAAAACAGTGGGATAACCCACTTAAGCAGGTCTCAGGAGCACATCGCAGTATACGCCCAGAGAGCTGCTAAGCTAGACTATCGGGGGAAAAGTAAAAACTCAAATCTAGTTGCCACCCTTTCCCCGAGCATGAGAATGGAAAGAGTAATCAATACCTCTCTACTAAGGAGGGAGAGAGAGGGGGGCTAAACCCTTACTAAAAAGTAATCCCAGCCGATCAGACGGGGGAGGTGGTAACCCCCTGCGAGGGTATGCCTTACAACTGGGTAGGGGGAGCTAAGGTACAAGAAGCTCAACAACTTAAGTAGGGAAGTGGGGAAGAACTTAGGATAAAGGCCACTAACCGCCCTCCGTTGGATTGAGAACCCTTATGTATCCCCCAGGGGGAAATAAAGCTAGAGACCCGCAAGGTGCCCCCTCTCGCACAAAGCATACCAGGTGCCCTGCTCGTCATTAACCAGAATGTGTGTTAAAGGGGAACACCCTAGGAAAATACATCACATTTCACGTAGACCTCCGCCAGACACACTCCCCTCGAGGTCGTCTCAGAGTCAGGGAAGATGAAGGCGGGCGCCCTCCCGGAGGCACAGGCGGCAGAGGATAGATCAGCCAGTCAGGGAGAGAGAGATCAGGCATATCCAGAAACTTCGTCAGCAAAGTCTCTTGTTCCGGAGAGTGAAGTGCAAAGGTAGCTCCGTTGCGACGTATCTGAACATGGAAAGGGTGACCCCATTTATATGTGGCCCCAGAGTCTAGGATGACTTGTAAGGTTGGTTTAAGGATTCTGCGCATGGCTAGTGTACATCGGGAAACATCCGGTAGTAGGTGCACTTGGGTGTTCATAAATGGGACCGGGTCACCACGCCAGGCCTCCTGGAGAATATCCTCCTTCTCCCTGAAAAAATGGACTCTACAAAGGACATCCCTAGGCTCCGTGGTGTCCTTACACCTAGGACCCAGCACCCGATGGACTCTGTCAATGGTGATCTCCGTGTCCAAAGGACGAGACAGGACTGTGTTGAAGATCAAGGTCACGGCAGAATGGAGCTCCGAGGGGGGTGGGCTTTCAGGGATACCCCTAAGTTTGACATTATTTCGACGACCTCTATTTTCTTGATCATCGACCTGAAGAAGGATGGATCTGTTGAGGTCTCTTTGGGTAGACTGAAAATTTTCTACGGCAGTGAGGCGTTGGTCCAGTGAAGCAGCCTGCTTTTGTTGAGTAGAGAGTTGTGTAGATAGAGTCTGTAGTTCCGTTTTAAACTCAGACATGATTTTCTCTTGCTTTTCCTCCACTCTGCGGACCATAGCTTCCAAGTCCAACTTAGTAGGCTGAGAAGGTTCCAGATATCCGATAATTTAGGACACTTTCGGCGGTGAAGCTGCGTCTCTCGCAGAGAAGTAAGATAGGTCAGAGGAAGCTGGAGAGAGAAGGGCTATCGGGGTGCCCGAGAGGTCAGGTCTCAAACCCTCACGCTGGTCTGAGGCGCCAGGGACGACGGTCTCCGACCGTGGGTCTACTTCATTGTGGGATACTCTGGTTGCTCCTGTTGTCAGCGGAATGCCACCAGGAGAGGGCCTGGCTATATATGGATCCATTTCCAGAGGAACATCTGGGGTCTCTACAGGATGTAGTTTATTCTGGGAGGTCATAGACTGATAGGAGAGTGACCCTGATTGTATTATAGAAGGCATGAGAGAGTGAGACAGTGAGCTTGCACCAGATCCAGCTGGGCCAGGTATTTCATTGAGAGAGGGAGACTGCAGGAGCTCAGGAGTTAACTGTTCCTCGGTGGGAGGTGAAGGTTGAAGCGTGGGAACACTGCTGGGGCCGCCATTTTGGGAGCGGGGGGAGAGGGGGGACCGGTACCTGCCGGTGAAGCGCTGAATTCCTCTCTGTCGGTGGCTGAGACAGCAGTGGAGAGGATAGCTGCGTGTGAGGCCTCCCCTGGGAGTCTGAAGGGTCCGCTGGGCAATGAAGAGGCGCCGCTTGTGTCACTGAGGCGCTGGAGGCGCGCGCCGGCGCCATTTTGGCTCTCTCCGCCTGAAGGGAGGAAGGTGAGAGCAAGAAACGCGCGATGTGCGGCTCCGTTAGGGAGGAGGAGGTCGTCCCCCTGCGTCCAGGGCGTTTAACCATGTCAGGTAAGCCGTTCAGGGGCGATTTTAGAGTAGTTTTACCCCCTTAAGGATAGCTAGAAGCGCTCGGGGTCCGGGAGCTCTGTAGATGTGCGGCTTTACGGTGACATGTCTAGGCCACGCCCCCCCATATATTAAATCTTTTACCATTTTTTGATTCAGAACTTTTTCCCCTATTTTCCTCCTCCTAAAACCTATGTGCGTCTTATGGTCCGGTGCGTCTTATATTCCGAAAAATACAGTAATTCCCACTCAGATACTTCCTTAGCAATAATATGGGCAGCACACAAAGCAGTTATTAGAGACTCTATAATTGTGGAAGCATTCCTTTTCAAGAGGACCTTTCACCATCTCCACCAAGTTCATTTCTGCATCATTTAATAGGTGTTGCTCCACTGATTCTTCCAATCTTGTATATCTGTTGTACACGTTATTGTATATCCCTGTTCTATTTGTCTTGCTTTTTTTTCTGTTACCCTGTATTTTGTTTTGATTACCTGCTTTAATTTATTTTTTTTACTTTAATGTTAAAAAGCATAAATAAAATTAATAAAAATTACAGAGCCTAAATAGCATATCAGGCACAAAAACTAACAGCACATATTCATTGGCAATGGTGGGGGCAAGAGAAAAAATTCCAACTGTTTGAATTAGTGGAGTTGCACCTATGAAAAGATGCTGAGAACTGGAGATTATGGAGGGTAGTAAAAGGTCCTCTTTATGGAAAGAGCTGGCTAAGGTGCAGTCAAAGGTCAAGCTGCACCTTGATACTGTCTACAAGTACACCAGCAAACCTTTTAAAATGTCAGCATCTAAATCCGAGCGAGGCACATAGTAATATGATATATCACCTGGAGGACTCAAGGGGGGATACCTTACTTCCAATCCTAACTCTATATGCGCTTCCATGCTTTCTTTCAAAAACTATATTCAGTGCCTCCTCCCATTCCACCTGCAAAAATAATATTGTTCCTTTAATTCCACTTTCCACCCTCAGGATGACAAGCTAGGATGACTTAATGAAGCTATTACAGAGGAGAGGAGCTGGACTTGGCTATCAGCTGTTTAAACCCTTTCGCGGCCAGGGGTTTTTAGACTTTTTGCAACTCTGGTAGCTAGGACAATTTTCACACTTTTTTGATAAAGTACTAATAAAACCTAAAGAAAACCTAATCCCCATACCTATCTATTTTCTGAATGTAGACACCTGCAGAATTGACAGAATGCCATTTGCCACTGTATACAAGAAGGCACCTTCATACAATTTCGATTTAAATTGTATATTTTATAAAACAAAATAAAAATAAAATACATATAAATTTTATATTTAGTTTTGAAATGTGTAAACCAAACAAACAGTTGTATGCACCACACTTCCTAAAAATAAGAGTTCACTGTGCAGAGTTCATTCATATCACTTAGGCCAACACCTGCATGCACATACAGTCATATGAAAAAGTTTGGGCACCCCTATTAATCTTAATCATTTTTAGTTCTAAATATTTGGGTGCTTGCAACAGCCATTTCAATTTGATATATCTAATAACTGATGGACACGGTAATATTTCAGGAT
Organism: Leptodactylus fallax; assembly: GCA_947044405.1. Taxonomy (NCBI): domain Eukaryota; kingdom Metazoa; phylum Chordata; class Amphibia; order Anura; family Leptodactylidae; genus Leptodactylus; species Leptodactylus fallax. The sequence goes on from CAMRHE010000007.1 coordinate 2,818,007, forward strand.
TGAAATGAGGTTTATTGTACTAACAGAAAATGTGCAATATGCATTAAACCAAAATTTGACCGGTGCAAAAGTATGGGCACCTCAACAAAAAAGTGACATTAATATTTAGTAGATCCTCCTTTTGCAAAAATAACAGCCTCTAGTTGCTTCCTGTAGCTTTTAATCAGTTCCTGGATCCTGGATGAAGGTATTTTTGACCATTCCTCTTTACAAAACAATTTCAGTTCAGTTAAGTTTGATGGTCGCCGAGCATGGACAGCCCGCTTCAAATTATCCCACAGATGTTCAATGATATTCAGGTCTGGGGACTGGGATGGCCATTCCAGAACATTGTAATTGTTCCTCTGCATGAATGCCTGAGTAGATTTGGAGCTGTGTTTTGGATCATTGTCTTGCTGAAATATCCATCCCCGGCGTAACTTCAAATTCGTCACTGATTCTTGTACATTATTCTCAAGAATCTGCTGATACTGAGTTGAATCCATGCGACCCTCAACTTTAACAAGATTCCCGGTGCCGGCATTGGCCACACAGCCCCAAAGCATGATGGAACCTCCACCAAATTTTACAGTGGGTAGCAAGTGTTTTTCTTGGAATGCTGTGTATTTTTGACGCCATGCATAACGCCTTTTTGTATGACCAAACAACTCAATCTTTGTTTCATCAGTCCACAGGACCTTCTTCCAAAATGAAGCTGGCTTGTCCAAATATGCTTTTGCATACCTCAGACGACTCTGTTTGTGGCGTGCTTTCAGAAACGGCTTCTTTCGCATCACTCTCCCATACAGCTTCTCCTTGTGCAAAGTGTGCTGTATTGTTGACCGATGCACAGTGACACCATCTGCAGCAAGATGATGCTGCAGCTCTTTGGAGGTGGTCTGTGGATTGTCCTTGACTGTTCTCACCATTCTTCTTCTCTGCCTTTCTGATATTTTTCTTGGCCTGCCACTTCTGGGCTTAACAAGAACTGTCCCTGTGGTCTTCCATTTCCTTACTATGTTCCTCACAGTGGAAACTGACAGGTTAAATCTCTGAGACAACTTTTTGTATCCTTCCCCTGAACAACTATGTTGAACAATCTTTGTTTTCAGATCATTTGAGAGTTGTTTTGAGGAGCCCATGATGCCACTCTTCAGAGGAGATTCAAATAGGAGAACAACTTGCAATTGGCCACCTTAAATACCTTTTCTCATGATTGGATACACCTCGCTGTGAAGTTCAAAGCTCAGTGAGGTTACAAAACCAATTTTGTGCTTCAGTAAGTCAGTAAAAAGTAGTTAGGAGTATTCAAATCAATAAAATGATAAGGGTACCCAAATTTTTGCACCGGTCAAATTTTGGTTTAATGCATATTGCACATTTTCTGTTAGTACAATAAACCTCATTTCAATCCTGAAATATTACTGTGTCCATCAGTTATTAGATATATCAAATTGAAATGGCTGTTGCAAACACCCAAATATTTAGAACTAAAAATGATTAAGATTAATAGGGGTGCCCAAACTTTTTCATATGACTGTATCTTCATAAAATCACCAGAACTGGAGAGAACAAGATGGAAATTTAAAAAAACAAAAACCAACAACAAAAAAACAAACAAACTATAAAATGTATGGATTTACACAATGTGAAATGTAAGTACATGTTATCCCCTCTCCTATCACAGTGAGCATACTCTACTTTTGCTCTCTGTCACACAGAGGGAAAATGTAATACCCCTCTGAGACTAATCACAGGGGTATTCTTATGTAATACCCCTCTGAACATAACCAGGAAGTTTATTGGCGCTGTGACCCAGATGTTTACCATCATCCAGATCGCAGCGCCCAGAGTTACACTAAACACTTACACAACACATACAATATAGTTTGCATTTGACCCTATCCCAATCCTGTCCATACCTGATCTTTATAGAGTAAAATACACCGACCGCCATCCCTAGAGATGAACGAAAAAAAGACACTTCTCCCAGGTGGAAAAGTTCCATCAATCAGATAACACGTTTTCACCCATTGAGTGTCACCATATAAAATCCCTGTTTTTGGCAGCTTTCAGATGGGTATAATAGCGGGAGGTTTTTTTTGCACCTACAGTACAAACACCTGCACCTGTAAATATATGTATGTCTGGTATGTATGAATTCCTCACATCTTGCAGTTTTTTGGAAAGTACATTTTATTTGCAGAAAGGGATTGCTTGAGCATGCATGTTAGTGGCAAATTAGAATTTTTGTGCAATTTTTGCTTGTAATCTCTGCTGCAAAGTTGCATGAAGGTGGTTGTATTTATGAAATATTAAGTTGTGTTTTTACATACGGTATGCTGTGTAATCTCAAAGTTAATTTTGGTGTCACAGTTTATGTGCAGTAAAGATTTTTAAAATATTAGTGAATAAGAATTGCTTGTCTTCTGTATCATTGTTTTTGAGAGTACAAGCTCTTGTTGTAGTTGATTTTTGTAGTATATATAAATTTGTATACATTTTGATCTATTTTATATGAGATTTGTTTGTGAATGTAAGATTGATTAAGAGTTTTAGGTGCAAATATGTTTTATTGCATTTTTTCAGAATTTTTTTGTGTTTGTCATAAAGTTACATGAAGGTGGACATTGCTATTGATGATCCATTGAGACACACAATTCTAAGGTTGTCTACTTTAAATAAATATATAGGGTTTTAGGGGTGCACTTGCTTTTCACTGTATGTAATCCCTACATTTTATAAGATGATACTTTAACATTTCCAGCTTCAAAGCAGATTTTTGTTCCTTCCAGTTCTGGTGATTTTATGAAAATATGTGCATGCAGGTGTAGGCCTTAGTGATATGAATGAACTTTGCACATGTTGATCACTTATTTTTAGGAGGTTTGGTGCATATAACTTTTTGTTTGGTTTCCATTTTTAGCAACTAATATAAATTTTTTATTTTTTATTTTTTTAATAAAACATGCACTTGAAATCAAAATTGCATGAAGGTGCCCGTTCGTATACATCATAAACTGGCATTTTGACAATGCTGCAGGTGTCTACTTTCAGAAGATATACTGTATAGGTATGGGGGTTTAGAATAATTTTTTAACGTTGCAATTTAGATTTTTTGTCCATCGCAAAACTGTGAAAATTGCCCTAGCTACCAGAGGTGCAAAATATCCGGAAACCCCTGGCAGCGAAAGGGTTAAAGAAACTCCAAAATCGCAGAACTGCGCCAAACAATTTTGTGCATATAAATTGGGGGCTTGCATAAGTATATAAATACATCTCCCCTATATAAACTGTAACCCTAATGAATACTTAAAATCTTTTTACTTAACTAATGTGATAACTAGGGCTGGTTTCAGATTGGCGTAATATGGGAGCTTTATTACTCTCATATTATGTACACAACCTCTGAAGTTGCTGTGGTTCATCATTACTGCATTTAGAGAGCCATAATTCTAGATCTTATGTCCCACTGGAAGTCCAAGAGTTTCGTCTGTATTATGGGTGCAAAAAAACCACCCGCTATTGCAACCATCTGAAGGATAAGAAAAACAGTTTTTTGGGGGTTTTATTTTTTTATGGTGATAGTCAATGGGCGAAAATGTCTTATCTGATTGATGGAACTTTTTCTGCCAGTCAGAAATATGCTCACCTCTACTACTAATTATTGCTATTGTGGCGTATAACAGATACTGCTAGAGAGGTGGTATAAAGTTCAGGTATGGACAAGATAGGCACTGTCCAATGTAGACTTTGATGATTTTGAGTATATGTTGTGTTTGGTGCAACTCTCTTGGCATCGCGATCTGGACGCTCGTAAATGTCTGGGTTACATTGCCAATGAACGTCCTTATTATGTTCATAGGGGTATTACATGAGAATACCCGTCTGATTAGGCTCAAAGGAGTATTACATTACCCCTCTGATAATCAGAGAACAAAAGTAAAGCATGATCTCTGATTGATAGGAGAGGGGATAACATGGACAAAAAAGTCCCTGCTACCCCTTACACTAGGGGTCACATACAGTGTATGCAAAGACAATGATGATTTTTCATCGTCTGTTCAGTCTGCAGCTCATCTCCTTTGCCTCTCCTCCTCCTCTATGCCGAGCCAAAATTCTGGCTGAGGCTGGAAGTGGGAGGACACTTCAATACCCGATTTCTCGGAATCCACACGGACTGTCAAGCAGATTTTAAATTCATTTTAAAGAAGAGAATCTGGAGCGGTTAGCTGTTAAAATGCTGTCAGGAATATAGATCTGCAGGTTTGAGACCTGCAGCTCTGCATTCTGAGCAGCATTTTTTCTGCAAAACGCTCTTTTCTGTAAGGGCTATATTAATGATCTTAGTATCCTTTTAAAGATGAGATTCTGCATATATTGTCTGCTTGTTCTGCAAATTCCATTCTCAATCTGTTTTAACATATTTTATTATTTGGGGATTTTTTTTTTAAATTTATTTCAGAGATGTTCACGCCCATTTCTTTGTTTTTGTACATTTATCCTTTTTCTTCTTTTTTTTTCTTTTCTTTTCTTTTCTTTTCTTTTCTTTAAATATAGAATGACCCAGAAGTGAAAAAGTATGGCCCCTTCCATCCCTATGTGAATGCCAAGGTGTGTACACCTCTTTCCTAGAAACATTGTGTTGTGTGTGCAATATGTATGCTAACCGTGTAATCTCAGACTGTCATGTCTTGGGGATACCTTTTAGGTTCCATTAAGATTGTGTGGTTTTTTTTTTTTTTTTTTTTTTTTTTTTTCAAATCTGTGATATTTTATAACAGCAGACAGCAAAAAACAACAAAAGGTCATTGAAAATGTTTTTACATTTGACTTTCATTAGTTTTTGTTGTCTTCTGGGATAAAATGTCATGATGCAAAAGTTTGGGTTAACTGAGATGCCACTCTATTTAGCAGAGTCTAAGGCTGCCCCTATCTTTTCACCAGAGACTGCCATAAAATGCCAGCAACTGGTGCAAACTTACAGGCAGATAACCAAACCAGAGGTCCAATGGCAGATACAGGAGTAAACTAGCCGAAGTCAAAACCAGGAGAGTACTAATATTACCAAATCATAAATATATAAATTACGAGTACACAAAGCCCAAGGTGCAGTCCAGAAGAGTTTATATCCAGGCAAATCTGAAAGCGAGGGGATATCTAGAAGCCAGAGTCAAAATAACAGGAGGTTTAAAAACCTCATTCAGTGGGCAGAGATCTCTCAAAGGCCTTCTCTGCTCTTAGCTTTAGATGCGGTGAAAGCGTTCAACAGAGTGAACTGGGGTTATCTGTCCAGTATATTAGATAATTTTGGAATCCAAGGTTATATCAAATCTGCAATACTCTCCCTATATTCGACGCCCTCGGCGAGTGTTCTGATAGGCTTTATGTCACAAATGGCACCTGCAAGGGATGTCCATTGTCGCCTATAATATTTGCTTTCAAAATGGAACCATTGGCAGAAGCCATCCACATAAATCCGTCCATATCTGGTATTATTATTGGTAAGACATTTCATAAGATAGGGCTCTATGCAGATGATGATATTCTTTCTGTCACTTACCCGCTTGTCTCTGTCCCTGCCATCTAAAAAAAAATATGCTGTGTGATTTTAGAGAAGTGTATTATTATGAGGTTACTCTCAGATACTTTAACGTTGGTGTGGACACTCGGAGACACTCTGGCTTTTCTTTTGACTAAGTTTTCAAATCAAATGCAAGACGGCCCCTTTACCTTATCTTGGGGTTTCTTTGACTAGCCCTAGTTCAGCACTGTTCTCATTTAACTATATTCCACTTCTTACGAAAGTCTCCACCTTGTTGAATAAGTTTAATAACCCAAACCTTTCCTGGGTGGGCATTGCAGTAGTTAAAATATCGGTACTGCTGGTCGTAAGTAAGTGTTCAGAACAGTTACTATACCACTACCACCTTCTTATTTTTGCTCAAGTGCAGTGTCTTCTTATCAATTTTATATGGAATAGGCATAAACCCAGAATCTGCTTTTTCCACTATGACTCAATTATGTAAAGATGGTGGTATGGGTGTTCCTGACTTTTAAAACGTACTACTTTTCCACTCTCTTGACCCACCTTGCACATTGGTAGCAAGACACATCACCCTTTCCATGGGTTGCTATTGAATGGGAGGCAGCGGGTGTCCCATTAATTGCGCTCCTGTCACCCCTTTCTCAACCACCCTTCGAACTGGGTCACTCCCTATTAACAATAGTGGCTTCAAGATCTGCGTGGCTCTTCCTCCTTAAAGGAGAAAATCTTTAAAACTCTGCAAAATATTTATTTTTACTTGCAAAAATGTTAAGCTTTTAATTATCTACAAATTTAAAAAAGGTTATATTCGTGGGAATACCCCTTTAAGAATAATCAGATGGATCATACTAAATCTATAAATTTCTTACCCCCAGAATATGTTTTTGCCTTTCAGCTATCTCTTATGCTGCATAATTGGATTACTCATGGGCTAACGCACATGAAATATTTATTACATTATGGTAGGATGTGGACTTTCCAGGATTTTTCTAGCATGTATAATTTATCGCTTATATATTTTTATAAGTATTTACAAATGAGAGAGATTCTTAGGGGGCGTTCACTCTACCGTTGGTAACTGTCAGAAGTGTCCGTTGCTATTGTCCGTTACAAGATTTTAGCATTGGAAACTAGCTGAACCGTCAGAAATCCGTTAAAATGTCCATTCATTTCAATGGGTTTTTATATTGTGTCCGTTAGTGATTGTTTGTGTCCGTTTACACCAAATCCGTCAGAAGTCGCGGACAAAAAATCCTACATGCAGGACTTTTTGTCTGTTTGAAAAAACAGATTCTTGATGGACAGCAAGTGTCCGTTATTTTTTTAACATTGAAGTCTATGTTCAGTTACTGTCCATTATTTTATGTCTGTTTTTTCCTGTGCATGCTCAGAAAGCAAAAAAAAAAAAAAAAAAACGGACAGTGTTAAAAAAACGGACAATGTTATAAAACGGACACTAACTGATGCTAATGTGTCCGTTTTTTTTAACTAATCCATTAATTGGATCAGTTAAAAAAAACGGACACATTAACATCAGTTAGTGTCCGTTAATGTCTGTTATGATAGCTGTCTGTGTTTTTTTTTTTTTTTTTTTTAACGGACACTATCAGAACGGACATCAACAGTAGTGTGAACCCTGCCTTAGACTTCTCCCTTAGACCATTTTTTTCCCTTTCTCAGCCTATTCCCATTTTATGGCTGAGGCAGGGAAATATAAAGGGATTACCTCTATTTATTCTGCATTGATCTTTGGGGCCTATGATGTTAATTCAGGATATATTCTTAAGTGGGAAGGGGATTTATAGTTCCAATTTTCATTATCTGAATGGCATGTGGGACTTAACTGGGTGTCTAAGATATCAAAAAGTACTATATACTGGGAAGGGGCACAGAAGCGGCTTCTTTGATGATATAGGACCCCATTTCAACTATCTAAGTTTATTCATGATTCTACCCTCCTATGTTGGACGGGAATGTGATAAGCCTGACTCTTACTTTCACATGTGGTGGGAATGTTCTTTTGTGTATAACTTTTGAATGGTGGTTTCTAAATTTGTTTTTGATGTTGTTCAGATCCTATTTCTGTTAACAGCCTCCTTAGCTCTGTGTTTTATAGGTTTGGATTTTATCCAATTACTGGCTAGAACATTGGTGGGCAATATCATCTTTTGCTGCCCATTTACTGATAGCTAGGTCCTGGAGAGCTAATATCCCTCTAACAACTAGGGAACTGTATTCTTTGCTTCAGAGATTATATGCTCCAGGGTCTTTTAATTTTTAATTTAAATATTAAATATGCACTCAATGTCTAATTTATATTACCTCTTGGATGTATAACTGACGATACTGTAATAGAAATTTTATTTGTTTTTGTTTTTCATTATATTCAGCATTCAAATGTTTTATCGTTGTTTCTTTAGACTGGTCAATTTATATTTTGTATACTTGTTGATTGGACACTGTTGTATTATTGCCTGTATTATCTTTCTGCTGCATTTAATGTCCTATTGTTATTTCAAAAATTCTAATTTAAATTACAAAAAAAAAATTAGATTAACACTGACAAACGCTGATTCTATTTTTTGGTGTATATTGGGGAGTGGTTTTAACGGGAGTCTTATCAGCTCCCCCAGCCATTGTAAACCACTGGAATGGTAAAGTACATAATAGGAACACAATTCCAACCATATCTTTCAAATGCTGATGAGTCACCAGGATTCTTGGAAAAACCTGTTTTAATAGATGTGCAAATTAGGTTCACAGAGCACAGGGAGTGTTGTATTCAGTCCCCATGCAAAACCGGGTAATCAATAAATTCGTCCATCCAGGCCTCTTGTTCAGCCCTCCTGTGCAGTGGAAGAACAGCATCATCAGCCCTGCAATCAATGAGTTCTGCGCCAAAATCCTGCACAAGTGCATTACACTCCTGTAGTACTACAGAAGCATACTACAAACGCACGGGACTTCACTGACATCGTCGAAATTTTGCACATGTGCAGTACACTCCTGTATTACTGTACGACAGGAACATACTGCGCATGCGTGGGATTTCAACGCAGCACTCAGTGACAGCAGGGTTGATGATGCTCTCCCACTGTCCATGGGGGCCGAACAAGAGGCCTGGATGGGCATATTTATTGATGAGACGGCTGTCACTGGGACTGAAGGCAAAGCCCCCTGTGCTCCATGAAGCTAATTGGCATATCTCTTAAAACAGGTTTTTACAGGCATCCCGGTGGCTCATTAACATTTGAAAGGTATGGTTGGAATGGCATGCCTATCATGTACATTATCATACCAGTGGTTTACAGTGGCTGAGGGAGCAGGGAGACTCCTTTTTAATAAGCCTTTTTATAATTTTCTAGTAATAAAAGTTACATTTTAGCATTTTGGTTCCGTGTCTTTCCTTTTCTGGGATTTTATATAAAGATGTGTTGAAAGTTTCATATTTTCTGTGACAACAAATGCACTTTTTTTGAAGGGCGAACTATAAATGTTTAAAATGACCCCCAAATCAGTTTTCCAGCTTTATTAGAGCCCATACGCCAGTGAGAAGCCAGTGAAAGAAACAAGGCAAAGAATACAGAAAGAAGACCAACTCTGCTAATACTGAATCTTGTATTTATAAATGCTGCCAGAAAATCAAAACTTGTTTGAAAGTTTAAGAACAGTTTAGCCCCTCTTCCTGCCACATGCATTTTTCGATTTTTGTTTTTGACGCCCCGCCATCCAAAAGCCTTAATTTTTTTATTTTATTATTTTTCCATTCACAGATCAGTGAGTGGGCTTAAATTTTCCAGAACAAATGGTACCTCATAATTGTACCCTTTAATATTCTGAACGATGTACTGAGAAGCTGGGAAAAAAATCAGAATGGGGTGGAATTGGAGAAAAACTGCATTTACGTGATTTTCCTTACAGGCTTTATTTTTACGACATTCACTGTGCAGCCAAAATGACTCGTCATCTGTTTTCTATGGATCAGTATAGCAATACTAAATTTATATAGTTTATTTTATATTTTAACCCCTTGCCATATTATGCCTTGTAGACTGGGCATTTTTGAATGCAAAGATTCCTAATGTATGTGTGTTCACTTTATTTATGAGTTTTTATATGTGCTCTAGGGAAAGGGGAGTGATTTGAATTTTTGTTTTATACATCTTTTTTTTTTTTTATCTGTAATTTTTAGACCCCCTAGGGGCTCTGATCATTAATGCAATGCTGCTTTCTTCTAGAAACAATGCCACTTTTGTCCATGGGTAATGTTTGGTATTACATTTTATCTTTAGTGAAGTGAATAGTGCTAAACTGTAATACTGCACACAACCTGTTGATAGTTGTGGTACTGTTTTGGATTAAAACAGACTTATGCCTTTTAGCATTTTTTTTTTCCTCCTTTCCATGCATTTTGTCTCAGAGGAATTTTAACTAAAGTGGCAATAGATGAATTTGTGGATACTGCTTAGTGCTTAGTACAAAAAAAGTCATGAAATACCCAGCAGTTAAACAGCCAAAATTATGAAAACTTTTTTTTTTTGCATTAAAGTCTTCATTAGGTTTTTCAGAAAAGGGGAAAAAAATAAAACGGAGCACCTTACAATGGTGCCAATGCAATAACATAACAATGGAGGAGGGGAGCACAGATGGGGGGACGGGAGGATTTGTAGAAACTGGAGAGGACAGAAGGGAAGATGGGGATAAGGGATAACAGTATACCCTGGCACAGCAAAGTTATGAGTGATAATAAAAAATTCAATCAATCAAACCAGAAATAGGAGGAAGTGTCAGGAATACCCGAACAAAGGTAACATTTGATATAAAAATGTACAGAGGAAGTAGGAGGAAAAAAAAAGTGTGGGAGCAAAGACTAAGTGAAGAAAGGATATGGGGCAAGGTGAGAAAAAGGGCAGGGCAGAGGAGAGGGGAGAGTCAAACTGAGAATGACGAAAAAGTGCTCTGGAAGTCAGGGGAATAATAGGTGCACACTTTCTGATGAGTTGTTGTTCAGCTGGAGTTCAGCCAAATAGTTCTCCACTTGACAGATATACAGCACCTCCTGCAGCCAGGCTTCCATGGATGGAGGGGTGTTAGATTTACAAAGCCTAGATATCACGGATCTAGCAGCCACAAGTAGGAACCCAATTAACTTACGCACATGTTTATTAATTTTTTGCGAAAAAAATTTAATGGAGGGCCAGGCCATCCTCCACTCCAGTGACTGCTTTGATCAGTCCACGCACCCCAGACCAGAAAGAGTGTAGAAGGGGGAAGTTCCACCAGACTTGCAAAAATCTGCCACGTCCCGTCCCACATCTCCAGCATCAAGGACGAGAAAATTTTGTGTAGCACAGTAGGGACTCTGTACTATCCGGAAAGGATTTTGAAATTGGTCTCCTGTGCTTTGCAAGAGATGGAGAATTTGTGACAGAACTGAAAGACAGATTTTTTTTTCCTCACGCCCGGTGGAAATTAGGTCCCCATCTATCTCTCCCAGCCTGCCGTGTATTACAGCAGCTGGCCTATATCTGGGCCAAAAAATAGATGGTAGAGTACAGATGTGATGATTCCACTTAAATATGGCTATAACTCAAAGATGTATTTTGATCTCTGGGTAGCGTATCTCCCTCTTATTTCCATTTACTTATAATGTGCGCAGCTCTAATCCTAGGTGTATGTTGTCAGTATTGGCAACAATGTAACAATAGGGCTTTGTATTCATCCCAGAATGGCTCCATTGAATTCCTACATCGCCCTGGGTGATCAAATACACATGTATTGTTTGGCCTGGGCAGTTGATCAGACATGGTTGATAACATACAGAAGGCATTGTGTCATTCCACTTAATCCCATCTTCTTACAAAGAATCTGGACTTGAGTGCGTTAGTCAATCAGACTTGCTGTCGCCGGTGACCTCATTCTGGGTGGTGTAATCAAGGGTATAAAAGATGAGGTAAGAGGTCAGTGAGGGAGTTTTTACTGAGAGACGACTGAGAGACTACTGGGATATACTGTGATAAGCATGCAGGCTGGAATGCTGTGATGCTGCTGCTAGAAGCCTCCATTGGTTATCCCCACATGCCATGTGTAAGGGTTGGATTATAGAGCCACATCCAGGATATGTGTGGTAAAGTAATTATTTCACTTTTATTCCCTTTTTATTTGATGTACTGTATATTGTAACCAGTAACTGTTAATGCTTGCATACATCTGCATATCTGTTCTGAACTGCATGTGTCAGATGTTAATACCGACCCATCTAGGGGTTAATAAATATACAAAATTTAGAAAGCTTGTCTTGTATTTATCTTGTGAACCCAGCGCTCACTGGCGGTGAGTGTGGTTTTTTTTAGTAAAGAAGTCTCAGGTGTGGACCAACGCGGTGTTGGCGCACTGAGGATCTTTCACAACGGAGATGGGTTGTGAAGGCATTGAGGTGGTGGTACAGAGTGTCTCAAATAGTGTGAGAGGACTGTGAAGGTTGTGTGATCTCTTCTGGGAGGAATACAAGTAATGTAGTTGGGTGTATTGCCAGTGTATGTGAAGGTTGCCAGCGTCCTGAGGGACCAATGTCGTGTAAGGGAGGAGGGCGGACACATGAGAAAATCAAAGGGGTAGGCATCCAGAACGGTGGGAAAGAAAAGCTGAGTGGAGAGCAGCAGGTAAATCCGGGTTGCCTGCAACCCACGTCTGTGGGCCAACATTTAGAAATAGGCGAGCAACTGCACGGTGAAGCTTGCATTTAGTAAGAACACAGAACGCAACATAAGGCAGAGCCAAAGTATTCCTTTCCGACCAATGGCGGGAATGTAGCAACCAGAGATTCATGAAAAGACGAGGGCTTAAAGCATCCTCAGAGGCAGCCCAGAGTTTTAGTGCTGGAGTGATGCCAGTTGAGGACTCGCCAAGCTACGGCAGCTAAATAGTATTGTATGGCATCCGAAACAGCCAGGCCTCCCATTTGTTTGGGTCTGATTAACACACTTTTGGTGATTCTGGGGCTTTTAGATGCCCAAATGAATTTAGCAAACGATCTTTGGTTTGTGGTGAAAAAAATCTTTAGGGAGAATGATCAGGATTGTTTGAAAAAGGTATAGGAGTCTGGGTAATATATGTTTAGGAGATTAATACAATCAAGCCACCAGAAACCCTTTGTGCTCCAGCGGGCGAGTTCTGTTTGCAGTGTGCAGAGGATAGGAAGAAAGTTTAGAGAATAGGTATTGGAGAGTGAGCATGGGAGGTGAACTCCCAGGTATATTATCGCCCTTGGGGACCAGGTGAACGTGAAGGTTGAACAGAGGGAATGAACAAGGTTGTCAGGCAGAGAGGGCAGTGCTTTTAGTGTGGTTGACTTTGTAGTTGCTAAAGGAACTATATTTGGTGAATTCGCAGAGGAGGGACGGAAGAGTGGTTGGGGGTTGAGTGATGAAGGCCCAGCTTGCAGGCCTTGGATGTCCTGGTTGCGTCTGATGCGTACTAGCAGATGTTCCATAGCCAGGGAATGGGAGGGGGGAGGGGACAGTCTTGCCGCATGCCTTTGCCGATTGTTAAGGGAGAGGAAAGAGTGCCATTAATTTGAATTTGAGCTTGAGAAGATGAATATAGAGATCGGATACGGGACAGCATAGTGGGGCCTAGGACTAAATGGGTCAGAGTGGATTGGAAGTTCCTCGATTTGAAAGCCTTCTCCGCGTCCAGTGAGTGTAACATCACGGTGGCTTTGGAGAAGCAAGCATGATTGATGGCGGAGAAGGCCTTTAGAGTATTAATGAGGAAGATGGGCTTGTAGCTCTGGAACTATTTAGGGTCTTTGCCCTCCTTTGGGATGACCGCAATATGACCATGGAGAAAAGAGGTAGGGAAAGGAGTATCGGGAGAAATTGTTATATACTGTGACAATTTGGGGGGTTTTAGCTTCAAAGGAGGCAGCTTCCTGGAATCCACAGCGGTGTTGGTGGTACTGGGCGCCAATAGAAGCAGTATATCAGGCGGTGTTAATCCAACATAAATGGCTTTATTCAGCTTTACAAATGGTACAGGAACAAAATAATAAACAACCTAGGCCACACATAGGGCCCTACCTCACTGCTTGAGCCCTGACTAGCCTCTGGGGGCAAGAAGCAGCCTGACTCACACTCAGCTCAAGCAGAGTCCTCTCTGGAAACCCAATCCTCCTGGGACGGACCGCCTGTCTGTCTCCGACTGGTTCCACCGCACATCTGCTCCCTGCAGGTCTCCTCAGCAGCTCTCCTGCTGTACACACTCCCCTCTGGAGTTACGCCCCACCCACAGGTGTGGCTGAGGACCTTTTCAAGCCCGGCTTTGGGTCACTCACTAGCGCCCTCTAGGTTCACACACTCACAATACCTTCAGTAAATGTGGAGAAAGTTACGGTGCAAGGGATTTATAAAAATTTGGTATGTAACCGCCAGGGCTTTTGCCTGTCGGGGAGGGAGCCAAGGACCATGTCCAGTTCCTGTGGTGTGAATGGTGTATCCAGGTGGAACGTGGAAGGTGTTGCTGGGCAAGAGATGGGGTAGTGGGGTCAGCTACATATTGAGCTGGGGGTGATGGCAGCGAGTATGGGGAGGAGAGAAATTATATAGGCTCTGATAATATTCACTGAAGGACACTGCTATATCAGAAATCAAATGGGGGAATTTACTGTTGGGCTGTTTGATCGACATTATATGGGAGACAGAGTTGCGTTCCCTATCCGCTCTAGCCAAGAGTTGACTGGCTTTATTGCCCCACTTGTAGAAGGAGCATTGACCAAGTTGTCGGGAGTCTCTGATGGCTATGCTCAAGTAGGGACCTGATTTTGTGCCGAATTGCTGTCAAGGTGGTGAGTGTGGAGCGCTGGAGGGTCTGTTTATGTTGGACCTCCAGGGTGGGTATAGAATGAAGTAAGGATTTCAATTTTTGACTCTCCTCCCTCTTCATTCTCGCTCCATGATTGATCAGGATCCCTCTCAAAATGCACTTCAGGGCCTCCCATTGTACAGGCAGAGCCATAGTATCATGAGTGATCAAGTTCAAAGTTATGAATTGCCTGTCTAAGGGTGCGTTCACATATGTATGGCCAAGGGATCAATTTGCACCATGCCGGAGGGAAACTGATGCCAGAACGGATCCCATCCGTTCTGGCGCCAGATTTGTGCCTCAGCCGGATGGAAAATCGCTAACTCCAGCGTTTTTCCATCTGGCTCACACAAAACTTCAGTGCTGGATGCTTTTGAGTGCTGCCGCACCCATCTTCAAGCAGCACCCAACAGCATCCGGTGTATTGAGCAGTACCTCCATGCACAGTAGTGAAGATGGCAATTGCCGAGCAGCAAGGATTGCTCTCCTGGCCTTAGCAGCTCCTCCTGTAGGTGCTGTGGCCCGAACCGCCACTCATCTAGTACTGAAGACAGCAATTGCTAGCAGCAGAAGGGATCGGTAATCATCACGATTACTGGTCCCTGCTTCTGATTAGTGTAAGGGATCAGGGCTTGGGGACAGGTGAATGTTCCTCCCAGCTGCTGTTAATGTAAGTTATGTATGTAAATTATTATCTGGGCACGAAAGAGGAGTTATACTGTGGGGGTGGGATAGGAGCATACTGAGGAGGCACAATAATGGGGCTTTATACCTCTTGCGGGTCCCATTAGTGTCTTCCACAGTATAATGCTCCTTAATGGCCCCACCCACAGTATAACGCCACGTTAGTGCCCCCTGCACAGTGTAATGCCATGTTGGTAAACCTGCACTGTATAATGCCATGTTTGTCACCACCCGCACAGTGTGATGACATGTAAGTTGCCACACACAGTGTAATGCCACGTTAGTTGCCCCACATACATAGTATAAAGACACGTTAGTCGCCCTCCCCCCACACACACAGTGTAATGCCATGTTAGTCGCCCCCCCTGCCTAGTCCTAATTTTTCGGGTCTACACCTGGGGTCGGTCTTGTAGTCGTAAGTGTGTTTTTGTCTGAAAAATATCGTAAATACTGCACTTGTTCAGCTCAGACTTTTACTTGATAAAGGACCTTTACTAAACGTAGTTGAGTAGCCCTACTCTATTGGCCTCTGCAGCCCATCATGCCTCGTGGGCCATCATGGTAAAAACTGGTGACAGCTGATGACAACTATGGTTTAGTATTAGAAATTTGTATTTAAAAAAAAAAAGAAGCCTAATGACAACTGATTTTTGCATCAGATTTGGCATCAGTTGTAATGCCTAAGGGACAAAAAAACTGATACTGATATATGTGAACCTACCCTTAGATTGGTTTAACATTGAGCACACAGCAAGAGAGTCTCATTTAGTCTGGTCATTGAAACTCTAACGGTTCCACTCTCTAATTGTCAGGAGATGTCCAAATTAATTAAATCGTGTCGTCGAATCGTCGCCATCTTGGATGCGTAATGAGCATCTGACCACATTGGCTCTTGTTTGTCAGTAGACCTTGAAATGTTTCATGAGATATTTTTCATAAGGCCTAGTTCTTATCTTGCTCCCAGAGAAAAGGGGAGTATGGGGAGTAAAAGGGAGCAAGACGTTCAATTGGACACTCTTCTCAAAAGACCTCGTCTATGAAGTGTGAGAAGGACTCTCAAACAATAGGACATTCTAATGAATAAACTTTTTCAGCAAATACTGCATTTATTCCCTTAAAATGATAGAAACAATATTGTTGATTATTGATTCTCAAGACATTTTCTAATATTTTTTCCACAACAGGCTCCACATGTTAGGGTGGGTGGAGGGAGGCAAAAGCCTGACAGAGCATGAAACCATGGAGTTGTTGAAAAGGAGGACATCTCCGATCGTGGCTGCAGTTACTTGGGGCAGAAGTGCGTGTTGAAGGAAAATGTAGTCCAGTCTGCTGTAGGACTCATGCGCATGTGACTAGAAGGAAAAATGTCTACCATCTGGATGGAATATGCTCCACACGTCACACAGCAGCATGGAATTGAGGAGCCTCTGTAATTTGGTGAGGGCTTTGTAGGGAATTTCTTACCTGAGGAGTCTAGTAGGGGATTGAGAGTGAGGTTAACGTCACCACAGAGTATGAGTTGACCGTGAGCGAAGGACTGGACTTAGGGTGGATAGAATGAAGGGAACCTGACCTGTATTTGGGGAGTAGATGTTCTCCTATTGTATAGGTTACTCTGTATATGTCACAGATGAGAAAAAGATATCTTGCATCGGTATCGAAGATCGAGTCCAATATTTTCACTGGTAGATTTTTGTGGAAGAAGGTGGCCACTCCCTCGTCTTCCCTTGAGAGTTCCTACTGTGAAACCAAAGGGGATAGTAACTGTTCTTGTGTGGGTATGTGCGCGGTCAAAAAAATCAGTAGTTGGATATGTTGGGTGGCGGCGGTGGTTGTATATAAAACATCAGGTGGGCAAATAAAGGGTACGTAATCAGAACAAGTCATTGAGTCAAAAACCTGGAGACATGTGGACCAGAAGAAGTTGTGGTGCTAGGCAGATCCCTTGCATCGGTCATACCTGTTTCCGCACGAAGTTGTTCCAAGCCCGGGAGATGCAGTGGAGGCAAGTACAAAGCCCTCAGGAAATATGGGAGGTCATCTGGGGCGCAGAGGGTAAAGAGTCCATCCTTTAGTTGAATTTGTAGGGCTAATGGAAACCCCCACCAATAGGGAATTTCACGTACTTGGAGGATAGTAAGCAGACGCTTCAATGCTGAACGTTGGCACAGGTTATGTTGAGAGTGTTCTGGGAAAAGAGACAGCTGGGTTCCCTCAAAGTCGATGCTCCTCTAGTTTCTGGCCTTCAGCTTAATTTCCTCCTTAAGTGCTTAATAATGAATTTGACAGATCACATCTCTAGGTTTATCCATATCAGTGCTGCGGGGTCTAAGGGGTCATTGAGCTCAATCAATCTCGATGTGAGTGTCAGGAGGACGTCCCAGGAGTGCATTGAAGACAGCAGTGAGAGAAGGAATCAATTCAGAGGATGGGGTAGCCTCCGGGAGGTTGTGGATTCTTATGGCAGTTACAGTTCTCAATGTCGTCAACATGCACCACTGGTTTACAGTATTTAAAAGTCTGTGATGTTGAGGACTGTTGCAGCAACTGAAGCGATTCAGTAACACAAGACTGGAACAGTTCCAGATCGTTAACCTGTTGTTGCTGAATGTCGATGTCCATCTTAATCACTTTGAGATCTTGGCACCAGGCGCGTTTAAGGTCAGAAGCTAGGTTGTCCATGTCCCTCTTGCTAGAAACCTGAGTCAGCAGTACCTGCAGTTCAGGATGACATTATAAAGCTTGGAGTGCCTCTGCAGGTCGACAGTACTTGAAAGACATAGGAGTGCTCAACAGTGCAGTGTAAGGCACTCAGGGGTAGTTGTGGCTGTAGTCTGCGGCAGGTAGGTCTGAGAGTCTGCCTCTTCAGCAAAGGAACTGTCTGCCTCATGTAGAGTTTGATTTCTCTTGTTGGAGCGTCCCTGGTGAAGGGGGGTGGGTTGCCCGGGAGGTAAAGAGCGACCTATTAGATTTAGAGTCGTTGTGGCCTTGGAATCTGGCTTGGCTGAAGGGGGCACTTTGTGAGGGAGGCAGTGCTAGACGGCCTGGGATAGTTGGATACTATCCGATAGAATCCCTGCCACAGGGTGCTGCTGGGACTGAGCTGACTCTCCGTGTATTGAAGGGAGAGCCAGCAAAGATGGTTCCCGCGTTCCCGTGCATTGAGGCATGGCAGGACGGGAGGAAGACACATGGAGCCGGCCACTCACCGGGTCATTTGGAAGAGACGCTGCGGAGGAGAAACAGTCTCTGTCTGGATCCTGGAGAGGCATAGGAAGGAGATCTTGTGCATGCGGCAGAGAAGCTGGCCTAGGCACACCGGCAGGATCCACAGGTGAGGGAGCCGCATCCAAGGCTGCCTCACTGTTAGTCGTGCTCTGAATTCTGCCAGCAGGCGGAAGAAGGTGGAAATCGGGATGTTGGGTGTCAGGGGGGTTGAGGGACCCCCTGTAGCCTTTTTGCCCCTGGTTTTACCCATAATAGAGGTTGTATCTGCCTGTTGTGCGAGGGTCGGTGCAGTAGTTCCTTCAGGCGCATCTGCTCTGTCATGGCAGGCCACGCCCCCCTCAAAGCATTTTTTTGATATATTGCGTCAGATTTATCGTTCCCTCTATGCCAGTTTTTTTAGTGTAGATGGATGATGTTGTGGCGAAAGGCCCCTTTCCATGTTTTGCTCAATACCTTGTGCGAATGTGAGTGATTTCTAGCTTATAATGGAAATCTACACCAGTTCATAACTGGCATAGATTTCCTTTTTGACTCTTGGGTGTCTGACTGATTAATGAAGAGGCTGGAGCCTTTTCATGAATCTCTTATTCTCTTTGCCAGTCAGGGCATCTGCCACACAGTGAACCATAGTCTGGCTTGGAAGATGGGATCTACAGGTCTACTCACATAGTGCACCATTTGGACTGTCAATACCCGTTTTAAATGTATTACTCTGCCAGTAGGAAATATCTTATAGATATGTGTTATATTTTCATTCTCATGGAAGAAATTATAGTTTGTCCAGTTTCAGCCAATGTTATTGTTTGCCTATTGTAAAATAATAAAATTTTTCAATAACTTTTTGTATTAATTCCTCATGGTTTTTTAAAACTTTGCTTGCTGTTTTCTTCTGGTGAATAAAAACCAGTCCATAGTCATGTAATGGACCCAAAGGTGGACGACTCATAGTCACAGCAAAGTAATCTGACATCTACCTGGTAATGAGCCGTTCACCTGTGTGCCCATCACATGATCATGGACTGCTTTTACCCACTAGAAATAAAGAATGACAGCAAGCAAGTTGATACAAAAGGTATATTGGAAAACTGTATTTTCTGTCAACAGATATCTGTACTGATCCCACACACCCACGCTCAGCTTGACCAAATGTGTGTATGTTCTGGATGGGGAGAAGAAGTCACAGCTAGACACTTTTAGCAGCAACTTACCTTCCAAGAAACAAGAGGATTAGGCATGTCGAAATCCAACATATCCAACCTTTCTCTTCTCTAAAAGTATTCATACCGCTTGAACTTTTTCACATTTTGTCACCTTCACAACTACAAACTTAGTGTATTTTATTGAGATTTTAAGTGCTAGACCAACACAAAGTAGCACATAATTGTGAGGTGGAACGAAAATGATACATGGTTTTCAAAATTTAAATCAAATAAAAGTCTGAAAAGTGTGATGTGCAAAAGTATTCAGCCCCCTGCACTCTGATACCCCTAAATAAAATCCAGTGCAATCAATTGCCTTCAGAATTCACTTAATTAGTTAATAGAGACCAGCTGTGTGTAATTTAGTCTCAGTATAAATACACCTGTTCTGTGAAGGCCTCAGTGGTTTGTTAGAGAACACTAGTGAACAAATAGCATCATGAAGACCAAGGAACTCACCAGACAGGTCAGAGATAAAGTTGTGGAGAAGTTTAAAACAGGGTTAGGTTATAAAAACATATCTCAAGCTTTGAGCATCCTAAGAAGCATTGTTCAATCCATCATGCAAAAATGGAAAACGTATTCTACAAATGCAAACCTACCAAGACATGGCCGTCCATGTCATTCTGGAGGAGCTGCAGAAATCCACAGCTCAGGTGAGAGAATCTGCCCACAGGACAACTATAAGTCATGCACTCCACAAATCTGTTGTTTATGGAAGAATGGCAAGAAGAATACCATTGTCGCAGTTTGCCACGAGCCATATAGGGGACACAGCAAACATGTGGAAGAAGATCCGATGAGGTCAGATGAGCCCAAACTTTTTGGCCTAAATGCAAAGCACTATGTGTGGCGGTAAAATAATTCTGCTCATCACCCTGAAAACATAATCCCCACTGTGAAATGTTGTGGCAGCATCATGCTGTATGGATGCTTTTCTTCAGCAGGGACAGGGAAAGCTGGTCAGAGTTGATGGGAAGATGGATGGAGCTAAATACAGGGTAATCCTGGAAGAAAACCTGTTGGAGGCTGCAAAAGATTTGACTAGGAAGAAGATTCTCCTTCCACCAAGACAATGACCCTAAATATACAGCCAGAGCTACAGTGGAATGGTTCAGATCAAAGAATATTCATGTGTTAGAATGGCCCAGTAAAAGTCCAGACCTAATTCCCATTGAGCATTTGTGGCAAGACATAAAAATTGCTGTTCACAGACACTCTCCATCCAATCTGACTAAGCTTGAGCTATTTTGCAAAGAAGAATAGACAAAAATCTCAGTCTCTAGATGTGCAAAGCTGGTAGAGACATACCCCAAAAGACTTGCAGCTGTAATTGCAGCGAGAGGTGGCTCTACAAAGTATTGATTTAGGGGGGCTGAATACTTTTGCACGTCACACTTTTCAGATTTTTATTTGATAAAAATTTTGAAAACCATGAATAATTTTCGTTCCACTTCACAATTATGTGCTACTTTGTGTTGGTCTATCACTCAAAATCTCAATAAAATACATTTAAGTTTGTGGTTGTAAAATGACAAAATGTGAAAAAGTTCAAGGGATTATGAATGCTATTGCAAGACACTGTATGACCCTTGAGACTGAATACACTACATGTGATATATTCCAGTTGTATTAGTCTATGGCTTCACTGGGACTTTTTGTGGCATTACTAATTTTTATTATTGTGCTGCAGTTGCAATCTAAATAAATGTGTGGAATACAGTGCAATCTTGTAGGCTGCAGTAATCGCCCTGTAGTTAAGATCAATCAGTAGTGCTACAAAGATTCTTAATGTAACCTTGGTGACATCCCTCCAAAATTAAATCCTTTTCAGAGATCTTTCTCATTCGTGTTTGAGTAGGACATTTGTGGGTTAAAAGTCACATTTTCCTGTTTTTTTTTTTTTTCTTATGTTGTGGTATGTTTTCTTATTCATACTTGTTCACACTCCACCCATATATAAAACACTTGGACTATATCACAACTAGTCAATGCCTTCTTTTTTTCTTCTTAGAATACTTATTCACAGTCCACCCATCACAGGCACTGTGCATCACATTCTTAATTCCTAACCCCTACCTACATGGTTTTGAGTGAAGCACCCATTGCCTGCTGATTTTGTCTTTTGCTTCACCCAGACAGTGCTTCATTCAGCCACCAGATAACTATTAAACGTTTTTCCCTGATCATTATAATAAGAGTTTGGTTTCGAAATTGATATCAAAATCATAAAAAAAAATCCCTGTCATTGACGGTATTCGTAGATGCTACATAATCTTTGCAATTTATATTGTGTGCAGAAATGGTACTGTGTTAACAATGAGCAATGGAAATCTCCATATGATTCTTAAAGAGTCTTATGTATGAAAATAGTGTTCATTTTCTAATAAGAAGTGAGACAACTTATTTCTATATTTTGTATTTCAGTTTCTCATTCATTCTCTCAGCTTGTTGTCTGCCTAGAAACATACTTAGTTGCATCAAGAGGCTGAAA